>ML778487.1:367721-400811 GCA_009831015.1 Picea engelmannii
AAAAGCAACTGATTACTTATTTTGTATGCGCAGGTATATTATTTTAACAATAATTAATAATAATAATAACTTGATTGAAGGTTATAACTTAAACACAGTTAATAATAATAATAACTTTACTTAAAGTTATAACTTAAACACAAACTGATGTATGAGAGTGGTTGTTTATGGAACAAAGTCCACTTCGATTATATTCCTTTTCTGTTTATCAATATTATTTTCTCCATTCATTATGTTAAAATATATTTGTTTTATGGATTTCGTTTTGCTTGTTGGTTATGCTCAAATTAATTAAGCTTTTATGAATTTCTTTTTGTATCGAGAGAAGTGATAGTAGTATAACGAGGATGTGTATGGTCTGTTCCAAACTTTGACTTGATACATAACATAAGTCATCTAAAAATGGAACATCTAATGTAGATTTAAGAAAATAATGCTTTCAAGTAGTATGCATGCAATAAGCTACACCCTTCTTGGGAAACCACTGGAGTTGGGCAGGAAACTTACTTCTAAAACCTGCAATTGTTTTTGATGGTCTCTAATGGCGGGGATGGTTACCTAAAATGGTGGGGATGTCAACCATACCGGGCCCCCGAGGGGCTCTTCTGCTATAATGAGGTTTGGTGGGTCTCACTAATATGGTAGCCGACTCGTGATTGAGTTTTTTGGGGGTTTTCCTTCAAAGTTAGGGTAGCTTTTTTGTATATTTATTTTGGAGGTTTTTCACTATTTTAATGGTCGTGTTGGCTGGGTGGACTCATTGTTGATGTTGTTGACACTTGTTGGGGTATTTGGGTGGCCTTTCATTATAGTTAGGGTAGTTCTGGCTAACTAGCAGAGGATTTGACTATATTTTTGTGGTTTAACTATACACTAGCACTTATTTGGTGGGGCCTGGTGTTGTTTAAACATTGGTGTACCCATCTCAGTGTGCTCCACTTGTCATAGGCTATAAACTGTTTTTATTTTGGATTAGACTTGGTTTATGACTGCACGTCATATCAGCCTGGTGGTAATACTCGGCATTAATACTGGCATTAACTATTTCTTGAGTTTAGTGATAATCCTTGGAGTTCAAACCAATGCTTCTTTCAGTGGCGGTCAGGTGGCACTTCTCTTATTGCTCCAGCTACCTCCATGACAGAAGCAACCGTCAACGCACTTATGAGTGCGGTTGACAAGGTAGCCTGGGAATAGGCAGGCTTGTTTATTGTAACTGACAAGCCATTAATTTCCCATCTACCCTCTTCTTTGGTAACGAAGAATACTATTGAGCCTTGTCATTTCTCTAGTGTAGATAGTCTTTTGTGAGAGGCTGGGTAATGAGCATTCTGGTCTTTCTACTCCAGGTTTCGCGGTAACAAACGATGCTCATAAGCATTTGGGTGGTGGAGGAACATTACCGGTTGGTCATAAGTTCACCCCTAAGCGACAATTTGCTAAGAAGTCATGGTTGCCTAACTGGGCATGTCGGAAAATGGTGTTGGGGGATGATTTGGGTCTGGAGGAAGCGGTGAGCTTGGCTTTAACTGCTCTGGTTGGTAGGTTCTCCTATCGTTCGCATTGCTCCACACCATTGCTTGCCTGGATAAAGGAGATTTGGTCTCCTATTTTAGGATATACATTGGAAGTATTCTTCCTCCCCCGAGGCTGGTTCGGCTTCAGTTTTCACTCGTCGGAGGATGTTGAGAAAATCCTTGGTAGGCTTTGGCCTTTTGATGGTGGGAGCTTGATGCTCAAGAGATGGAGGCTCTCTTTTGATCCAACAGAAGATTACTTGCAATTCAGGCATTTGTGGATTTTGCTTCCCGGTCTTCTATTAAATCTATGGAACAAAAAAGCATTTACAACCATTGGTAATTCTTTGGGATGCTTTATATGTGTTGATGATAATTCTTTGTGGGCACTGGAATGTAAACTTGGTAGGATTTTGGTCAAGGTTGATATACATTATGGTCTGTTGGAAACGTTGGACATTCAGTGGCAGGATCAATTCTATTCTCAGAGACTTCATTACTTGGGATTATCGTTCTGTTGTACCCTCTATCAAAAGACTTGACACCTGAGAAACTCTTGTTAGGGTTATGTGGAGGAGGAAGAGTCAGAGAACTCCCGACTTCAAAAAATGCCATGAAGTGATTCACTGGAGTTCGTTTTGACTACCCGCGAAGTACCTTGTACTG
Source organism: Picea engelmannii (assembly GCA_009831015.1). NCBI lineage: Eukaryota > Viridiplantae > Streptophyta > Pinopsida > Pinales > Pinaceae > Picea > Picea engelmannii. Next base: position 369,905 of record ML778487.1, read on the forward strand.
TCCCCTCGGACTCTCTGAATGGATTGGGTTCATACACTCTCACAGGTAAACTAAAAGTTCACTATCCTAGTCTTTTTAATTCTCTCACTTCTTGGGAAAATCTCGTGTTGGATGCGTCATCATAGCCCGGGGCTGTCTGTTTTTACTCCTTGTGACCCTGTTCCTGTATCATTGACTGGTACCGTGCCTTTAGAGTTTCATTTAACTGTTGGGTTGGACTCTACGCCCTTGGGTGACCTTACCTTGGCTCAAGGGGTAGTCAAGTCTATGCATGGCTCGGTAAGGGCCCAATCCACTTGGTCAGAACCTAGGGTGTGTTACCCAGACTTTGTTAGTCCATCTGTTGAGGTGGGGGCTTCCATACCAGAGTCTCAGGCCTTTCACAAGATCTCTCAGGTGGGGGAAGATTTGGGGGGTCCGAGCCTTTTTTAATCTCTGGATATCGGGAGGATGAACCTGGTGATTGTTCACTTGGGGAGATGTTGGAGTCGTTAGTTCCCCTAATTTGGGAGGCCAGCACCACAATTCTGCTAACTACATTTCAAGGAAAAGGTATATTGTCTATGTCGGGTTCTACAGATTTGGTGAACCACTCTGAAATCCGAAGTGGGGGGGGCAGGTTCTAGTCATGCTTGGTCAAGAGGATTGGGCTTTGAGACCTCCCCGATTAAGATGAGAAGTGCCCGAAAGCGAGCTATTCTCTCGGTGAACACTCCTGTTGTAAAATCTTCTTTTGATACAGACTCTGGGGTGCTTAGAGGCATGAAAGCCCTTGCTCGAGCTAGATCATGATCCTTTTGTCCCTAAATATTCGAGGGGTGGGGGGGACCCTTAAACAAGCCTCCATGCACAAAGTTTGTAGGAAAGTTAAACCAGATGTGATCCTTTTACAAGAGACACTCATAGATGAGGAGAAGGCTCGTCTCTTCATGGTGAAGTTTGTTCCAAATTGGAAAACTTGTGCAATCATCTCTGTGGGAAATTCGGGTGGGATTCTGGCTACATGGGACCCAAATAAGTTTTTGTTGGTTCCTTCACTTTGCAGTGGGGGAATTATTCTAAAAGGCACCTCACTTGAAAACAAACAGGATATTTTTTTTTTAAATGTTTACGGGCTCTATGTAGAGAGAAAGAGATTTTGGGATCGGGTGGCTATGGGGGGTCTGCTAGACACTAAAAATCTGATTCTTGCAGGAGATTTAAATTTTTCCATAGGAGCTCATGAAGTCTGAGGGGCGACATCACAACTGGATAAACTTGTTGATTACTTCAAATGCTTGATGTGGGATCATCACTTGATTGATTTGTTACCATAGAAGATTGTTCCTACCTAGAGGAATGATAGAAGTGGTCTGGATAGAATTTCTAAGCGCCTAGATCGAGTTCTTGTCTCATAAAGCCTTTTAATTGATGTGGGCAGGTTTCGATCTTGGGTGGACCTTCCATTTGTCTCGGATCATGCTCCTGTGGTAGCCCAACTCGATTTTCAACAATTTCTGGTGGCTTATCCATTTAAATTAAATCCCTCTTGGTTGAATGAGGTAGAATTCATGCCTATTGTTAGTGATGTTTGGTGGGATCCAGACTTTTTATTGGAATCAGATGTCCATATCAGGTTTGTTTGGAAGATGAAAGTCTTAAAGGCACAGATAAAAACATGGGCTAAACATAGACGGTGTGAAAAACAAAAAAGACTTATCACTCTTGAGGAGGAGATCAGGGTGGATTTAACAAATTTAGTAAGGTCTAGGGTGTTTCCTTCCAGTGACTATAGTTTGAAGTCCTTGGAGTCTGAACGTAATCACCTGCTACTGATCGATGAAAAACATTGGCGACAAAAGAGTTGTGCAATCTGGTTAAAGTGTGGAGACCAGAATACTAAGTATTTCCATCAATTTTCTAGTGCAAAGAGGAATCAAAAGCATATATGGGAGATCTGGGATGATCTGGGTCAGGAACATAGAGGACAAGAAGCTCTAAAGACTGAGGCAAACACATATTTCAAAAAATTATTTTCGGAGGATCCCCTTATTTCTCTTGTGGATCAATTGAATCTTGTCCGACTGTTTCCATGTTATATGTCTGACGAGGACTCTATTCTAATTGATAGACTGGTCACCAAACATGAAATTTGGGGTATTATAAAACTCTTTTCAATTGATAAAATTCCAGGCCCGGACGACTGGACGATTGAGTTTTATATAAAAAAAAATTATGTTGTGGGGGATGACCTGCTGGATTTAGTTGAAGACACGAGGATTAGAGGGAGGATTAAAAGTTCCTTAAATACTACTTTCTTGGCACTGATTCCAAAGGAGAATAATCCACAGACCTTTGGGGATTACAAACCTATCGCGCTTTGTAACCTTTGCTCCAAGATGATAGCTAAGGTAATTGCAAATAGGATTAAACCTATTCTATCGAGGGAGCTTTCGAGTGAACAACTTGGATTCTTAAATTTTGGATGTCATTGGTACGACACAAGAATGTATACACAATATCAAAATCAGGAAACAAAAATCCTTGATCCTTAAACTAGATTTAAGAAAAGCATATGACCGTGTAAATTGGGATTTCCCTGTCTGATTTTAGTACAAACTGGGTTTAGTGTTCACTCTATAAATTGGATTATGAGATGTGTGGTTAGCTCCTCATTCTCGGTTCTGATCAATGGAGGGGCTTCATCCTTCTTCAATAGCGAGCGTGGATTGCGTCAAGGTTGTCCTCTCTCTCCTTTACTCTTTATTCTTGCTATGGAAAGCATCAACCTTCTATTAAAAAATGGACAAGCAAAAGGCAATCTAACTGGCATAAAGGTTTCAAGGATTATTAAAGTTCTTCATCTTATTTTTGTTGATGATTTTCTTATTATGTCTACGTCCTCTCTGGATGAATGGCAAGTGATTAAATCTTTGCTAGAATTGTTCTTTTGTGCTTCGGGCTTAAAAGTAAGTCCCCAAAAATCGACTTTGCATTTTTCTGGGATCCATGGTGAACCATTGGAGCAGTTTAGAACTTTATTTTCATATAATTTTGAGGAGCTGTCTGTGGGTTTCCGATACTTGGGGTACCATTTAAAATATAAGAAGAGTACTTTTGAAGACTGGAGATGGCTTATAATAAAATTTGAAAAAAGGATCAAGCATTGGTGCAACCGATGGTTGACACTTGGTGGCCATTATACTCTTGCTAAATTGGTACTTGAAACACAATCTGTCTACTGGATGGCCCTGGTGGCGGTTCCAATCTCTGTTCTTTCTAAGATCTATAAGCTTATCTTTGATTTCATTTGGTCGAGGGGTGGAAATACATAGGGAATTCATCTTTGTAGTTGGCAGACGATCGCAAAGCCGAAACACCTCGGAGGTTGGGGTATTCAAAATCTTTTTCTCTTTAATCATTCGCTGGAAGAAAACTCATTATGGCGAGTTTTGTTTAAGGAAGGTATTTGGCAACAATTGATTAAGGATAAATACTTCCCATATTGTTCTGTGGAAACTTGGCTTAGGTCGACATCACCTCTCCAACTAGCAGCTTCGCAGATTTGGAAAAACTTGCTAAAGTCTTGACCTCTCATTACTCATTGGATAAGCTGGAAACCTGGAAATGGCACCTCCATTTTAATCGGTTTGGATATGATCTTGGGAATTGGAAAATCCTCTTTATTATCTCCAAACCTTCAAGGGGCACTTAAGGAGAGAAACATTTTCTATTTCTATCAGGATTCTGCACATGCCTCTATGGGTTTCATAACAAATCAATGGAAGTCTAGTGATGACTTAGAAATTACAGGAAATCTGGCGGTTGAATGGATTTCATACTGTAAGGCACTCATACTTTCAGGGATTCAACTTCAACCTAAAAAAGGATTTCTTATCTGGACAAGAAGTGATCAGTCTGGGTTTATCACTGTTAATTTTTTTTATAATACTTTGGCACAGGAATATTAGCTAACCCAGATAACAGGTTGGCAAAGACAACTTTGGACTTGGGATCTGGCACACAAGATCAAACTCTTTACGTAGATGGTGCTGGAGAATAAAATATTAACATGGGAAAATCTGAAAAAACCAGACTGGGAAGGACCGAGGGTTTTCTCATTGTGCAACAGAGATGAGGAGACAATATATCATATTTTTGTAAGTTGTACATTCACTCAACATATTTGGTCTTCCCTGTCAATAGTTTACAACTTTTCTACAAGTTGGGGAGATAGTAGTCTATCACTTTGTTATGAAAATTGTCTTAAGATGGAGAAATCTTTGTGCATTCTACCTGCATTGACTTGCTAGTATATTTGGTTGGCAAGGAACAAGTACATTTTTGAATCCTATACAACTACTATACATGGATTTATTTATCATATCCGAGGTATGATGGAAGCTACTAATGCCCGATATCCACTATCCCATTTTCCTAAAAGGGAAAAAAAACCTCATGATCTTTCCTTGCATAATATTTGTTGGTTCGATGGTGCTGCTAAAAAAAATGGCACTTTGAGTGGAGCTGGAGGTATCATAAAAACTGGGGAGAACACTTTCTACAAGTGGAATTTTAATTGCGGGATGGGAACTAATAGCAGGGCAGAACTTCTTGGTGTGTGGGCCTCCTTATCACTAGCACATAGACTTGACATTGACCAGTTATAGTTACTAGGGGATTCCAAAATTGTGGTGGATTGGTTAAATCATAAGTGTAATCTTTTTGTCACATCACTCATGAGATGGATGGAGAAGATTAAGACCCTCATTACACTTTTCAAAGATAATATATTTGAGCACATATACATGGAAGAGAATGTGGAAGCCGATTCACTTTCTGAAAAATCTCTCCAGGTACTAGAAGGGAGGATCCATTTCAACAAATGGCAGGATGGACAGGAGCCCCCCCCCCACTTACTCGTCGTCTTTATATCTGATATAAATAGTATTTGGGGAAGTCTATGACTTCATAATATTTTTGTATATCTCTCGTACTATTTTGTATACATGGTTGTAGATATTTTGGATTGTAATATTGCAATTTTGGACTGATATCATAACGATAGAGATTGAATAGTATTTCTGAGTTTATATTTCAGAGATATGTAGTACATATCTATCTATCTCATTCTGTCTGTGATGGAGGATTTATCCTTGGATTGAAGGCCACTAGTTTGGCACTATATTTTGAACCAATGTACTCTCTTTGAGAACAACATATATTAAATATATATTGGGAAATTTTCTACTAGAAAAAAAGTAGTACTCCATGGTCTTGATTGAGAAGTAGGCGGTCTACTGTGAGGACCAAGTATGGCAGTCTGCAGTTAATTATTTGAGCTCTGTTCTAGTTGCAGGTCTAGGGTGAATTATTTGAGCTTCATTTTGGATGTAGGTAGGGTTCTAATCACGGGTCTGCAGTGAATTATTTGAGTTGCGGTGAATTATATCTGGTCTGCGGTGAATTATTTGAGCCGAGGAGAATTATATCTAGTCTTCGGTGAATTATATTCGAGCGAACATAAAATGAAGCTATTCATACATTCTACAATGTAAGAACTTATTTCAGTTTTTTTACAAAATCCCCCATCTCACTGCCTCTCATACCTATTCCTAGAATTGTAGAGGGTTTGGGAGCTAGACAAGCTCCAAAAGGTCCCCCTATAAACCCTATCATGGAATGTACCCTGCATGGAAAGGGTACATAAGACTCCAATCCATTGGAACCAGTAAAGTAAAAATTAAGACCTAGAAGTAAAGGCGCCCTTGATTTTGCAAGAAAGGTGGAAGGAGGTTTAACCTTTATTTGAAGGGAAAGTACCCAAATCCAATTGAAGGGGAAGGGAACAATTTATGTCTATGGCCCAAAAAATAACATAATTAGAAGTGAGGTGTGGGAAAAAACTATACTTAATTGGGGATTTTAGAGAAAGTTCCCTAGTCAAGGGTTCCAAATGATTTTTCTGATCCTTAATTCTAGAGGGATGGCCAACCCCTTTAAGAAGTTGGTCATAAAGAGATTATTTGACAATGTCAAATGTTCTACTATTATGTTGTAAGATACCATGATAGATGGGGACAAAATCACTCTGGAGCTCTCTAAACTACAAAGTAATTGAGACTTTAGTTTTATGGATGCCATTGGGAGATCGGGTGGGAATATGACTAGATGGAATAAATTCTCTTTCACTCTCACTAATTATTGGTCCTTTCCTATAGGACTAGGAACCTCATTTTTCTCTCTAGATCTAGGAAAACATATCACATTGTTGAATGTTATGGACCTTACAAATATAGGGTGGAATATTGGGATATGTTTTTCACCACTGGGATGGTTTTTTCAAAATGGATAGTGTACAAAATGGTTTGGTTGTGATAGGGGGAGACTTGAATTTTACTTTAGGAGCATTAAAATTCTAGGTCTCGACTTCTTAGCTAGAACCTCTCTTTGGTTATTTCATTATAAAATTAGAAGAAACTAATATTTTGGATATTGAACCTTCTAGACTATCTCCCATCTGGAGTAACAAGAGAGTTGAGGAAGCTATAATTGCTAAGAGACTTGACAAGCTTTTAATCTTTGAATCCTTATTATATGATGCCATTAGGATCAAACAATGGGTCACTACTTGGGGGGGTGGGGGACTTTGATCATAATCTTGTGATGTTATAATTGGCCCCTCTGATAGAGAAACCTGTCATCCCCTTCAAAAAAAATCCAGAGTGGACGAAGATAGAGGATGTTGTTGGACAAATCAAAGTTATTTGGAAACCTTATAATAGTAATTTAAGAAAATTTGTTCCAATTAAGTTTCACCAAAATTTAAAAGAGGAAAAAAGGTGGTTGTTAATCAAGTAAGGGAAACAAGATGAAAGACAATAGGGTTCTTAGAGAAGTAGAGGAATCCTTGGAGATACTCTACAATAGTGAAGAATTTGGGCCAGGGATGATTTTAGGGGATAAATTTCGCTCATGGTCTAATTTTCCATGGCTTTTCCCAAAAACATTTTCGTTATCCTAAAAATGATTCGCCCAAATTTTATAGGATACAATTATTTTAACTTAAAAATCACCAAAATTTTATACAAACTATACAAAATCCTTAGAAATTTGAATATTTTTACAAAAATATCACCAAACATTTATAGTTGGCATATGAAGGATTGGTAAGATTCACTAAGGTTTCTACATTTTAAAATAAATTTCCATCCTTAAAATCATCCCTGATTTGGATTTTTGAGAAAGGGACATAAAATTGAAGTAAAGACCTTGGAAGATAAAAGGATGCTCATTCTTTTGGAAAAAGAAAATTAATGGAGACTCAAGAGAAGGGCACTATGGTTATACTCAGGGGATGAGAACACAAAATTTCTTTCACATGTATGCAAACTGTAGAAAGAATATAAACTTTGTTTGGAAAATTGATAAGGGATATGGTACCTGGGATACAAATTTCAAGGACATGACATTTGGAGGTGTAAATAATTCCTCCTCCCTTTTCAAGGAATAAAATCATGCCACAATACCATAAGTGATCAAGTTTTCAAACTTCTTCCCTAGCTTCAGTAATGAGGAAGATAATCAAGCCCTGATAAAGGAAGGTGAGAAAGAAGAATTATATCAAACTTTGCAGAATTCTCAAAAAGACAAAAGTTCTTGGCTTGATGGACTACCAATGGAATTTTCCTAGGTTGTTATGAAGTTATAGAGGAAGATTTACAAAGAGTGGCGAAGAATACAATAACTTAAGAAAAAATATTGGGAGACTCCAATGCAAAATTCCTAGCACCAATTCCTAATGAAGATAATCCTAAAACTTTTGAGAAATTTAGACCCATCTCTTTATGAAATTGCATATACAAAACCATTTCAAAGGTCATTTCCAAAATATTGAAAAGTGTTCTCTCAAATCAAATATCAAGAGAACAATTTGGATTCCTAGAGAGAAGACAAATTCATGAGGTAGTTTGCGTATCACAAGAATGCATGCATTCAATAAAGGTAAAAAATAATAGATCGATGGTGATGAAAGTGGACATGTTCAAATATTATGACATGGTAAGTTGGCTTTACATTAGACTTATTCTTATCCATTTATTCTTTTGTCACTAATTCATTGGCTGGATAATGAGTTTCATTTCCTTGGTGTCTTTTGTTCTTTTACTAAATGGAGCAGCAACCCATTTCTTCATCTTAAGGAGGGGCTTCAGACAAGGTTTTCTCTATCCACCCTTATTTTTATTTTAGTATCTAAAGGATTAATTAGGGTACTTAAATAAGAAAAAGGAAATGGTATTATAAAATTGGCTCTCATTGGAGCTTCATGTAATATCACACATATACTATTTGTAAATGATATTATGATTTTTTGTGAAGGTACCAAAAGGGTCATTGAGAAATTCAAGGGAATCATGGATTTATTTTGTAAACCAACTGAAATGGTCATTAATATGGAAATTTATTTACTGACCTTATGGGGAATATCTAAGAAATAAAAGAACTTTATTACTCATCCATTTCCCTTTACAATGACTTATCTTGAACATGGTATGAAATATCTAGGATTCTATTTGAAGCTAAAAAAAAAAATGTGATTGGTAGTGTCTGATAGTGAAAGTGGATAATAAAATAAACACCTAGTTGATCCCAGTGGACATCGGTGGACGCCCACCTATTCCACTCGCTCAAATTACAGTTTCCATCTTGGAAATTTTTCTATAGTTTTTCGGGTCCAAAACTTCCAGGGCCATTTTGAGGCCCTAAATGATGTTTTCTTACTTTGTAGTTCCCATTAGATCTTTGTTGGGACATATTGGGCCATTCATAATGTGTACTCCTTGGATAGACCTTTTCAATGGGGTATCGAGCACCCAAAATGAAGATCATATGCAAAAGTTGTTCCCTCAGGAAGTTGACATATTAACTACCCCCATTGGGGCCCACAAACCTTTTGTCATTTCATCTTATGAGTTTAGGATTTTAGATATTTAGGGTTTTCTCATTTATGCTTTATGTTCAAAAGGCCTTTGAATCCTCATTGTAATCAATTTTTTAAGAATGAGCATCAAGGATGATTTTAAGGATGGAAATTTATTTTAAAATGTAGAAACCTTGGAGAATCTTTGTAATCCTTCATATGCCAACTATAAATGTTTAGCAATATTTTTGTAAAAATATTCAAATTTCTAAGGATTCTATATAGTTTGTATAAAATTTTGGTGATTTTTAAGGTAAAATAATTTTATCCTATAGAATTTGGGCAAATCATTTTTAGAATAGCGAATCTTTGTTTGGGAAAAACCATGGAAAATTAGTCCATGAGCGAAATTTAGCCCCTAAAATCATCCCTAAGAGCATATTCGACACATCTCTCTTCAGAGATAAGATACCACCATTGTAGCTAGCTTGTGTGCTTTGCATTATATATTCTTTTGTATTCCAGATAGTCATTAATAGAATTTGAGTTTTACTGTATTACTATGTTACTCACAATATCTATATGTATTTCCTTGATATATCTTTGTTATATTTCTACCTTCATGTCATTCTCAAAATAATCTGGATCAGTGGTATCAGAGCAATATGCCCCTTTTCATTCTTAGTGCATGTCCCCAGTGAGGTGAGGATATAGAGAGTTAGGTATTGAGCTTATTTCTCTTGAGGAAAACAACTCTCACCTACCTAAGAAACCTACCATGGTGGAAGAAAAGAGGGATGACAGAGCAAGAGATCCTATCAAAATATTGCTTGAGGAATCCCTCGTGCGACAAAGGAATGAGATGATGGATAATTTCTCCCATAACCTTTGACGACTACCTACAACAACAAAGGAACCTTAAACAAACAATCACTTCGGAGCTGTGACACCATTTAAGGTACAGGTTAACTTTGATATCCCTTTATTTTAAGGCCATATAGATGTTGATGCTTTGGAAAAATGGTTAAGTCAACTAGAGGGTTATTTCTCTATCCAAGAATTTTCCAAGAGTGAAAAGGTCACTTTCGTTTTCCTTAAGGACCTTCCCCATGTCATAGATTGTTGGGAGACTTACTGTGAGAAACATGTCGAGGATGAGTCTGCAATTTTTGGGCTAGGACCCACTTGGGAAACTTTTGTTGATTCCCTCAAGGAGAAATACTACCATGTTGGAAACTATCATGACCAATACACAAGATGGAAATTTGTGTTAGGAGAGAGACTAGATGGTGTCGGAGTACATGAAATTTTTCCATACCTTGCGCACAAAGCTTGGTATTAAAGACTTTGGGTGACACCTATTTTTAAAGTAACATAATGGCCTATATAGGTACATCTAAACATATATGGATTTTCTGGACATCTCCTCACTGGGATCCACTTATCGATATGATGTCAATATCGATCATAAGTTAAAGAAAAAGAATAAGTTAAATTTTGGTTCTGCAAACCCATTGCAGTAGAAGCTCGATAAGGGTGGCTCTAACTCCCAAGGAAAAGGATAAAGCAAGGATGGTCATTCCCAGGACAACCAATCCAAGATAACAAAAAATAAAGACAATGGGAAGTTGAAGAAGGATACTGGAAAGTGGTACGAGTTCCAAAAAATACCTTGCCACAATACTGATGAATGTCACTCCAAATAGTCATTGTTGACTGAGAAGAAAGCCTCGGGGTATGATGTTGAATCGTACTCTGATTCATAATTGGAAAATGGAAAATGAATCATTAACGTTGAACCTAGTGTCACCATCACTACCAAAAAATTATAGCTAGAGGAACGAGAGGATCTTGAAAAAGGGGAGTGCCTCTTCCACTCACATATGTGGGTGAAGGGGACCCCACTCCATTTCATTTTTGGCATTGGTAGCTAGAAGAACCTAATATTAGCAGAGGTCATCAAGATTTTGAACCTAAGAGTGATTCCACATACTCAACCATATACCATCACTTGTCTCAGCCAAGGATGAGACATCCACGTCAATCAACAATGTCACTTGCACTATGACATCAAACCCTTGAAAGAAGAGGTATTGTGTGATGTTTCCCCCCTTGAAGTTTGTAATGTTTTGTTAGGAAAACCATATATGTGGAAGTGATCCATATTTTATGAGAAGAATGAAATGAATAAATATTATTAAAATATGATTAACACAAAATAACAGAGATACAATAAAACTGGTTTTCTATTCAATAAGGAAATAAGCTGAAATTGTAAAATGCAGTGAAAAACAAGCTTGCTGGAATGGTGGTGGCTTATCTCTGAGAAGAGATGTGACGACTGCACTCATTCGCCAGAAGATGGTTATAATGAGGCTCTAAAGGAGTTTTACAATAAACAAGAATGTCAAAAATCATAGACATCCAAAAACCTAACCCTAGGAGATGAAGCGCTAAAAGTCATGTGGGCCCCATTTGGGTAAGTTAGTACATCGACTTCCTGGTGTCATAATGTTTGCATACGATCTTCGTTTTAGGCACACAATAGCCCGTTGGAAAGGTATAACTAAGAAGAAAAAAATTTGATTGGCCTAAGTCATTGCCTCTGATAGAAACTTGGGCCCCAAATCCCCAAAAACATCATTTAGGGCCTCAAAACGACCTAGAAGTTTGGAACCTGAAAAACTGTTAAGGTGGAAAACTATTTTTCGAGCCAGTGGAATAGGTGGGTGGCCACCGATATCTAGTTGGATCAATCCTCCCTCCTTAGGAAGAAATGTTCTCCATTGCGTTGAGTTCCCCCATCAGATGAGGAAATTTCTGCTGAATTTGGCCCTTGGTGAGCCACTTGCCTTGTTGCAGGAGCTACCCTTGCTTTGACGACTCGATAAAGATGGGTCCTTTGTTGTCGAGTAACATTGATCTATGTGTCCAAAATATGATAATTGGATTCCTGTTGCATACAGTCAGGGTTGAGATGTGTTGGTGTCAACTTCTTTGCTATCTCTAAGGTGTCCAATAATGGTGGGAAAGATGGATGAAGGAGAGCCATGTTGAAGACTGGATGCAGACCAAAGAAAGGGAGAATGTTGAGCTCAAAATAATTGTCACCCATAGCCTTGGTGATGGTGTACAACCCATAAAGGAGTGGGCAAATATTTTGATGGGGCCTTGTAAGGCGTTCTTTATGCAAATGCAACCAAACTTTGTCGCCCACCTAAAACTTATGTGGCACCCAATGTTGATCATGGAATTGTTTGTACTTGGAATTAGAATTCTGTAGAATATCATGGACTTGTTGGAAGATGTGTTGGATATGATCAATGAACCAGGTGGCTTTGTTAGCTTCTAGTGGAGTAGGGGATGAGTCAGTCGAGGTGGTTTCCAGGGGTAGTGCAACATCCATCGGGCCCAAGGGTTTGAATCCCAACCCCACCTGAAAGGGGTTGTGGCCAGTTGATCTATGTAGGGCTCGGTTGTATCTATGTTGGACATAGGGAAGACTCTCATCCCATGTGCAGGGGTGTTTTGAATTGTACATGCGAAGGATATGTATGACCATCTGATTGACAAACTTAGTTTGACCATCTGTCTAGGGATGGAAGGAAGTAGATTTGGTGAGCTTGGTATCCAGCAGTGACCAGAGGCTCAAACATAATGATATGAGGAAACGATTGTCATGGTTTGAGATAATGGTTTGTGGGATCCAAAAATGTACCCATACTTTTTCAAAGAAGAGCTTGGCAGTGGCTTCTGTTGTGATGTTCTTCTTGTAGGCGGCTAGAATCGCCATCTTGGAAAAGCGATCAACAACCACAAAAACACAGTCATTTCCTCTCTTGGTGGATGGGAGGCCTGACATGTAGTCCATTGAGATGGACTCCCATAGTCTGTTAGAAGAAGGAAGGGGGTGTACAGGCCTTGTTTCTTAGTGGTCGGTTTGGCAATAGCGTAGGGGGTGCAGAACTTGATATACTTGCTGACATCCTGTTGAAGTTTCGGCCAGTAGAAATGTTTCTGCAACACTTCCACTGTCTTTTCGACGCCAAAGTGTCCTGCCACCTGACTGTAGTGAGCTTCCCAAATTAGCTTCACGAGCTCACTTGATGGAGTGAAGAGATGGCCCAGATGACACAACAACCAGTTCTGAAGAGATAAATTAGTGACCATTGAGTTGGCTCCAAACAATTGGTAGGTGGTGGAGAAGTCAGGGTCTGTCTCATAGAGGTGGGGCCATTCGAAGGTCTCGTGAGTGCAAGAGTCTATCACTGTGGTGAGTGCCACAATTGGAGTTCGGTTGAGGAAGTCAAAAACTCAGTTGGTACTTCCTATTTTATACTTTATGTTGAGGTGGAAGTGTTGTAAGTATGTTGACCACTTTCAATGGCGTTCATTCTATAATTTGCCTTGGGTTTGCATGAACTGTAGTGGATTGTGGTCAATGTGGATGACTGTCTCCTTTCCAAGAATGTAATGTCTCTACTAGCAATAGGATTGCACAATGGATTAAATTTATTTTTCGTAAGTAGGGTACTTACGGACAACATCTGATAGTGTCTCACTATGATATTCCATGGGGTGGTCGTGTTGAGTGAGAACGACGCCCACAACATAGCCTGAAGCATATGTCTCGATCTCAAAGGGATGTTGTAGGTCCAATGAAAGTACCAGGGATGAGCACAAACGCTTCTTCAATTCATCAAAGGTTTGTCATTGGGACAAGCCCCACACAAATGTTTCCTTACCTCCACCCCTAGTTACTTGGCTTAGGGCCCATGCGATATGAGAGAATCCCAACACAAAAATGTGATAGAAATTGGCAAGGACCAAGAAGCTTCGATGTTCAGTGAGTCTGGTTAGGATTAGCCAGTCACGAATTACCTAGATATTGTCTAGATCCACATGCACACCATGTTGATCAACGATGTATCCTAAGTAATGGACCTTGTCCATGTCGAAGGAACATTTTTACAAGTTTTCATATAGATTGTGCTGTCGAAGGGTGTGCAAAACCTATTGAATATGCTACAAGTGTTCTGCCCAAGTATTGTTGTAGATGAGGATGTCATCCAGATACAACATGTTATCACATATAGTTGTCAAGGGTAGTAGGTTGTCCAAGTTCGCGGCCTACACAATAAACGTTAAAGCACAACATTCAAAGCAGTTCATTTCGGGCTCGAAATGCAAGCAACATGCGAGATCAGCTTCAGCGGAAATGCCTCCCAAAGGCCCGAAGTGTCAAAGTGCCTGAAGTCCCGAAGTAGCTAAAGCACCCAAATCCATAAGGCTTAGAGTAAGTCTCAGTCACCCAATTCAAATGGACACGCGGTGCGAGAGCTAGAGCTCCGGAGGAAAGCGAAGGGAAAAAGAGAGATTTGAGTTTTGATTTTTCTGGAGCCTGGAGACTCGAAGGGATCTTAGTCATTGATCCAATAGCCATGCGTTGCTATATCTAGAACTCTAGGTAAAAGCACAAGAAGTAGGGATGATTTTAAGGATGGAAATTTATTTTAAAATGTAGAAACCTTGGCAAATCTTACTAATCCTTCAGATGCCAACTATAAAATGTTTGGTGATATTTTTGTAAAAATATTCAAATTTCTAAGTATTTTATATAGTTTGTATAAATGTTTGGCGATTTTTAAGATAAAATAATTTTATTGTATATAATTTGGGCAAATCATTTATAGAATAACGAACCTTTTTTTGGGAAAAACCATGGAAAATTATCCCATGAGCGAAATTTAGCCCCTAAAATCATCCCTGGCAGAAGGTAAGCGAGGTTTGAGATTTGATTTTCCCAGAGCCTGGAGACTCGAAGGAGATCTCAGTCATCGATTTAAGAGGATATGTGGCAGTCATCAGTATGGACATGTGGCATATTCGTTAGTCGTGAAACCAAGCACCTATTCAATAGTGACACGTGGCACTCAGTCCAGGCAGCCGTGGGAATATCATTCACTTCTTTATTAGTGACACGTGTCAGTTATCTTTCATGACACATCAACATGGTGACGTCAGATCATCCCTCGGGTGGTATTATTGTTCAATGTCAAAAGTAGCATCCCCCTCCCCCAGGGCACAGTTTGGCAGATTCTAAAGTTGGTGGGAAATTAATATTGGTAGTAGCGCTAAATCTGGTAGGTGCATCCAGATCTCAGATCGAGACCAGATCTATGACCACAGTTCATTTCAAGGACGCAACATGATCGGGCAATAATTTTCTTGAGTGGTCCCTCAATTGAAACCATGGTAAATTGAAAGTGCTACATGGTGAAAGGTGATGGATTGCGGGCCCAAAAGATGTCTAGACCTAAACCACTTTTGAGTGGCCCCGCAATCACATGTTCATATGAAATCCTATCCAAAATCACAACGTGGCCTCCCCCTGTGTTTTTAATCTTTTTGATTTCCCGAGTGAAGGAATTTAATGAAAATATTGCTGGTGGTTGAAACCTCGGCTCACTCCATAAATGGAAGGCATGGAAGGCCCGGTCGTGGGGACTGAACCATTAGCCTGTGGTACCCTTGTGGGAGGATTTTCCTTCAAAGCCCATGCCTATCTGAGCTCACTCCTGACAGAGGGGTGCACATTCAGTTTGACGGAAGAACTCACAGACACAATGCTTTGAATGTAGTGATCAGATCACACTACTGGTAGTGGCGAATTGTTCTGAGTATAAATAAGTAGTTTTGATATTTTGTTAAGGTCGTCAACTGGTTGAGAAGAGCTCCCTATTTTGTAATGTTTTGATGCCATAACTGTTCTCTGGTTATGTATCGGATTTGAGACTTTCAGATTAATAGAAGTCACCCTCTTTTCATCTCTTTGTAAAAATTGTGTTAAAACACTTGGGCATGGAGGATCCAGTCGAGGGATGTTATGTTGTTGTAATGTAGGTTTGATTGCAACAGTATCGTGACCAATTTTAGTTAGCTTCCTTGTGATCTTTTCCCCTCTTACATTGAATGGCTTGGGCATGGAGGATCCATTTGAGTTGTTGTAGCTGCATGGTGATGTAGGTTTGATCATTGTGTTGTTGTGACTGTGTTGTTTGGACATATTTCAGTGTCTGAAGCTTGAGCTTAAGAGTGATCTTGAGTCTAATTTTTTCTTCTCCAAGCCACTTAAAGGCCTGATTCCCATAACAGTCTTTTCCACCTTTCTTACTAAGTCTTCCATCTGCTCACACTTAAACTCAATTCACTGTTTGAAGTTAGTTGTGGCCCTCACTTCCCTGTGCATTTCTTGCCCAGTTCTGTGTTGAACATCATTCATATATTGAGTTTTTTCCATTGACCTTCGCTAATATAAAACCAAAATCCACCAAAAAATCTGATGGGTACTGGGCTTATCCTCCCACAATCTAAGGGTGAATTTTAGTGCTAACATTCATGGCGTCATTGTCGGGGAACAAATTGAAGACTTTTCCCTAGGACAAAACGAAAACCAGATTCTGATTATGAAGGTGCATCAAACATTGAAACCATTGAAGATTGCAACTTGCACCTGGTGAATCCATAATCGAAGAATCCACTAGGGAGGATCACATTGATAGAAAGATGACCATACCGAAGGGGAATACCAGGTATCAGTTTATGAGATTTATTCATGAAATCCTATTCTTGTTTATCATCTCATTTTTCTCTTTCCCTTCACATATAAAGAGGATTATCCTCTACTTTGTCTATTCAGATGATAATAGGCCTTCCTGTATTTATCCATCCTTGGAAGAAGAAAACATGCCCTCTTCTGGTGTTGTAGATACTGATATTGTGTCTTCTCCTCTACCTATTCATAAAAGTGAGATCTATATTGCATCTCCTCTTGAAATTGATCACCCTTGTAACCTTGAGGAGGTTGAAAATAATTCACAGTCTTCTCAAATCTTGTTACCCTTTGTTATTCCTGCTGAGCCTTGCCATCAACTCGTTAATCCTTATGATCAACCCACTTCTTTTCAAATTAAAATCATAAATAAGTTGTTTAAACCTCTGAGGCCACGATATCTCCTTAACCCTTATCCTCTTGATTCCTTTGATTATCTTCCTCCATTTTCTCGAGAAGACCATGTTACAACCGAGAGGCACTTGGGGGCCTTTGAGAACTTTGTTGACCAGTTTGAGATTGCTCATGAGGATGTTACCATGAGGTTGTTCTCACATTCCATGTCTGGAAATGTTATTGTGTGGTTTAAATGTATGGAATCTGGTTCTATTGGCTCCTGGACCGAGCTATGCCATGCATTTTTAAAGTGTTGGGGTGAGAAAAAGTCCCTTCATCAATACTGGTTTGAGTTTAATGCCTTGAGGAGAGGGGAAGAGGAAGCCTTTGATGTCCTCAATAAGAGGTTTTATAGTTCTTATCATAGTATGGATGTGGAGATCAGACCCACAGAGATTGTTTCCATGGTGTACTATTTCATGGCTCAACATTCAGATCTTGTCCTTCTCCTAAGAGAGAGGAAATATTCTAAAGAAACCAAGATTCTGTCACACGATTCATGATCCTATGGCTATATACATGGAATCATATGTTTCATATTTTGAGGATTTCCAAGAGCATACCACATAGCCTTTTACTTTATACAATGAGGAAAAACATTATGTGGAAATCCACCATTTTGTGCCTACAGAAGACAAAGAGCAGAGCTTTCCCATGTTTCTCATTTATGATGATTATGAATATGATCCTTGGGAAAGTCACGAAGAAGAATAAAAGGGAGAACCAAATGTCCAGTTCATATCCTAACTAGAGCCTACAAATGAGCAACCATCACCTTGGATCAATGATCCTACATCAGTCGTTCTCTCACCCATGTTTTCCAAAGACATTCAGCCATGTGTGAGCAAATGTAAGACAAAGCATGTTTTTTGTCACCAACCCAATGGATTTTGTCATTTTCTCTATGAACCTGTAAGGGAGTACATGGAGTTTCATTTCCTTCATGTCTTGGATCCGCTTATCTTTATCCTGACTTCCACACTGGGAGGAGAGATGAAAATAGTAATTATTTTGTTGTCACAGTTGCATTGTTTTTATTTGATTAGTGACAGAGTAAAAAAGTTTGCAGCTAAGGATTTGCTTGAATGGCCATGGTGGAAGTTTTCTTTCACCTAGTGCTTTGTAAAAATCAATTAGTCTAGGAATGTACATAAATAAGCTCCTCCTAGAGCCCATGTATTTTTATTTTGTTTTTAGGATAGTAGTGTTCTTTTTGTCCTTTAATCCTCAACAAGATGTTTTTTGAGAATGAATCCATAGCCCAATGCATAAGGCGATTGGAACTGCTAGTTCTTAGCAGGGAGCATGCCATCCCCCGTGGAGAAAAATGTTATCACATATAGTTTTCAAGGACAGCTGGTTGTCCAAGTTCATGGCCTGCACAAGAAACGTCAAAGAACAACGTTCAAAGTAGTCCATTTCGGGCTCGAAATTCAAGCAACATGCGAGATCAGCTTTAGCGGAAATGCCTCCCAAAGGCCAGAAGTGCCAAAGTGCCTGAAGTGTCCGAAGTCCCGAAGTGGAAAAAGAACCCAAAGCCCAAAGGCCCAGAGTAAGTCTCATTCATTTGATTCAAATGGACATGCGGAGCTAGAGCTAGAGCTCCAGAGGAAAGCAAAGGCGAAAAAGAGAGATTTGAGTTTTGATTTTCTCGGAGCTCGGAGACACAAAGGGATCTTAGCCGTTGATCCAGGAGCCATGCGTCGCTAGATCTAGAACTTTAGGTAAAAGCACATGAAGTAAGAGAGTTTTATGATTTGATTTTCTTGGAGCTCGGAGACCGAAGGAGATCTCAACTGTCGATTTAAGAGGATATGTGGCAGTCATCAGTATGGACATGTGGCGCACTCATCGGTCATGACACCAATCAATTATTCGATAGTGACACGTGGCACTCAATACAAGAAGCCATGGGCCTACCATTCACTTATTTCTTAGTGAAACATGTCAGTTCTCTTTCATCACACATCAACATGGTGACGTCAGATCATCCTCTGGGAGGTATTATTGTTCAACGTTAAAAGTAGCATCCCCCTCCCCCAGGGCACAGTTTGGTGGATTCTAAGGTTGACAAGATATTAATCTTGGAAGTAGTGCTAAATATAGCAAGTGCGTCCATATCTCAGGTCGAGACTAGATCTATGACCATAGTTCATTGCGGGGATGCAACATGCTCGGGTGACAATTTTCTTGAGCGGTCCCGCAATTGAAACCACGGTAAAGAGAAAGTTCTATGTGGCAAAAGGTGATGGATTGCAGGCCCAAAAGTTGTCTGGACCTAAACCAATTTTGAGCGGTCCCACAATCACATGTTCAGATGACGTCCTATCCGAAAGCACCATGTGTCCACCCCCTGAGTTTTTAATCTCATTGATTTCTTGAGGGAAGGCAGTTAATGAAAATAGAGCTGGTGGTTGAAACCTCAACTCACTCCATAAATGGAAGGCATGGAAGGCCTGACCATGGGGACTGAACCGTCAGCCCATGGTACCCTTGTGGGCACATTTTCCTGCAAAAACCATGTCAATCTGAGCTCACGCCTGACAGAGGGGTGCACGTTCATTCTGACAGAATAACTCGCATACGTAATGCTTTGAATGTAGTGATCAGATCACACTCCTGGTAGTCGCAAATTGTTCTGATTATAAATAAGTTGTTTTGATATTTTGTTAAGGTCATCAACTGGTTGAGCAAACTTCCTTATTTTGTAATGTTTTGATGCCAGAACTATTCTCTGGTTATGTATCAGATTTGATACTTTCAGATTAATAGAAATCATCCTCTTTTCATCTCTTTGAAAAAATTGTGCTAAAACACTTGGGCATGGAGGATCCAGTCGAGGGTTGTTATGATGTTGTAATGTAGGTTTGATTTCAATGATATCATGACCATTTTTAGTCATCTTCCTTGTGATCTTTTCCCCTCTTAAACTAAATGGCTCGGGCATGTAGGATCCAATCGAGTTGTTGTAGCTGCATGGTGATGTAGGTTTGATCATTGTGATGTTGTGACTGTGTTGTTTGGACATATTTCAGTGTCTGAAGCTTGAACTTAAGAGTGATATTGAGTATGATTTTTTCTTCTCCAAGCTGCTTGAAGGCCTGATTCCCATAGAAGTCTTGTCCACCTTTCTTACTAAGTCTTCCCTCTTCTCACACTTAAAATCAATTAACTGACTGAATTTAGTTGTGGCCCTCACTTCCCTGTGCATTTCTTTCCCAGTTCTGTGTTGAACATCATTCATATATTAATTTTTGTCCATTGACCTCCACTCATATAAAACCAACATATAGCAAAAAATCTGATGGGTACTGGGTTTATCCTCCAACAATCTGAGGGTGAATTTCAGTGCTAACACAACACTACAGAAGTATTGGTGAAAGGTCATAGGATATCATCCATAATCCTCATAAAAGTTGCTGGATCATTTGTCAAACGAAAGGGCATAACCACTCATTCAAAAAGACCTTCTTTTGACTTAAGGAAGTCTTCCATACATCTGTTTGTTCTATTGGGACATGGTAGTAGACAAAATTTAGATCAACCTTACTAAAGTATTTGGCCCCTATGAGATGATCAAGGAGGTATTCGATTTGGGGAATCAGTTACTTGTTTCATAATGTGATTTTATTCAGGGCCGAGTAATCAATGCAGAGTTACTAGGTCCCATCTTTCTTCTGCACCAGCACGATTGGGCTCACACAAGGCTAAGATTTGGGATGAATGTGACCCTTGTGGAGAATTTCTTAGATTTGGCTCTTGACCTCCTCATTTTCTAACAAAGAGCAGAGGTAGACTGGCCCATTGGGTAGCGGTGCGCCTGGGTTCAGATCGATGGGATGCTTTACCTGGAAGTGTAGAGGTACCTCAGTAGGAGAGGAGAAGATATCTGAGTATTCTTCCACGACCTTATCCACTTGCTTCTATTGTGAGGAGAGATCGACCGTGAAGGCCCTGGTTGTGGCTACGATATTTCGTGGCTATGATATTTCGCTCACTCTGAGATTGAATCATGAAGAAGAAAAATTTCTCAGTTTGAGAGATGACCTTCCTGCATTGATTGGAAGAGATCAGATCAATGAAATAGCAATAGGAGGGACTACCTCGAGTATATTGTACAATTTCCTGTTCAAAGTAATAATAACACTATGAGGTCTAAACTCATATACAACATGACATTTCCATAAATAAGGTTGGCCCAAAAGAACCTTACAAAATTTGAGAGGATAAACATTAAACAATACCTCGTCTTTGAAGGTTTTGATGTCGTATGACAATCGACAATGTTTGTTGATGCAAAGATTGCTTCCCTAGCGGAGCCATCCAATGTTGTAGGCTTATGGGTGCGTCGTTGTCAATAGGACCAACTGCTTGATGACCTCTGATGAGATGAGGTTCTTCTAGCCACCTCTATCAATGATGAAGTGTAGTGGGGTGCCTTTCACCCACATTTGTGAATGGAAGAGGTGCTCTCCTTCTTCTGTCTTGTCTGGTTCACTGGGCTAGAGCATGTGGTAGCAACGATGGCACTGGATTTTGAATCAATGATCTGTCTTCCCCTTTCTGGTTCTAACTCAGAGTCATAACCCACATCTGATTCAGAGGATTTCACTTCGGTCACCAACAACTGCTTTGAGCGACAATCAACAGTTTTATGCCAAGGGATCTTATGGAAGTCGCACCACTTCCCGATATCTTTCTTTGTCTTTTCAGTTTCCTTTATTTCTTGCATCTTGGATTGGTTTTCCTGATACTTTCCATATTTTCTCTATCCTTTGTTTCATGTGTTGGGGCCGCCCTTTCCTAGATTTTGCTATGAGGGGTTCCCAGGACCAAATTTTCGTGTCTTTTGTTTGCACTTTTGCTCGATTTTGACGTCATATTGGTAGGCTATGCCCAAGGACAAGATGTCTAGAAATTCCATTTTAGTCTGGATGTATCTATGTAGAGCACCTTGATACTTGAGAACTACATGCCACTTTGAATCTTTGATACCCAACTTGGTGCGCAAGGTATGGAAGATATTTGTGAACTCTAACACTGCTTGGTCTCTTTCTTGCTGCAGTGTGGTCCATTTGGTATACAGGTTGTCATAACTTCCGATAGGGTAGTATTGTTCCTTAATAGCATCCACGAAGGATTCCCAGGTGGTCGTGACTATAAATAATGAGGGTTCCTTTGTTTACTTTTTCTCATAGAAAGTTTCCCACTAATATTTGATATGGGGAATGACTTTGAGGAGTGAAAAAGTAATATTTTCTCTATTCAAAAATTTACGGACAAAAAAAACCCTTCTAGTAGATTCAACCACTTATCTACAACATATGTGTCTATATGACCTACAAATATAGGAATATCAAAGTTTATTTGTACCTTGAAGGGGGAAGCGACTCTACTCAAGGAATATGTGTTGCCTGTTGGTAGACGCCGGAGGATTTTTGCAAAACTATCCATCATCTCGTTCCTCTGTTGCATGAGGGATTACTCAAGAAACATTTTGAAAGAATCTCCTATCCCTTCATCTTTGTTTTCTCCTTCCATGATAGGTCTCTTTGGCATGCGAGAGATTTTGTCCTTAAGAGAAACAAGCTCGAGACCCAATTCTTTGTACCATGACCTTGTTGGGGACATGCATTAAGACGACAAGGAGTAGACCTCTATGATAAAAATGATCTGTATTTTATGAGAATAAAAAATTGAATACAGATTATTAAAACATGCTTAACAAAAAATAACAGAGATACAGTAAAACTGGTTTTCTATTCAATAAGGATATAAGATGAAATTGTAAAATGCAGCGGAAAACAAGCTTGTTGTAATGGTCGTGGCTTATCTCTAAGAAGGGATGTGACAGCTGCACTCATTCACAAAAATATGGTTACAATTAGGCTTTGAAGGAATTTTACAATAAACAAGAATGTCAAAAACCTTAGACATCCAAAAACCTGACCCTAGGAGATGAAGGGCCAAAAGTCATGTGGGCCCTATTTGGGTAAGTTAGTACATCAACTTCCCATGGTCATAACTTTTTCATATGATCTCCATTTTAGGAGCATGATAGCCCGTTGGAAATGTCTAACCGAGAAGGGTCTAACTGAGAAGAACAAATCCCCTAAAACGTCGTTTAGGGCCTCAAAATGACCCTGGAAGTTTGGAACCTGAAAAACTGCCAAGGTGGAAAATTGTTTTTCGAGCCAGTGGAATAAGTGGGTGGCCACCGATATCCACCTAGATCAGGAAGTGTCATGTTGTTTATGAATATAGTCCTTGTAGTATCATTATTACTTTGGGAGATCAATTCTACAGGGTACTGGAGGTAGTCCCAACTACTACAATTTCTTTGATCTCCATGAAGCAGTGTAGAAAGGTGGTTTCTCAGATTGGGAGATTTTTCCTCTTTATGGTTCAGTCGGTAGGTTAATAGAAGGTCACTGTAATCATCAAAACTACTACATAGCGTCTCTCTACATAGAAACACCAAGTGGAAAAAATAGTAGAAGAGCAGAAATACATATTTTCCTTGCCTACTGGGGTTCTTGTGCACTATAAGGTAAAGAACTCAATTGATTTGACACCCAATTATCCTCTACCTAACGACCCTATGTACAAGCATTCTGTTATGGAGAATGAACAAATCAAATGCCAGATCCAAGAGATAATTATGAAGGGCCACATCAGACCAATATCCTCACCTTGTGGGAGCCCAATTGTTATGGTATGAAAGAAGGATGGGACATGGAGAATTTGCATTGAATATAGATCCTTGAACAATATCATAGTCAAGAACAGGTACCCAATCCCCTATATTGATGATCTTCTTGATCAGATCAAGGGAGCCAATTTTTTTAGTTATATTAATCCAAAGTCAGGCTACCACTAGGTGTCGATTGAGCAAACTGATGTATGGAAGAAAAACTTAAATTTTAAATAAGCTCTCTTCAAGTGGTTGGTCATGCCTTTCAGCTTGACTAATGTCTGGACCACATTCACACAAATGATGGATGACATATTGTGTCCATTAACAAACTCCTTTTTTGTCGTATATCTAGATGACATCCTCATATTTAGAAAAACTTGGGAGGAACATTTGAAACATATTCACGAGGTCTTGGGCACCCTACGACAAAAAAAATTATATGAAAATTTGGAAAAGTGTTCCTTCAAAATGTAGAGAATACAATATTTGTGATACATCGTGGATGAGCAAGGTGTGCATGTGGATCGAGCCAACATCTAAGTCATTCATCATCGGTCGGCCCCAAAGACAATGAGCGAGCTCTACATATTCTTGGGAATCGCAAACTTGTACCATAGGTTTGTGTTTGGTTTCTCTCATATCACTTGGGACCTAATCCAGGTGACCAAGAGTGGATCAAAGGCCAAGTTTGTGTGGGATTTTTCTGAATAGAAAGCGTTTGATGATTTGAAATTTCACATCTGCTCTACACCAGTCCTTGTTATACCAAACCTATAACAACCATTTGAGATTGAGAGAGATGCTTCAAATTATGTTATCAGTGTATTCCTCACTCAACATGGGCATCCAATATCCTATCATAGTGAAACACTATCTGATGTTGTTTGTAGATACCCCACCTACGACAAAAATATGTAATCCATTGTGTAGGCATGTCGACAGTGAAAGCATTACATTATGGGGAAGGAAACGATCATCCACATTGATCACATGCCTCTATAATTCCATAAGTTATAGAATGACCACCACCAGAAGTGGTCCACGTACCTACAACAATTCCACTTTAACATCAAGGACAATAAGGGAAACACCAACCATCTTGCAGATTTCCTCTGTTGACCCACGGTTGTGTTGCTAACCATAATTATTAACTCACATGGGCATGAGATGTCCAGGTGGCCACAATTATACAATAATGACTCTAAATTTATTTTTTCCTATCAGACATTGAGCGTAGCTAAAATAGTTCCATACTTTCATCTCCAATATTGATCCAAGTGGATATTGGTGGCCACCCACTTGTTCCAACTGGCTCCTCTTGTCAGTTTTTAGTGCAACACGTTATTCTATACTTCTTTGTAATTGTGGGTTCTACACTTCCAGGGTTGTTTGAATCCATACCCGTCTTCCAGGTGGATACTGGTGGCCTCCCACCTAATCCAATTGGCTTATTTTGTATGTTTTCATGTCATCGCATCTTTTTGTACTTCCAGGTTTGTTTTGGGGCCCTAAACAATGTTTTTTTGGCTTACCATAGTCAAGTTGTAGACATAATAAAATTTTGATGATGTCATATATAGTTATCTAAAATACCTTTCGAACGGGCTATCACATGCCTAAAACGGAGGTTGTATGCAAAATTTATGAGCCCGAGAAGTTAATGTACTAACTTACCTAAACGGGGCCCACGTGACTTTTGGCATTTCATCTCCTAGGGTTAGGTTTTTGGATTTCTAGGGTTTTGGCATTCCTGATTATCATAAAAAATGCCTTTGGAGATAATTATATTCTTTTGAATGAGCATAGCTGTCACATCTCTTCTCAGAGATAAAGTTTCCACCATTCTAGCGAGTCTCACACTCTCTATTTTTATAGTCTATTTACAATTCTTTCAATAATAGAAATCGGGTATTGTTGTATTTATCTGTTTCTGTCAATTTTCATGAGTATTTCATTGTAATCTCTCTTCTTTCATTTCTCGAGATCAAGGATGGATTACTATGCCATCTGATCCATCTCTGTGTTGCTTCAAGAAAGCATGCAAAGATTATCTAGGGATCTTATTACAACTGGGCAATAGGACATTTTGGTGTAGAAACAACAATGACAATACTACAAAAGCATTTTTCTTGGCCGAAGCTTCAAAAAGATGTCCACAAGAAAATCAGATCCTGCACTTCCTGCACCATTTTCAAGCTCACCATCAAGAAACATGGGCTATACACATCTCTTCCTACTCCATATAGGTCTTTGGAGTCCATCTCCATGGATTACATGTCTAGTATGCCTTCAACCAAGCATGGGAATGACTATGTATTCATGGTCGTTGATTGATTCTCTAAGATGGAAGTTTCAACACCCTGCAAGAAGAGAATCATAGCCGAGGTTGATGCCAAGATATTCTTTGAACATGTTTGGGTGCATTTTGGGCTCCCACAAACCATTTTCTGAGATCGAGATAGTAGGTTGTTGAGAACTTTTTGGCCCATCCTATGGTCGTTGATGGACACCAAGATGACCAAATTGACCCACCTTCCACCCAAATTGACCACCTTCCATCATGATTGTCCATATCCCGAGGATGTACAATTCCAAAGATCCATGCACATGGGATAAAAATCCTTCCTTATGTTCAACATAGATACAATATATCCTTCCACAACTCTATTGTCCATGACCCTTTTCAAGTGTTCTTGGGGTTCTAGCCATTGGCCCCCATTAACATAGGCCTCCCCATTTCATCTCCATAGGAAGAGTCTTCCCTTCTCAGACTAAGGCTAATTGAGCAGCCAAATTTGTTGAGAAAATCCATCACATCCAATAACAAGTTCATGAAATTTTGTAGAAAGCCAATGCTAAGTACAATCAACGCCATGTTCACCATCGGGCGATGAGTACCACACAAGTTTCAGGTGGGAGATAAGGTATGGTTTCATTTTCAGAAATATTTCCTCACTAGACCCTATCCAAAGCTAATCCCACTTTGATATAGGCCTTACACCATCGCCAAGGTTGTGGGTGAGAATTATTTTGAATTAAGTATTCCTCCTTTCCTTGGCTTGCACTCCGTATTTAATGTGGAACCACTTTGACCATATTTTCCTTCTCTCATGGACACTTCGGATGAGGCCGAGAACTTGGCCCTTAAATAAATAAATCTTGAATACATTTAACATGAGACAATTGATCGTATCATGGATACCAAGACGAAGGGCACCCTACAGAAAAACATCCAACTCTATTGTATATTCAAAGCAGGGTGGTTTCTTCATCAGGGAAAGTGTCTCACGAGGAGTCAGATTTAGCATAATTTTCCACATATGATGGAAGAACTTGAAGAAATGTAGAAAATTTCTTCCTAGGGAGGGAGGATTGATCCTGGTGGACATTGGTGGCTTCCCACCTATTCCACTAGCTCAAATTATAGTTTCCATATTGGTAGATTTTCTATAGTTTTTCGGGTCCCAAACTTTTGGGGTCGTTTTGAGGGCCTAAATGATATTTTTTACTTGGAAACACCCAATATATCTTATGTAGGATGTATTGTACCATTCACAATGTGTTCTCATTGACTAAACCTTTCCGACAGGGTATCAAGTGCCCCAAACAAAGATTGCATGCAAATGAACGCCCTCGAGAAGTTGATGTATCAACTACCTCCATCTGGGCCCTCAAACCTATTGGCGTTTCATCTTCCAGGGTTAGGGTTTTGGATGTTTATGGTTCAACCAACTTGGTAGAATATTGCATGGTAGAAGATAGTGGCTTCTCTCCATCATGATGTGCAGGGGATGGAGACCTACCCCCCAAGTGTTGTTTCCTCCATCGACTCCTCTTCTTTCCTCATTTAGGCATTTAGCTACTAATAGGAATATTTTCAATAGGTAGAGGAAAATAAGGTTCAAATATTCGATCCATGGGGAGACTCAATTCTAATGGAGTGTGGTATTTTTAATTTTTTAATGAGCTTGATAGAGACAATTAACTATGTTCGTAAAGACCAGGTACCACCAAAGGATCAAGTGATTCTAGGGATTGTTTCACCTGAGTCAAAATCATATTTAACGTGGAAACCTGTGGGGTGTCAGGAGGAGGAAAATGAAAAATCCCCATGAGTGAGGAATCCTTAAGGAGACATACTCCTACACTCTCATACCCAAGATTGGAACTTAGAAAAGGGACATTATTCACTACAAAATCATGGAGATTTGAAGTGCAATAGTCAACTTGGTCAACAATGAAAATTTACCCTTGATGGGGGAATTGTAAAATACGAAACATTGAAGATGTGAAGACAGTAATCGCATAGAACCAACAATGAAAAAGTAACAAATTGTAATCCAAGGGCACATCAACTACTTCAATATCAATCGAAATAGTTTTACCCTTCAATGTCATAGGGAAAGACTGGAAGATTCCATGAGGTTGGAAACCATGTCTATCAAACACTTTAAGGGTAGTAGGATACCGGTTAAGTTTAGGAGAACCAATGACTCTCCATAAAGGCAAAGACATGACACAGGTGGAGGCTCCTTAATCTAAAATATTGCGATGGATGTTCTTTCCACCAACAAAAATTTGAATTTGGAATGCTAGGTGGTGTGAAAAACTCTCCTTAAAATAGTCTAGATTAAATGTAATCAAATTTGATTCCTATGGATCCATAACTCCAATGGTTGACAATAGGGTTCTACGTTGACTTGGAAAATTCCGTAGAACTTCAAGGAATGACATAGCATAAGGTGATTGTGCCAAATATTCAACAATATTGTATTTTTGGGTAGTGTGGGCACTTGGATTAAAGGGCACTTTTCAAATTGTTCCCTTGGGAGGATGCACCACTATGTCATAAATTGGCTTCTCAATATGAACAAGGGTGGAATATGGTGGAGGAGTGTATGTGTAGGGATGATCGATAGCCTTTCCATTGGCATGATTACCTGGAAGAGTGTCATAAGTCATTTCTTGGGTTATTAAATTAACTTCCTCATTAAACATATATACCTAAGAGGTGCTTGAGGAAGCATCCCCATGGTGGGAATGACCTCTATTTCCCCCTTGAGGAGGGGTAGAATTTTGTGCAACCATATTTTGCTGCCGAAATGGGAAAGGGTCAGTTAACACTGTGGGTAGGGAGGTACTTTTCATAAATTGATTGACTTCCTCTTGACGAGGAAAGTCTTTTGTGTAATGGTCCTCCATACAAATCATGCAAGGAAACTTAGCTTTCATTTTTGGTTGAGTATCAATAGTCTTTGTAGTATCTTGCAAGTTCGAAGATTTCTTTAATTTACCCTTGTTATTATTCTTATCTCTGGGTTTCCGAGATGAAGTGGATTGTATCGTATTTACCTCAAAGATTTGAGTAGGAGTAGAAGTATTTTTGGTGTTCAAAATGGAACCTGGTTCCAGAGAAGGTCTTGTCGGATCATTCGAGGGATGAGGAGCATGAGGGATCAGATTGTAAAGTGTGATGGATTGAGAATATACCAAGTCCAAATATTGAGCATGACTAATATATTTCTCCTCAGTAACAACACCTCCTATAGAAACATCTCTGGAAATGAGTGGCAAGAGAGATTTTTTAAACCAATCCATGAGGAGTTGGTCCAGAATTGGATATTTAATCAACCGTCTCCATCATCTCCACTTATGACCATGATCAGATATGTGGGTGGAAGAGGATTGTTGGAGTGAGGTCAAAATCTCTTGATCCAGGTCGATATCGGTGGCCACCCACCTTTTCCATCTGGCTCAAAACATCTTTCTCACAATTTTGATAATTTACTATTTTTAGCAGTTTTTCGGGTCCTGAACTTCCGGATCCGTTTTGAGGCCCTAAATAATGTTTTTTGGGGTATGATGCGGTTGCAAAAT
The DNA here is from genome assembly GCA_009831015.1 of Picea engelmannii. Lineage (NCBI taxonomy): Eukaryota > Viridiplantae > Streptophyta > Pinopsida > Pinales > Pinaceae > Picea > Picea engelmannii. The sequence continues at coordinate 399,386 of ML778487.1, forward strand.
TTCATCATGAAATTTTGTGCAAATCTTGTATTCCTTGGATATATCTTTCCAATGGGCTATCATATGCCTAAAACAAAGATCGTATACAAAAGTTACGACCCCAGGAAGTTGATGTACTGACTTACCCAAACGAGGCCCACATGACTTTTGGTGCTTCATCTCCTAGGGTTAGGTTTTTGGATGTTTAGGGTTTTTGAAACTCTTGTTTATTGTAAAAAGGCCTTGAGAGCCTCATTATAATCATCTTCTTGCGAATGAGCACAACCGTCACATCTCTTCTTAGAGATAAGCCGCCACCATTCCAACAATCTTGTTTTCCGCTGCATTTTACAGTTTCAACTTATTTTCTTATTGAATAGAAAACCAGTTTTACTGTATCTCAGTTATTATGTGTTAAGCATATGGTAATCATATGTAATTATTTCATTCTACTCATAAAATAAGGATCAGTGGTATCAAAGCGGTCTTCTCCTTCTCGTCTTAATGCATGTCCCCAAGGAGGTCAGAGTACAAAGAGTTAGGTCTCAAGCTTGTTTCTCTTGAGGAAAAAATCTCTCGCACACCCAAGCGAACTCTCATGGAAGGAGAAAAGAAAGATGATGGGAAAGGAGATCTTTTCAAACTATTGATTGAGGAATCCCTCACACAATAGAGGAATGAGATGATGGATAATTTCACGCAAATCCTTCGACAACTACCAGCATGCGATGCATCTTCTTCGAGCGGAGGCACCACCCCCTTCAAGGTGTTATCACCCCATAAATTATGGCAATCAACTTATGACTTGGATATTATGGAAATTGTCTGTATCTAGTGTTTTCATTGTCAATTGATTTTTCATGTTACTTATAAAAAAAAAGAAAAAGGAGGGCATAAAAGAATTGAAACCAAAGCCCCATGCAATAATAGTAACTTGATCATACCTTTCAAGCATGACCAAGTTCTTTTGAATTTTCAATGTTAATAGGTTAGAGAATAAATCTGAACTGACTGTCTAATCCTGGTCAGATAGCCCCTAGGTTAGATTAGTGAATAAATCTGACCAGACTGTCTAATCCTGGTCAGATAGCCCTTAGGTAGAGTAATTTCTTAACCCAACAGTTTAATCTGGGTTAATTGTCCTAGGAAGATAGGTTAGTAGGTAGGTTAGTTGTTTCATTTGATTCTCCCCCATGAAAACAAATTAATAAAGATGTTACACCATGTCCCAAATGCCTAGGAATAGTTTGTTCGAAACTCCATGGTGGTATCTCTTTGAAATTTGAGGAAAAACCCATAAAATGCTTTATCCTAAGTTTTTCCCAAAGCTCATATATCTCCGCTCATGAGTTATGTTACATTCAATTTCCAATGGTCCAGATCACGGCGCCTAGATCAACAGCTCATGGAGCATTTCGGACCCCCCCTAGTGTTCTTCTTTTAATCA
>ML778487.1:400861-415898 GCA_009831015.1 Picea engelmannii
AACCAAGGGGGGGGGGGGGTCCGGAATGAATATTCCTTTTGGCAAGCCCCTTGTTTCATGTGGCATTGTCCTATTGGTCTAGAAGTCCCATCCACCACATGCTGCCTGACATCCCGTCGCCCCTGGACGTCATCCTCCACTGAGTCCACTTTCTCCACTTGCTCCCGGGGTCGTGTCACTTCCCATAACTTCTGTTAGTCCATGTTGTCATTACCATAACCCCCTTCACTCATGAACAACCTCCTTTGGTGATTTTTACCCCCAATCACCAACCTCCACGTCAGTCGTCCGTATACTTTGGTCACTGTCACCTGCCATATCACCCCAAGTGGCCCATTGTCCATTAATAACTGGATAATATGCCCGTTGTCATGCTGACCGTATCTCCCGCGCCAAACCGACCCCAATTTTGAATAAAACTACCTTTTTCCTTCTTCATTCGTTATTCATCCATCGCCCCAGAAACCTCTTATTCCTCCGTTGCTTTCGCATCGCCTTCACCTACAGTCCAGTTGACCCCACTAACGTATTGTTTATTTGCAGGAACAGTAGCTGAAATGGTGTCAAATTCCAGACAAGCGGAAGAAGAAGAAAATCCTTTTCTTCCTCCTCCTGTTGACCTGGATAAAATTCCCTTGGTTAATAAATATCAATTGATAGCGGATACTATCTGCAGTTTCGACTTTTATGATCTGCAGTCATGGCTCTAGGAGGTGTTCCTGGACCAGAGCGACGAAATTGGACTCTGGGAGCCCAATATTCCCCTGTATCTCTTTCCCCAGATTCATCACTTCCCCGAATTTTCCCTCAAGTGCCAAGACCATTACATCCCCGAACAGAAAGCCATCAATTCTTCATATGGGGACATCCTCTTCTTCATCACCCCAGAAGATATTGACCAGATGATGCAAATTACCCGTGCTGAATCTGCGTCCTCGTTCAACTTAGAAATCCTCACTGAGCTTTATCAAAAAATGACTTTCCCGCAAAGAGCTCATATATTTGAGCTTTTCGTCCCTACTTCCGCTCCACTCCCTTCCACCAACCCCCCTTACCCTTATTCCATGTTCTCCACCAAAGGAAATCAAATCATTTCTTCCCTGTGTGCCCTGCTTGGTTACTATTCTGATCAATATGTAGACGAGCCCATCCTGGGTTTTCTGTCCATTTTCTCAAACGGTGAACAACCCACCACACAGTTCGACTACAACACCTTCTTTGCCAATAATATCCATGAACAATTTGTGAATTTCGCCACAGAGGGCATGTTCAGATATTCCTCCATTCTGGCTTACATGTTCATGTACTTTCAAGCTGACAGGTTCACTTTCTCTATGCAGAAGATGGACGCCGATGGAAGACCCCAGCCAGTCACAGCTTGGACTTCTCTTCTGAAGAATTACTCGGCTGAATACGACTTCAAAGCTTTCATTGATCAATTTTACCATCCAGTGGTAGGCATGCTGAGTGGCAGGCCTGAGCCACGAATAAATGAATAGGTCCAGAGAATTCTACAGCTCTCGGACAATGCAAAGACATGAGACTGGTACTTGTATCAGAATCACTCTGAGATCCGAGTTTACGGGTGCGAATTGGCACCTTACAAGCTGCCGAGATATGTATCGGTAAGAATTTTTGCATTAGAATATATTAGGAAGATAATGAATTCTGATGATATTCACTTTGTTTCCCTTAAGAAGAAGCAACAATTGCGGATCAAAGGGAAGATTAGTTCTTTCATCTGCAATAGCCAAGGCACAGGGGAGGAAGCAGACAAAATGTTAAAGGAGATGAAATTCATTACAAGTTTCACCTGGCACTATGATCCCTGAGGGATCATTTCTGAAATGAGAGTGAAAAATAAGAATGTCCCATATGCGCATGAGTCCAAGCCAGAAATCGAGAAATTTTCAAATCAGACAGAATGGGAACATGATACTTTGATTGAAGTGGAACAACAAATTGAAGTGGAACAGCAGACGCCCTCGACTAGTGCGTTACCCACTACCACACCTCAGTTCCCCAAAGAGAAGAGTCCCCGACAGGAGTCGTCTCCTCCTGTAACGGAGGTGTCATCAGAGGAATTTCAAATACACTCCAAAAAGCCAAAGACAATTTCAACGCCTGGCGCGACAGTAGAACAGGAAATTTCTACTACCACAGTAACTACCATAGGAGTCAAGCCAGTCACTCTACCTTTCACTTGAGTTAGCATAAGGCAATAGCAACAACAATAAAATCCACAGATTCTCCCCTAGATATTCCGCTGAGTAAAACTGGTCCCAAGTTAGGCATTTTCGAAAAATATGACTTGATCAAGAAGAAGAACCAGACACTCACTAGCAACACTTATGCCCAGTTTCAAAAGCAGTCATCCACAGCTCAGCATAGGCTTCTTTCATCCTTTGACACTGAAAAGGGTAGGATGCATATGGATTAACTCCAAGCACAAGTGCCGGATCCCAAGGTGATATCAGACTACAAAAGGGCCACTTTTGAGTTTTAGGCTAAGGATGTGCATCCAGCAGATCAGATGGATCTGCACAAGAAAACTAGGGAGATGGTTTTCCACACTTTGGCCCACGCTTCAACTTTTGCATCAAAATTTCAGGTAGCTTTGAACAATGCCCAGACCCAACTTAAGCTGGAGAAAATATCATCTTTCGCGAAAGACAACAGAATCAAGACGTTGGAGGATCTAGTCCTCAAGATCGGTTAGGACCCTGCGAACATCAAGGCTGCCGAAGAGATGATTAAAAAGAAAAATGATGACATCACATCCTTAAGAAAAGAGCTAAAGCTCCCTCCAACAGAGGATCTGCAGGAAAAGGAGATAGCTAAAAAGGAAGGGGAAAAGGATGAGATGTTAAAGTTACTCATGGAGCAGAATGCTCAGCTAAAGGAGATGGAGGCTGAGATGGAGAGACTGCTAAAGGAGAAAGAGCAGGCAAAGATAATGGAAGGCATTCCATTGAGTGCTATCCCAATTGCAAGATTGAGCACAACAATAGCGACAACCATTCCAGAAGGAACAAAAGACCTTGCCAAGTCCATGGGGAGGATGAACCTGCAAGAGTTAGAAATCAACAGGCTTAAGAAAGAAGTGGAGAACCTCCAAGAGCTAAAGAATTCTTTCCAGACAAGCCTATCCAAAGAAAAGCAGGTGAATGAGCAAATCAGGAAGGAGTTACAACAACTCCAAAAGAAGACAATGGCAGGGAAGACCTTGGCTGAGGTTAAAGAAATTGTGTGGACAAATATTTCCAAGTCTGTAAATGAAATCTAGCCAATGGTTCAAATCATGTTTGAACAAAATGAGTTGCTCGAGAGGAGCAAACAGGCTGTTGAGAAAATCAGAATGGAGCTGGGAGATATGCTAGCACAAGCAAATGAAATCATAAGGTTCCTGAATTCAAAGACCAGGGAGGAACTTGAAGAATTGAAGATTGAGGACATGACATAAACTATACTTGAGGTAAAAAGGGTTCTAACCAAAAGAGGTCTCATGCTTCAGCTTGAGGAGAAGATTCAAGTCATGGATCAAGGAGTACAAAAGTTTTTCAATAAGATAGATGCTCTCCAAAGGAAGGGCCTACCTGGCCTGAAGGTCATTAAGGAAAAACTAATGACACTCCCTGATTACAAGAAAAGGTTGACTGAAGTGTCCAAGGATAATTCTAAGTTTGCAGGGATACAGGGAAGCATCACAGGAAAAGCTTTCATGGATGCCCTGCAGTTGGATATTAGTATCCAACATGAGATTAAACACATATTCATCATCAAGCCTACATTTGCTAAATATACAGACATGGATGAAGTATATAGGAGACTCCTTAAAGTCACAGTGCCAGGTCATCTCAGATGGGAAGAACTGTGTGATCTACTAGATTAGAAGATGAGATGTCACAATCCAGTCACCTGTCCAGTCAGAAGAGGTTGCAAAGGCACCTCACCAACGGCCTACCCCAGAAGTTCCGCAAATAGTTGTATCGAGTCATCAAAGCAGTTTTGATTAGTTAAGTTAGTTAGACTAAAAATAGAATGAGCACGTCCTGATCAGTTATGACAGGAATGTTTTTATTTTGAATTACAAATACTTCATCTTTCGAGGTATTGGGGGTTGTTGATTCGCACACCCTATTGCTATCAAACTGTATCATTTTTTAAGAGATCCAACATTAATAAAGAAGAGGCATTTTACAGGATTCTTGCGTATTTTCACTGGTGATGTGATTTTCTAAGTTAAATGTTTTTCTTTCTCTGTAGTCATTTTGTTTTCTGGGACTAATCTTTATGAATAACGTAATGTTTCAGGATTTATCTGTGATACCCTGTTTCCGATTCTAAAAGATTTTAATGTTTATCTTCTAATATCTTCAATTAAGAAATTCTTAATTGCTTGTTAGTTGAAGTTATTTTTCTTATCTTTTCTTTTGTCCATAATTTTAATTACTAAAAGATCCAGTGAGTGTATTATCTCTCCCTGTGAAAGTTTCCTTGGCGTTTTTGGTTATTTCTCGGATTTGATTAAATACATACCCCATAGCCCAATGGATGTGTAGACCTTTTCAACCAACTTAAAAAACTCTTTTACAACAAAACCCACAATTTTTATACCTAGCCTAATACTTGAAATTAAAAAAAAGTTAAATCTTATAGAGAGATCCCTCTCTGAAGTTGGAAGGGCTAGATCCCAGCTTTAAAAGCAGTTGGATAAGGTTACCTTAGTATATTTATTCTTTTTCAACCTCTAGGAAATTTTCCAAGTGCTAACATAATTGGCGACTCCACTGGGGAACAACTAAAAATTAATAATTTCACGTTTTATTTCCCCTAAAAAGAACGATAAACTTTGAGAAGAAAGTAATGTTTAGAGGTTGATCAAACTTTGTACATATTATTTTCAGACTCGTAAAATTAAAATATATATTATAAAAAACCAAAAGCAGTTCTGGCTTCCAAGAAATTTCATACTCGATCTCATCCAAACCCAGAACACGCGATAGTGTTAGATAACCCCGAGCAGTTTCTCAAGTGAAAACCCTTAGCAGTCGATTCAGTGAGTCATACCTCCCTACGTAAGTTTCCTTATTTTCTAGAGAACTAGATGATCTCAAAACCTTGATCTTGATACCTTTTCACCCCGAAGCTTGGTTAGAACACGATCTGAAAATTTTGTAATAGGACTCGTTTTTGACCCAACTGTGTTGCAACCCCAAACCCCCTAGGTTTTTTCTCCTACGACTAAACTACAAATCACTACCTCAACACCGCCCAGTCCTTCATCGTCCTCGACTTCAGTCGCTACCTCTCCAACCACCCAGGTCGTCGTCCCACCTCCTCCGCCCGTCATGGCAGCTCGATATGCCTCTTTGGTGCTGGCCTCACCGCTACATGCCATGCCCCAAGACTATCAGACTAGACTTCCACAACTCGATGCAACCGGAACTTTAAACGCACAACAAAATGTGGATAAAATGAACGACTACTTGGATTTACAAGAAGTTGATGAAGTTGACGTTCAAATGAGACTGTTTGCCCAGAGTCTGACAGGGGACGTCAAGAAATGGTTCAAAGCCTTACCCGCCACATCAATCCCTGACCTTGTCGCGTTCCAAAGAAGTTTTCTTGACAGATGGGAGGTAAAGAAAAACCCTCTCCATATACTATCAGAATACGAGAATATAAAAAGAAATCAAGGTGAGACGGTACAAGATTGTTGCACCCATTTTAACAATTTGTATAATGCACTCCCAACTGAAATCAAACCTCCCCAGGGTTTGGCATTGACTAAATTCCCTGATGGATTCGATGCTGACATGTCTTACCAATTAAGAGAAAGAAATGATGCCACCCATGAAGACATGCAGAAAAGTGCTATTAGTGTGGAGGCTAATCTGTTGGCGAAACGAGCCCGTCAAAGGTCAGGAAGGACAGTCACGATCAAATAAGAACCTTCTACGTCAACCACTGATTCCAAATTAGATTATGTGGTCAGAAATTTGGAATTATTTATGGAAAGAACGAGTATTTCAGACAGACATCCTCCAAGAGACAACACACCTGCCCCTCAGATTCGAAACCCCAATTTTAGAAGAAACTCTCCTCAAATCAGGCAAAGAGATCAAAGAGATCAAAGGGATCAGAGAGGTGCTGATCAGCCGATCAGGCCTCCCCTGCAAGAAAACTATGATGATTAAGGGGGGGAAGTAATTGAGGAATTGGAGGACACTCATATCAACCTCATGGGCATTCATGACAATGAGGCAATTTTCCTTACTCAAGAAGAGCAGGAAATTTTTCTGCTAAATCAAACAAAGGTAAGTGAGGAGGCCGAGGATGAAGGACAACAGGATTTTGAAAATGCTATTTTGGAGGTGCACCATCAATAAAATCTGTGAAGTAAGAAGACAGAAGGAAATTCCTCGAAAAAGACGACTGAAACGCAGAAGGTGGCTGAGATTGAGAAAACCCCTAAGAAAACTATGGCTGAGAAGGCTTTTGAGAAAAGTAAAGCCGACACCCCTGTGAAAAAAAACATCACCTTTCTGAAAAGACCAGAACATCCCGAAGTGTCACCTATTAGTCAACCCATCACTTCTGAGCGGAAAAATATGGTTGACCAACCAGAACCGATGAGTCGGGCCCGAGCTCCTGCACCTTTTAGCCTAGAGGGAGAATTGGACAAAATAAAAGTTCCTATCCCTCTTACAGATTTGATGAATAGAGGCGGTTATTGTTCACAGGTACTAAAAGCGTTAGCCATTGAACCGGACATAGGCACCAAGGCCTTGACTATTGGATCAGTGACTCATTCAGACACTGTGAACCTTACTGACGATCACCCCGAGCTCCTTTTCGGACCTGAAGTAAATGGTCGAGATGATACCGGTGATGTAGCCCCCTTTTACATCAGTTTGAACATACAGGACTTGATATTACATAACGCCATGCTAGATTCAGGTGCCTCGCACAATCTGATGCCTAAAGTAGTCATGGAAAAACTGGGATTGGAGGTCACTAGGCCTTACAAATATCTACACTCATTTGACTCCAGCAAAGTCAAATGTATTGGTCTGATTAAGGACCTCTGCATCACCCTGGTTCAGATCCCTTCAAAAAACATGGTAATGGACATGGTTTTTGCAGACATCCCTCCTAAATATGGTATGTTGTTATCCCGGTCTTTGGAAGCTAAGTTGAAAGGAACCCTGCAGCTGGATATGTCTTACGCCACTATCCCAGTGTTTGGACAACAGAGGAGGTTATATAGAGAAACATTGATGAAGTATATGGTCAGCAGTCAAGAGAAACCTCATAATTACCCCCTTTACTCTTCTCATTCAGATTTAGATTCTTTCATCTTATACAATGATGGTGATCCTAAAGAGCAAGATACTCAGCTGATAAAAGATGTACCTAGTAAGGATGAAGGTCCAGAAAGCGGTGAGGCAACAAAGATGGAAAATGTAATCACTGAAGATTTCCCCACTGATTTCTGGAGTATGGATTTCGATGGAGCTGTGAGTAAAGAAGGAGTAGGAGCTAGAGTCTGGTTGCATAATCATCGAAACAGGTATTCAGAAAATCATTCCTATAAATTAAATTTCCAATCCACTAACAACATTGCTGAGTATGAGGCTTTAATGCTCGGTCTAAAGCTGTTGAGAAAAGTTGGTGCTAAGCAAATAATGGTAAGGGGTGACTCTGAATTAATAATCAAGCAAATTAAAGGTGAGTACACTGCTAAACACCCGCGCCTTAGAGCCTACAGGAATGCTACTCTCGATGCTTTGAAGTGTTTTAATGAGGTTGACTTGCAGGTAATGCCGAGAGGAAAGAATCTTCTGGCCGATGGACTGGCCACATCAGCAGCTTCCTGCAAGATTCCTTTCCGCCAAACTCGCCCATACACTGTTGAAGTGAAATGCAGACCAACGGTTCCCGATAATATTAGGTACTGGCAAGTGTTTGGAAATGACGATCAGATAGAGGACTTTCTGCAATGCAAGAATGATTTTGAAAGTACAAACATAGATTTAGAAAATGAAAACGAGAATGTAAATAATTCCGAGTTTGAAATAGGTAGTGTGAATACTATAGATATGGTAGACACAGAAGACACAGTAGATTCAGGAGAGTTAGGTGATGACGAAATGGAGGCCGAAATTTTACAATTGAAAAGCAATATTCTACCTTAAGGGCTTGTCCCTTTAGAGGATCTGTTTGACAATGATGATGTAGCTAAGAAACCAAAAATAGAAGCTCATGGGCAAGAGGTAGAGGACTGCAATATAGGAAATGAAGAGACGCATAGGATGGTCAAACTATCCAAATCCTTACCGCCAGAACAAAAGCATAAGTACATTGAGCTATTTAAGGAATATTCAAACATTTTTGCCTGGGGCTATGAAGATTTGAAATCTTATGACACCAGCATCATACAACATAGGATTCCCATAAAGGAAGACCAGAAACCATTTAGGCAGAAACTTAGGAGGATAAATCCCAAGTTGTTTCCCCTGATAGAAAAAGAGATTAAGAAAATGTACGATGCCAAGATCATAGTCCCATTACGTTTCTCTAAGTGGGTTTCTAATTTAGTCCCTACACGTAAGAAAACCGGGGAAATCAGACTCTACATAGATTTTCGAAATTTGAACAAAGCATCCCTGAAGGATAATTACCCCTTGCCTAAAATGGATCACCTCCTGCAAAGAGTGGTCGGGTCCAGTCGAATTTCTCTGTTAGATGGTTTCTCAGGTTACAACTAGGTCCTAGTGCACCCAGACGATCAAGAAAAAACCGCTTTCACCACACCCTGGGGCACTTTCATGTATGTGAATATGCCTTTTGGTATGATGAACGCAGGAGCCACCTTCCAGAGGGAAATGGATATCGCCTTCGTAGAAGAGTCAGGTAAGTTTATTGTCGTTTATCTAGATGTTGTGACCGTGTTTTCCCAATCCGATGATGAACACCTGCGACACCTTAGACGAGTTTTCGAAAAGTGTAGAAGGTTCAGGATCTCTTTAAATCCAAAGAAGTGTCTTTTTGGGTTAGAATAAGGAAAAATGCTTGGACATATCATCTCTAAAGAGGGAATCAGAATCAACCCCAGTAGAATTGAGGCCATACTAAAGTTAGAACACCCAAGAAACCTCAAAGAACTACAATCTTTTATAGGGAAAATTAACTTTCTTCGAAGATTCATTCCTAATCTGGCCGAGCTCCTCCGAAACATTACAAACATGCTAAAAAATGACGCAAAAATAAAATTGGACTTTGAGTCCCAACAATCCTTCGAACAAGTCAAATGAGCACTCATAGAAGCCCCAGTTTTGATTAGTCTCGATTTCACTAAAGATTTCTATCTTTTTTCTTTCGCCTCTGAACATACTATAGCAGCTGCATTACTACAGAAGAACAGTGAAGGGCATGAACAACCCATAGCGTTCTTCAGCAAAGCTTTAAGAGATGTTTCCCTGAACTACAATATTATGGAGAAGTAGGCTTTTTCTTTGGTAAAGGCTATAAAGGACTTCAGGGTCTATATTCTCCATTCTCACATCATAGCTTATGTTCCAGACGCGGTAGTAAAAGATATCCTGACACAAGACAACCCTGATGGTAGAAGGGGAAAATGGATTGCAGTTATTCTATAATATGACATATAAATTAAGCCCACAAAACTGATCAAAGGCCAAGGCCTTAGCAGATTGATGGTTGAATCTAACTTTCAGGCTCTTGACATTAATTTTCTAGAGGTGGCAGATGAACAGGGTGAGATGGCGACTCCAAATGTTAGAGAGGTTTTTCTCAACTCTCTATGGTATGCAGACCTTATATTCGTTTTACAAAATTTACAAGCTCCCCTTGGTTTAACTAAAACTAAAGCTAGATTTTTAAAGTTGAAGGCATTGAAATTATGTATTCTAGAAGGAAATTTGTATTGGAAAGACCCTGCAGGTATTCTTTTAAATTGTTTACTGAAATATGAAGCGGATAAAGTGTTGTAGGAATTTCATGCAGGAGAATGTGGTGGCCATTTGAACTGGAAGGTTACAGCTAACAAAATACTCAGAGATGGATGTTACTGGCCCACCCTGTTTGCAGATGTACATCAGAAAGTAACAGCATGTCACCAGTGTCAACCGTTTGAGGGTAAAAGGAAACTCCTTCCTTTACCTCTTAAACGAATTTCAGTTGAGGCCCCTTTCCAACAATCGGGACTCGATTTCATTGGTGAAATACACCCTCCATCTTCAGGCCAACATAGGTGGATTCTTACTGCCACTGATTATTTTACCAAATTTATCGAGGCTCTACCAAGCAGGCAAGCCATTGACGCTGTTATTATCAAATTTCTTGAATATAATATTTTATCTCGTTTTGGTTGTCCTAGAAAGATCATTACTGACAATGCAGTTGCCTTTCGGTCGAAGAAACTCATTGATTTTTGCAATCGTTACCACATCAGTTTGGGGCATTCCATAGCCTACTACCCTCGGGGGAATGGGTTGGCAGAATCCTCAAACAAGACTTTGGTAAATATCATCAAGAAAACATTGCAGGAGCATAAAAAATCATGGCATGATAAGCTAGTATTTGCTTTATGGGCGGATAGACTGACCACCAAAAGGTCAATTGGTATGTCACCATACCAGCTGGTCTACGGTACTGAGGCTGTTTTCCCAACTTCTTTGGGAGTCCCTGTCATGAAGTTACTTCAAGAAATGCAAGCTGAGCCAAATGACTCCCAGAGACGAATCAATCAAATAATTCATTTGCAACAGACTAGAGAAGATGTTTTCAACAAAACACAGGTCGTCCAAGAGAACATCAAGAAGATATTTGATAAACGAACTAAGGGGGACGATTTTGAGCTGGGAGACATGGTTTTGAGATGGGATGCCAGGAACGAGGACAAGGGAAAGCATGGGAAATTTGACAATCTATGGACAGGGCCCTACATGATCCAAGATTTCAGAGGAAACAATGCCTTTTTGCTAAACAATGTCGATGGGTCAGATCTGCCAGGAGCACCAGTGAATGGCAGAATGTTGAAACATTATGTCCCACCCCAGTAAGAGATTTGAAGAACTCACTCTCCGTTGTACATAACAGTTTTAATTTTCAGTCAGTCTTTGCTTGCATGTTTTGAGTGAAGAACATTGGTTAGTTTGTTGAAGCCCGAAGAGAAGGCCCTAAGCTGCTGATCACTATTTTTTGAAGTTTTCCTGAGAATAAGACCAACAACAGAATTGGTTATAACTTGGGTGCACATCTGGATGGCCCAGAACAGAGTGCATAAATCTACGGTTCACATTGGATTCCGGACCCCCCCGTCTATTCTGCCTTTAATGGAGGGTGGGGGGGGGTCCGGAATGGGTATTAAAAAGCGTGCTCAAATCTGCGGTTAGAAAATAAGCACGAAGATCAACGACTCATAATGGATTTCGGACCCCCCCTGGCGTTCTGTTTTTAACTAAGGTGGGGGGGTCTGGAATGAATATTCCTTTTGGCGAGCCCCTTGTTCCATGTGGCATTGTCATATTGGTCCAGAAGTCCCATCCCCCACATGCTGCCTGACATCTCGTCGCCCCTGGACGTCATCCTCCACTGAGTCCACTTGCTCCACTTGCTCCCAGGGTCGTGTCACTTCCCATAACTTCTGTTAGTCCATGTTGTCAGTACCATAACCCCCTTCACTCATGAACAACCTCCTTTGGATATTTTTACCCCCAATCACCAACCTCCAGGTCAGTCATCCGTATACTTTGGACACTGTCACCTGCCATATCACCCCAAGTGGCCCATTGTCCATTAATAACTGGATAATATGCCTGTTGTCATGCTGACTGTATCTCCCGTGCCAAACCAACCCCAATTTTGAATAAAACTACCATTTTCCTTCTTCATTCATTATTCATCCATCGCGCCAGAAACCTCTTATTGCTCCGTTGCTTCCGCATCACCTTCACCTACAGTCCAGTTGACCCCACTAACGTATTGTTTATTTGTGGGAACAGTAGCTGAAATGGTGTTAAAGTCCAGACAAGCGGAAGAAGAAGACAATCCTTTTCTTCCTCCTCTTGTTGACCTGGATAAAATTCCCTTGGTCGATAAAGATCGATTGATAGCGGATACTATCTGCAGTTTCGACTTTTTTGATCTGCAGTCATGGATCTGGGAGGTGTTCCTGGACCAGAGCGACGAAATTGGACTCTGTGAGTCCAATTTTCCCCTGTATCTCTTTCCCCAGATTCATCACTTCCACGATTTTTCCCTCAAGTGCCAAGCCCATTACATCCTCGATCAGAAAGCCATCGTTTCTTCATCTGGGGACGTCCTCCTCTTCATCACCCCAGAAGATATTGACCAGATGATGCAAATTACCCATGCTGAATCTGTGTCCCCGTTCAACTTAGAAATCCTCACTGAGCTTTATCAAAAAATGACTTTCCCACAGAGAGCTCAGATATTTGAGCTTTTTCTCCCCACTTCTGCTCCACTCCCTTCCACCAACCCCCCTTACCCTTCTTCCATGTTCTCCACCAAAGGAAATCAAATCATTTCTTCCCTGTGTGCCTTGCTTAGTTACTATTCTGATCAATGGGTAGACGATCCCATCCTGGGTTTTCTGTCCATTTTCTCAAACGATGAACAACCCACCACACAGTTCAACTACAACACCTTCTTGGCCAATAATATCCATGAACAATTTGTGAATTTTTCCAAAGAGGGCATGTTCAGATATTTCTCCATTCTGGCTTACATGTTCGTGTAGTTTCAAGCCGACAGGTTCACTTTCTCCATGCAGAAGATGGACGCCGATGGAAGACCCCAGCCAGTCACAGCCTAGACTTCTCTTCTGAAGCATAACTTGGCTGAATACGACTTCAAATCTTTCATTGATCAATTTTACCACCCAGTGGTAGGCATGCTGAGTGGCAGGCCTGAGCCACGAATAAATGAAGAGGTCTAGAGAATTCTACAGCTCTCAGACAATGCAAAGACATGAGACTGGTACTTGTATCAGAATCACTCTGAGATCCGAGATTATGGGTGGGAATTGGCACCTTACAAGCTGCAGAGATATGTACCGTTAAGAATTTTTGCATTAGAATATATTAGGCAGATAATGAATTCTGATGATATTCACTTTGTTTCGCTTAAGAAGAAGCAACAATTACGGATCAAAGGGCAGATTGGTTCTTTCATCTGCAATAACCGAGGCGCAGGGGAGGAAGCAAACAGAATGTTAAAGGAGATGAAATTCTTTACAAGTTTCACCTGGCACTATGATCCCTGTGGGATCATTTCTGAAATGAGAGTGAAAAATAAGAATGTCCCATATGCGCATGAGTCCAATCTAGAAATCGAGAAATTTGCAAATCTGACAGAATGGGAACCCGATACTTTGATGGAAGTGGAACAACAAATTGAAGTGGAACAACAGATGCCCTCGACTAGTGCGTTACCCACTACCACACCTCAGTTCCCTAAAGAGAAGAGGCCCCTACAGGAGTCGTCTCCTCCTGTAACGAAGGTGTCATCAGAGGAATTTCAAATACACTCCAAAAAGCCAAAGATAGTTTCAACGCCTGGCGCGACAGTAGAACAGGAAATTTCTACTACCACAGTAACTACCACAGGACTCAAGCCAGTCACTCTACCTTTCTGCCTCGATTCAGCATAAGGCAATAGCAACAGCAATGAAATCCACAGATTCTCCCCTAGATACTCCGCCGAGTAAAACTGGTCCCAAGTTAGGCATTTTCGAAAAATATGACTTGATCAAGGAGAAGAACCAGACACTCACTAGCAGCACTTATGCCCAGTTTCAAAAGTAGTCATCCACAACTTAGCATAGGCTTCTTTCATCCTTTGACACTGAAAAGGGTAGGATGCATATGGCTTACCTCCAAGCACAAGTGTCGGATCCCAAGGTGATATCAGACTACAAAAGGGCCACTTTTGAGTTCCAGGCTAAGGACGTGCATCCAACACATTATATGGATATGAACAAGCAAACTGGGGAGATGGTTTTCCACACTTTGGCCCACTCTTCAGCTTCTGCATCAAAATTTCGGGTAGCTTTGAACAATGCCCAGACCCAACTTAAGCTGGTGAAAATATCATCTTTCGTGAAAGACAACAAAATCAAGACGTTGGAGGAGCTGGTCCTCAAGATCAGTTACAACCCTGCGAACATCAAGGCTGCCGAAGAGATGATTAAAAAGAAAAATGCTGACATCGCATCCTTAAGAAAACAGCTAAAGCTCCCTCCAAAATAGGATCCGCAGGCAAAGGAGATATCTGAAAAGGAAGGGGAAAAGTATGAGATGTTAAAGTTACTCATGGAGCATAATGCTCAGCTAAAGGATATGGAGGCTGAGATGGAGAAATTTCTAAAGGAGAAAGAGCAGGAAAAGCCAATGGAAGGCATTCCATTGAGTGCTATCCCAATTGTAGGATTGAGCACAACAATAGCGACAGCCATTCCATAAGGAACAACAGACCTTGCCAACTCCATGGAGAGGATGAACCTGCAAGAGTCAGAAATCAGCAGGCTTAAGAAAGAAGTGGAGAACCTCCAAGAGCTAAAGACTTCTTTCCAGACAAGCCTATCCAAAGAAAATAAGGTGAATGAGAAAATCAGAAAGGAGTTACAACAACTCCAAAAGTAGACAATGGCAGGGAAGACCTTGACTGAGGTCAAATAAATTGTGTGGACAGATATTTCCAAGTCCATAAATGAAATATGGCCAATGGTTCAAATCATGTTTGAACAAAATGAGTTGCTCGAGAGGAGAAAACAGGATGTTGAGAAAATTAGAATGGAGCTGGGAGATATGCTAGCACAAGCAAATGAAATCATAAGGTTCCTGAATTCAAAGACCAGGGAGGAACTTGAAGAATTGAAGATTGAGGACATGACAGAAACTATACTTGAGGTAAAAAGGGTTCTAACCAAAAGAGGTCTCATGCTTCAGCTTGAGGAGAAGATTCAAGTCATGGATCAAGGAGTACA
>ML778487.1:464904-477539 GCA_009831015.1 Picea engelmannii
CTTAAACAATTTTATACCTTTTAAATCTTATTAATCTTCCTTCAAGTGATCATCAACAACATACAACATATGGACAATAAAAGTAAAGACCATCAGTAAAACATAAAGTATACACAGAGACAGATTTTCATGAGGAAACCCATAAAGGGAGAAAACCTCTTCTTCTTTGAAATGATAGGCAGTCTTTTTGGGTTATGTACATCATTTACAATTGAGCACCAACTCAATGTGAGGCTGCTACCTCTGTTTTACAAGCTGCAACTTTTTTTAGAGCACCAACTCTCTGGTTTCTCTAGCACCCACTAGAAGGAAGCCCCAACTCCCTGAGTATTCCAGCACCAACTGGATGGAAGCACCAACTTCCTGAGTGTTCCAGCACCAACTAGATGGAAGCACCAACTTCCAGTTACACAGGCTCCAACCTGTATAACAGAGAACACTTGTTCTCCCTAGCACCACCCTGCCACCCTGGTTTCTCTGGCTGCAACCAGATGGAAGCTACAACTTCCTATGTTCAAGCTCCCACTTGAACCTCTGAGGACAATTGTCCTCCCAAGCACCTCCCAACCTCCCTAAAATATAAATGATCAAATAAACATTCAACTTTACAGATAAGTCTGTTCTTACCAATCTTTCTTTGTTCTGTAAATCTGGTCTTCTGCACACTGTTTTGCTGCTCTTCTCTTCCTCTGTCTTTTCAGTAGGTATGCTATTCATTAACTCGTTCTCTCATTCTGCTCTCCTTTTTCTCTTTCTGTCATTCTACTTGTATACTCCATCTCCTCCTGCACATCCTCTTCTTTGCTTTCCTTACAGTTTCATTCTTTTTCACATACAAAACAACCAACTTAATTCAGTCTCTCTCATTTTCTTTTATACATGCTGCCTTGACGATTCCTCTTCCCCTTCCAATAGGAAATCCAAGGACATCTGTCTTGGCAACTGAAACACTAACCGATTTTTCATTATCAGTCTGTTTCTCTTAATAGATTCATAACTGAAGCGTTAATGTGTGAGAAATAACAGCAGCCCTCCGATCACTTTCAAACCTTATCCGCACCATTGGATAATCTTTATTATTCTTTCCCTTTAAATTGGGTTTCGGCATTTCGGCATTTCTTTTCCCAAGTCTCGACACTTTCACATCGTGATTTCCGAAACTCCGAAATGAACTTTATTCTTGACTCCTTCTCTTCCCGTGACCAAGGGATGTGACCAAGGTTTTATGTGGAAGGCTCTTTCGCGATTTCACATATCGAGAAATCAGAAGCCTTGATGTTTAGAATTCTTGTCAATACCAAAACCTGATCCCCGAAATTCTGTAAGGAAATCAGATCGACGGTTCAGATCATTGCTTGATCTGACGGCTGCAGATCCATCATGACTTTGCACATCACGACTTCACAATTCATGTTGCAATCCTTACCATATCCCGATTCACGAAACTCTAATATGGTATAAGATCAACAGTCCAGAGATGAGCTAGGCTTGACGGCTATGATTGAAGCGTAATATCGCATATCGCGATTTTGACATTTCTAATGTTCCAAGTTCTTTTCACTTCCAAATAGCGATCCCCGAAACTCCGATGAGGGGTTAGATCAATGGTCCTGATCATTTCTGGATCTGACGATCTAGATTCAATCGCGATTTCGCATATCGCGAAATAGGGGTTTTCGTTGCATTGTGTGCTTTGCATATTGAAATCCCAATCCCCGAAACTCCGACACAAACTGGAATCAAAGGTCCAGAATCTGATCTCCTTTTAATGACTGTGATTGACTTGTGATTTCGCATATCGCAAAATCGGGGTTTTTGTTGCATTGTGTTCTTTGCATATTGAAATCCCGATCCCCAAAACTCCGATGAAGCCTCCTGTCGAGCTTCTCCCGGTGGCGCTTGATCGCTGCCACGCTTCCTCTCCAAGTGGATGGTCCCGATCTCTGCTTGATTTAACGACTATGATTAAATCACCATATCGCATATCGCGATTTCGACATTTCTAATATTCAAAGTTCTTGTCACTTCCAAATTGCGATGCCCGAAACTCCGATACAGACTTGAATCAATGATCCAGATTTATTTTTGATGATCCAATGACTACTATTGAATCGTGAAAGCTTGTTGCAATGGGATCCCTGTCTGATACAGACTTGCCATCAATGACCTCCATCATTCGTTTATTCGTTGTTTGTTGCCATCAATGAAAACCATTCACTGATTCATTGTCATTTGCCAACACGCATTCATTGTCTGTGCAATATTTGCCAACACCTTCCACCTTGAAAGGAGCATATTTACGATGGTTTATGGGATTAAGAGGAAGAACTATAAACTCATGGGATGAAATGAAACAAGCCTTCCTTACAAAATATCTATATTACTGTAGAACCAGGGATATAAAAGATGAAATATTTTAGATGACTACAAAAGAAAATGAGACATTAGAAGAATATGTTGAAAGGTTTCATTATAACTTGCAGAGATCACCTTACGGTACACTACTAGGTGAGGTGATTAAAGCCATGCTAATAAAAGGTATGAAAGATGAATGGGTAGAATCATTGAATTTAATGGGGAAGGTGATATTTATTAAGAAACTTATGATAACATTGTCCAATTGTGCATCAGGTGTTCACGTGGAAGTACACGAACCAGATCAAGAATGTGGGATCCCCTCACTAGGAATAAAAACATTACTAGCGGGGGTGTCACCCAAGCAGAAGTTGGTAATCTTTTAGAAAATTTCAAAACTCACATTTTGAGTACTCTGACTACACAATTGGATGTTCTGCAGGCTAAATAGAAATAAGCAGAAGAAAAATAGTCCTTGGCCATATTTTGTCACCGATGCAGAAAGAAACATGGTTTGAGGGAATGTCCTTTGGATGTGGTTCGGGTTAGCATCATCTATGCCAAATACCATGTGATAGAGAAATGTCCATCACTCCTAGGACTAAAAACTGTCTTTAAAGAAGTAGAAGATGAAACAAAACTAGTAAATATGATGGCTCAACGTCACCAATGGAAAGCTCGTCCCCTAGGTACGCTACAAGATCCTTCTTCTTTCTTTTCTAGGAAGTATAGTCAACACCATAATTCTGGAAACACATGGCAGGGTCAACCATTTGCTAACCCAACCTGGTAGTCCCAACAATATCCTACTGCACCCTGGCCAAATCAATCAACTGCATATCCAACCTAGCCAAATCAATTAGATGAAAATCCCACCTAGCCTAACTCATAATACCCTACCCCACCTTGGAAAAATTCAAGTAATAACCCCTATCCTTCACATAGGACTAACACAGTTGCACAAGCCCCCAATTGGAATCAAAATTGGCAGCGCCCCATGGGAATAACCAATCAACCCATGGGGATGGCTCCTCAAGCTCATCCCACTTTCCAAGCCCCATTTCAATTACACCAGAACCCTCAACCTCAAATGTGCCCTCAATTACCATCTCAACCCAACCCAAATACTTATAATAAACTAGCCCATATCGTGCAAATTATTGAGACTTTGGAGGGGGAAATCAACTCTGTAGGGTGAAATGAACTATGATTGAGGTCAGGGCGCATAATTTCTCCTGAAGATAGTAACATTCACCAAGAGAAGGAGAATGAAAATAATATACAACCAACAATAACACCCTTGACTGTGGTCATAACAAAAGAAGCAAAGAAGGGAGGAAACACAGTCAAGCAACAAAATCCTGATGAGGACGTAACTCCTCCTCCCCTGTTCCCCGAAAGAGGTTGATCATAGAAAAACCAACTGTATATCCTAAATTTGACATCGTAGGGGAACAAAATAATATATATGTTAAGATCCCACTCATATAGGCTCTGTAAGACATTCCAATTTATGCAAAGACAATTAAGGAATTATGTGGGAAGAATCCTATCAAGAAAGTTAAAAACCCATCAGTTGTTCACGTGGTAGGAGCCTTGCCTGATATCATTCTAGGTAAGAAGGATCCGGTCAAGAATGAAAACCCAAGGAATCCCATACTAACAGTTCAGATACATGGTTGTTCTTTTCCAAATACACTAGTGGATTTGAAGGCAGCCATTGATATTTTGACCATTGAGATGTATAACATCCTAGGTATTACCTCCTTCGAACATACTTCAATTATGTTACAATTGGCTAATAGATCAGTGGTTAAACCGATCGACACATTAAAATATGTAGCAATTTCAGTCGACTCTTGGGAATACCAAGTTGATTTCCTAGTTATCAACCCAAGAAGTAGACTCGATGGACACCCATTGATATTGGGAAGACCATGGCTCGCAAAAACAGATGCATACATAGGATGTCGCATAGGCAACATGACAATTTCTAGAGGAAATGCTACAAATAACCTCATCCTGTATCCTCTAGCTAAACCGAGTCTGCCTACCATACATTAGCATTTCCCACCACCTAGATATCCAGAAAATAATCTACGATCTCCTCTCACACTGGAAGAAGCTCACAGAATCAATAACCAACTAGAAAATCATGTGATCAGTAGCTTCATTAACAACCCAACCATTATAAGAAACCCAACATGTCAAATGCTAAAATTTGGTCTACATAATGAAGAACAGGGAGATCCTCTGGAAGAATTGATGGAGAAACAGATTCCTACTACTATTTTCCACAATAACATATCAGTTGAAATTTCACCAGGGAGGTTTCTGAATATCAATGCTAATTTGAATGCACAACAACAACACAAATTGATTCAGATCCTTTCTAAATATCAGTAGGATTTTGCTTGGGAGTATCCTAACATGAAGGGCATCGATCCCCAACTTTGTACACACCATATATACATTGATAAATATGCCTAACCCATCTGACAGCCCCAACAAATATTGAATCCTCATCTCAGGGACGTTGTTAAAGAATAATTACATAAACTGTTGGATGTAGATTTTATATATCCCATTTCAGACAGATGGTGGGTCTCTCCACTAGTAATCGTCCCCAAGAAGAATGGAAAGTGGCAGATCTGTGTAGACTACAAAGAAATCGATAAAGATACCTAGAAGGACCACTTCCCCCTACCTTTTATTGACCAAGTCCTTGATACTTTAGCAGGGAAGCAGTTTTTTTCCTTCCTAGATGGTTTTAGTGGTTATAATCAGATCCAGATTGCTCTGGAAGACCAATATAAAACTACATTTACATGTCCCTGGGGTACCTTCGCATACAAGGTATTTCCCTTTGGATTATGTAATGCTCCAGCCACATTCCAGAGAGCCATTCTAAGCATATTTTTTGATTTGATTAATGAAGGACTTGAAGTTTACATGGACGATTTCACCCCTTATGGTACTGATTTTGATCAATACCTAAGAAATCTATAGAAGGTATTGGAACGATGAATTTCTACCAGGATATGTTTGAGTCATGAGAAGTGTCATATGATAATGATTGAAGGTGTGGTACTAGGACACTATATTTATGCAGATGGAATCAAGGTAGATCTAGCAAAAATAGAGGTAATACTTAATCTACCTACACCTCATACACAAACTGAGGTACATAGTTTCCTTGGTTGTGTAGGCTATTATCATATATTCATAGAAAAAATTTCAAGAACAACTGCACATTTACATGCTTTAACTAGTAATGTAGAATTTCAGTGGTCTGATGAGTGTGATGTTGCATTTGCAGAACTCAAAAGGTTGGTCTCAACAACACCGGTGCTAAGAGGACCAAAGTGGAAACTGCCATTTCATATTTCTACAGATGCATCAGATATCGCCATGGGCACTATCCTTGGATAGGAAGAAGACAAGAAACCTTATGATATTTATTTTATTAGAAAAAATATTACTCCTGCTAAATTAAATTACACAGTAACAGAAAATTAATTGTTAGTCAAAATACATGTTATTAATAAATTTCTCCACTATATAACAGGCTATCAAGTTATTATGTATACTGATCATTCTGCTATTAAATATTTAGCTATCAAACCAATTACTTATGGATGGGTTACTCAGTGGTTATTACTATTATAGGAATTCAAGTACATCACCATCAAGGATTGACCCAAAAGAGAGAATCTCATTGCAGATTTCTTGTCTCGCGTACCCAAAACAAATGATTCTTTGACAGTTGAAGACCAATTTCTAGATGAACACCTGTTCGCTATCACTATTAAGCCACTGTGGTATGCTGATGTGGAAAATTATCTAGCAGCTAGGAAACTACTAGCACACCTATCATCAAGGGAAAGGAAATTGATCGTCCAACACAGTGCACGGTTCACCTGGATTGTTGGATATCTTTTCCACATAGGGGATGACCTCTAGATCTGATGATGCGTAAGAGATGACAAAATTTATGATGTATTGAAGGAAGGTCACAATGAGCCCTATGGCAGGAATTTTGCAGACCGTATAACTGGGCATAAGATTTTACAGATGGGCTATTATTGGCCCTCAATATTTAAATATGCAAAGAAGTATGTCTAGGCCTGTGCTAGTTTTCAAAGGATGGGTCAACAAAGCCAAGCTGATGAAATTCCCCTGCAAGCACAATTAGTCCCAGAACCTTTCGAGAGATGGGCATTAGACTTTGTTGGCCTCTTTAACCCAAAATCAAACTAGAAGGTCTATATACTAGTTGCAATAGACTATATGACCAAATGGGTAGATGCAGTAGCCTTGACAAATGAAATAGAGGAAGCAGTCATTAAGTTTCTCTTCAAATTATTTATATGCTATGGATTACCCAGAGAAGTAATCACTAGTAGAGGGTCGCAATTTATAGCCCATAGAATCATGTCTACCCTGCATAATTATCATATTAAACACAAAATTACTTCCCCCTACCACCCACAGGAAAACATACAAGTATAAAGTACCAATAAAGTATTGGAGGCAATTTTGACAAAAAAAGTCTCAACAAACCATCAGAATTGGGCATTCGAGCTTCCAAATGCCTTATGAGCCTATCGCACAACGTGGCATAACACCACTGACTACTCTCCTTATCATCTAGTCTATGGAAAATAACTTATATTTCCAATTAAGTTTGAGATCAAGACTCTAAGGTTGTCCCAGGAAATTGGATTGGATCTTACAGAGGCACATAAACAATGCTTACACCAGCTCAATGAGTTATATGAAGCATGCATGTTCTCCCTACAACGCACAACTATTATTCAGCAACAGAGAACTAGCTGGCATGATAAACATATCAAGAATAAATCCTTCCAGAAAGGTGATTGGGAGCTTCTCTATGATTCCAGATTTCAAGATTTTCCTGGAAAATTACAGACAAGGTGGTTGGGACCATATGAAATCAACGAAGTTCATGATAATGGCACTGTCACTTTAGTTACCATCGATGGGTCTGGTTCTCCTTTTATGGTAAATGGACATTAGCTACGACTCTACCATCAGTCGCTTTCAAAAGAATCCTTTTTCCAAGAGGTAAGTAAGGACCCTGTTGTTCAGATTTTAGCTGGTTGGGAAGGTAACCCAATGGATTCAACTTCATAAATTATGATTTTTACCATCACTATACATATTGTATATAGCTTTATTTATGGATTTGCTTGATTTTTTTTCTTTCTAGGGAAGTCACTTGAGAAAATAAGAACTAAAAGAGATGAATGTAATGAATATAATTAGCACTCTTTTATGTTCCTTACTCATGTCTCGCTTTGACAAACCTATTGAATATAAACCTTGTTTTCACACAAGATGAATATGGCATGTTCCACAACAAAAATAGGGAAACTATAATGAATGCATGACACTAACAAACCATCCAATACTTTGATTATTGAGTAAACCTACCCATAAAAATTAAATGAATTTATTTGATGACTAATCAATCCTAGATTCGCTAAAATGAAAATGATTGTGGGAGGTTTCCAATCACTTAATTAGATGGTTAAAATTTTTTGAACATCGTAGTTTCCATTCATTCGACCAGAACAACTATTGTTCCCTTCGTGCAATTGTTGTTCCCTTTTTGCATAGTTTCCGTTCATTTGAACGGAACAACTATTGTTTCGTTTGTGCGGTTATTGTTCCCTTTGCGCGTAGTTGTTGTTCATTTGAACGGAACAACTGTCATCCCCTTTGGGCAATTGTTGTTCCCTTTGCGTAAAATTTTCGTTCATTTGAAAGTAACGAGTGTCATCCCCTTTGTTACAACCATTGTTCCCTTCGTCATGATTGATGTTCCTTTTTCAATATTGTTGTTCCTTTCTCCCAAAAGGCACGATTCTTTTCTCATAAACAAGCATGCCATTATTACGTTAGCCACTCCTTTGGGTATCACCTTCACTAATTGATTTTCATCAACACCACTTCTAACGATTGGTCATTTTTTGTGTGGATTGTCTAGCATACCTTATCAAAAAAAATTTTGGATTAATTTCTCTAAATTATCTTAAATATTGTTCATAATCCTTAACCACAATAATTCATTTCTTTCCCCTATATATATGCATATACTTGAATGATAATTTTCCTTCATATCATAATAAGGAGTCTAAATCACATTTACTTGGCATTCTTACACTTCTTACGCCATCCGTCACTCTTAAGGAGTATATGAGCCTCCCTTAATAGATCCTAAATAAATAAAAACGATGTAAACAAAAATTTAAAATATAGTAATAAAATTCTCCCACAAAGGATAGGGGGTCTCATCACGAGCCAAACCACCACAATAGTAAGATAATAACATAACTGACATTCCCACTATGTCTACCACACCAGGGCAATGGCCTTTGGCATTTTTACGTCCAAGGACAAGAGGTCTCATCACGAGGAGACTTGTTCACTTAGGTTACGATCTAGTGAGTGGCATTATCATTATCTGGCTACCAAACCAAGATAGTGGTATTTTTGGGAAAAGACAATTCAAACTATTTATTGATGATACGGGCTCATCTATGGGTTTAAAGGAAACCATGTCGAGGCTATGGATGCCTGCTGATAGTAGTGGCTTTGCCTGTGGTATGGAAGTTTACCTTAAATACGCCAAGTTTTTTGTGTGTTCCTAGACTTCCTTTCCTAACAACGAGGCTATCATTCCGGTTATATCCCATAAAAACAGAAATTAACAAGGTTATGTCACATGGAATATTTTTAAACACGTGAACAAATTTAAATTATTCGGGATCTTTTTTCTTGAAACGTTTTTTGAACATAGGTATGTAAATTCGAATTTCCCACACAAGAATGATTATTTTTCATGATTACCATTAAAGTGGTTTTGAAGGTTATTAATTATTGTTCTCCAGCAGCGGCGATAGCGTAGTAATCACACCTCACTTGAACCACTTGCCATCATTACACCCGCACATGTCGATGGTCGAGGTAGACCTTTCCATTTATGAGGGGGCAGATATCCTGCACATTTACCTATAGATCATAATGATTGAAATAAATGGAAAACTCACATTTTTGTATACATCTACTGTTCTATGATATTCACTATTTCTGGTAATATTGTCTCAAAATTTGGTCGAACTAAATTGTAGCCGAGAACGATAGTTGTCCTCATTTGTTCACAGAAGATAAGGGTGGCTGAAGTGTACACCGAGAGCCCACATTGCTGTAGGTAACCAATCAGGAAAGAGAAATTTTACATCATCTGGGATGGACAGAATATTTCAACATATTGTAAGGATATGACACAAATATCATGCTAGCATTTTTTCAGAACTTGCAGAGAGGAGTCTATGTGTTTTGAGGCATACAAATTCCAGTCACTCAGGAAATTATAGTGGAGGTTACATGCCTCCCCAATGAAGGAATATAGTGTATGGGGAAGTATACAATGCTCAAGGAGGCTATGGAATATTTTGTAGAACCTAGAGAAGAACTTGATAAAAAGGGGAAGGGACTCAGCCCCACCGTTCTCAACGAGCCATGGAGGGAGCTGGCAGGACTAATGAAAAGGTATATAACATGTGATGAGAGGTTCGATGTGGTGCGATCGCGCCACCTCAAATTTTTAGCAGCACTAAAACAAAGGTTAGTAATAAATTTTCCATTTTTTCTAAATGCCATGTTACATGAAGTTGTTGCAAGAACTCAGAAGGCTAAAGATCATGTCACTATAATTAGTCACCATGGACTAGTAAAGGTAATAGTAAATAGGGCCCTGAGCCAAAATCAAATAACTTGGGGTGATCTAATCGAGGCTGATATGCCCCTAGAAATCTAACAACCCAAAATTCACCAAGAAACTCCCTCACAGAGAATTGAACCAACTCAGGAAGAAGGAGGCAGTGCCTAAATTGAAACTCCACTACCCCAGCCTGAAATTGAAGTAGACCCCATCCAGCTGGTAGAAAACCAAACCAAACAGGAAGAAACATCAAGGAAGAGGAGAAAAATAACAATTGTTGTCCCTAAAACCTCTAATGTGAAAAGAAGAAGGGGAATGATCCAGGGGATCAAATTTTGCTCAAAATTCAAAGTTCTCGAAATTGCTTCAAATCGAACAGGTGTGTAGGTCTCGTCATCACGAACCCAACGCAACTCATTTGGGTTCAAATGAACATTGGATGAGAGAGATATCACGTTCTGTTCAAATTGTCAAACAGGCAAAAAAAATGTGTTGATTGTACAGTTCGTACGGATGCTGACGTGGCAAGGGCCGTATGACACATGGTAGGGCCATGCAACACGTGGAAAGTGTTGGTTGACAGTTGGACAATGAATCATTTCTTGACACATGGCATTTGTGGTGAATGGATTGGTGACACGTGGCCCAAACAAGGGCCACCACATGTCACCTTGGCTATGGTTTAAAATTTATGTAGTTGGCAGGACTCGACCCCGCGACCTCTGGGCAGGGGAAGAGCCTTGGGAAGGGATGCCCAACCAACGTGCCCACCATTGATTCTTAATATATATATGGTTTTCAATTTATTTAAATTTCATATGTTTTGAAATGGGGGCGCAGTCCGGGTCGGGGCTAAGCCCCAACCCCCGGTCACATAAACCACCATATAACCACCTACTCGTGTGTGTCTTTAAATGAATTCAGGCCCACGCGTTTGGCCACTTGGTGTGTTTCTACAAGTTTAAACCTTGGCCCCTTTTTGTATGTGTGCGCGGTCACATGGTGACCCATATGTCCACGGGTTTTGGCGGTTAGGGGCTAGGTGTGCCCTAACCATCCTACAGTTTGCACTGTTTTGCGGTTGTGCCCAGTGCTAAGTTTTAACACAAATATGCACATTGGGGCTAGGTTGAGGAGGTAGAAGTGCATTTTGGAAATCCAGAGACAACAAGTTTGAAGGGGAACTTCCAGGAAGCCTATCTTCTTCAATTTTTGGCCAAACTAGGTGCTGAAAAAGCCCAGCTAGGGGTTTTTGGACGTTTTGAAGCCATCGGAGCCATATATTTGGAATTTTGAGCATTGTAAAGCACATATTTTATCACTTTGAGCAAATAATACAAAATATCCATTGGAAGATGGACCAGGAGATGTAGCCCAAGAGAGGGGTGAACTCCTTTATCATTTGTTGTGTTATGTGTTTTATGTTCACTGTTATTTATTGCTTGTTATATGAATTTTGAATGTGTAATTTCTATAAAAGTTGTGCTTGAAAAATTGATCCATTTGCATAAGAACACTTGAATTAAAACTAGCAAATATTTTCAAGAATACAAGCCTTTATCTTTTTCAGATCAAGTTGGTATCAAAGCTTAGGTTTTTGAAGGCTTGATTATTTGCAAGTGTTTTGTTTTTTGATGCTCACAAGGTTGAAACTCACAAGAGGAGAAGGTCAACTTTTAGTGCCAAGTTCTCATCCTTCAAGAAGAAATATTATATCATCACCTCAAGCTTCAAGGAGGCATTCACCAAGTATGTCTCATGAAGAGAGTCATGAACATATTCCTACAGAAGATGAAGATCTCAGAAAGGATTTCATGGAAATGAGAGAAATGATGAAAGTATTGATGGAAGAAAGGAATACAAGGTTTCAAGGTGAAGGCTCCAACCCTTCAAAGCACAAGGGAGACAGTGGTGATAAAACTCCAAATGGAAATAGAGGGAATGGTGCTTCTCCACCACCCTCACCTCCATCTTCCTCTTCTTCTACCAGTTCAAGACCTCTTCCAAATTCTCCAAAGGGACATGGTAAAACTCCTCCACAAATTCCTTTTTCAAAGCTTGATATTAAATTCGAATTGCCAATGTATAATGGAGAGGTAAATGCTGAGAAATTAGATAATTGGATTCATCAGATTGAGGTGTATTGTAGGATACAAAAAATTCAAGATGATGAAACTAAGATTCAGCTTGCTTCTTTAAGATTGGATTGTGCATCACTCATTTGGTGGGAAGCCAAGACTCAAGAGGACATGAAGAAAAATGGTAAAATTTTAACCTCCTGGAATGATTTTATTGTTGCAATTAAAAAACAATTTTACCCATTGGCATATATGAAAAAAGCTACTATGGATTGGAAAAATTTTAGACAAGATAAAGGAAAAAATGTACAAAGCTTTACTCAAGAATTTAGGAGAAGAGATTTGGTTTTGGGAGTAGATTTGTCTTCTCAAGAAACTTTACTCAAATACATTGGAGCTTTACATAGTTATTTGAGACATACCATACTCATGTTTAACCCTTCAAATCTAGA
>ML778487.1:492900-527840 GCA_009831015.1 Picea engelmannii
TACATTCCCACATTAGGAAGATGATAATCCTACTGGAGATGTATTTCATGTTGGATTTCCCTCTTAGGAGGTAATCCATTTGGTTCCTAGAAAATATCATCATACTTAGAAACAATATCAATTAATTCTTTCTTATGAGAAGGATAACATCCTTGGAAGGCGTCGGATGTCCCGTCATCCTTTTCCCTTACGACCATGAGTACATATCTCTTATCAGTGTTTATGAGTCTCTTCATTTGTCCTTCACTAAAAAGTGTGGTGTTTACCCTCATGATGTGGGATCTAACAATATATTCCACACCCCCTTTAGTAAGGTGATATTTGTTCTCATGAAGAAATAAGATTGTTTTTCTATCATAAAGATAATGACTCCCTAGCACTATGCCACATATATCAAGTGATACAACATCCAAATCCACTTCATCAATCAACTTTGAAGAAATAGAAAATATAACTCTACATTTCTTGGTGACATTAAGTTTTTCTTTATGACATACCCAACCAAGAGGATAAGGCCTTGAATGTGGTTTAGTTTCGAGCCCCATCTTTTTGACAATGCTTCAGATATAAGGTTTACTTGGGAACCTAGATAAATAAAGTATCTTTCTTAGTGTGCTTAGATACAACTCTTATATGAAATAATTCATTCCTCTTTCTTTCATCATCATGAGATTCATTATTGTAATTTGAACTAGCATGAAGGGAATCTTTACCTTGTACTCCAACCGTTGTGATATTTCCATTGTCTCCTGAATCGAAAACAAGATCTTGTTGCACTATAGTAATGGTGTTTTTCTTCCCCTTTCCACCGAACTGTTTCAGTCTCTTCTCTAGATTTAGTTTCCAACAATTCTTATCATCATGACCATTCTTCTTGCAATGAGTGAAAGATGGTTTTCCTTCTTCCCTATTTACAGTGGCATTCTTTTTCTCCTTCCTTTTAAACTTCTTAAACTTCTTATGTGGGAGATTGGAAGGATTCTTTGTGGGAACTTCTTGAGCATGCTTTCTCCTGTTCTCAAGGTGAGTGGCTTGCACACAAAATTCATCAATACTGGTGGGGTTAAACAATAGTAAAGTATTACAAATATAACTGTGAAGTGTGCAAATATACTTCATTAAAGTTTCATAAGAATCCAAAGGAATTTTTAATGCAAGAGCTTTCTTCATAAATTCTTCCGTGAAACTTTGTACAGTTTGATATTCACTTTGTCTTAAAGTTTTCCATTCCATCATTTCTTTATGTAAATAACCCAATGGATAAAATTGATTAATTATCATTGATTTAAATTTCTACCATGAGGAAAGAATATTACCACACTTACTTCTATCCTAAAGTTTTCTCTCCCACCATACGAGAGTGGTGCCTTTCAACTGAAGAGAATCCAATTGCACTTTAACTTCCTCTTCATCAATTAGTTGAACACAACAATATACTTCAACCTGTCGGATCCAATTATCTACCTTTTCAGGATTAGAATCTCCATTAAACATAGGTAAAGAAAATTTTAGATCAAGCTTTAATAATGGTTTCTTAAAAGAAATTTTATGGCTAGAATCATGATAATGATGAGAATTCTCAAAGGAAGAAGAGCTAGAACTTGATGGTGAATATGGAGGCTCGGGAGGGTCTCCTCCATCCCCATGATTCACTAAAGCATTATTATATGATTTTTCTTCCTTTTTCTTCCCTTTCTTCTTCATCCTCTTCTCGTAGTCTCCATATATTTGCTCGACCATTTCTGACATGTGATAAAAGACCATATGGAAATTGTTCTCCTATTCATCATGATTGTCCTCTTCATTCATTTTCTTCCTTCAGGATGCATGACCAACTTCAAGATTGAAATTCTTAAGAGTTCCTTCACCTTGCTTATGCTTGGCCCTAGTAAGAATTCACACTCAACAATTGAATTCAAAGATGACTACTCTAATACCAAGATGATCTAGGATCTTTTCATTGGTGTGACTTATTAAATAATTGCATTAAATGAGCATACATTGAAGTGCACCATAAAGAATGAATAAATAAATAATGAAGATACATATGCATAAAATATGAACACAAAATATTGATAACAAAGTTCGTCCCTGGTGGACTATGTCTACAAGTCCTTCTCTCAAATGGGTAGGCCTTTTTATTAACTCAGCAAAAGAATTTGGAAAAACAAACAAGTATACCTCATTCTGGAGTTAAGCTGCATAATCTTTGCTCATATCAAGAAAAAAAAAAAAAACCCCACTCAATTCATGGCATCGAATTACCCAAAAATGATAGTCTCCACACCTCGATCTGAGTTTGGAATTTTCAACACCTTGAGAAAATTCGTCTCAGTTTTCATGCCTGCACCTGCAATTAATTCATGAGAAAATTATCGATTTTCATGCAGTCTGTACGGTCGCGCACCTCCATGGTCTCACCCCCAAACTATTGGAATACTTGGATATTAAGTAATAAAGGTGGGCATATGTACCAACATAGTCGTTAGGATAGTTGGTGGAAGGAGTTATATTAAGGAATATTCATTGGGGTGGGTCCTGGGGTCAAACCCATGGGCCTCCCATTTTCACCCTCCATAGAACCTTTATCAATGGATATGGAGGATTTTTGTGATATGTTTTTAACTTTGGCGGATATTTGGGATATGTGCCACCATTTTGGGGGAACTTACTCCAAGTTTGGAGGACTAGGTTGGTGCCAACCAACCCTTTACCCCTTTTGAAATTTGGTTTTTGGGCATCCTTGGGAATTTGTCCACTGCCATGTGGCAACCCATGACTGGGCCACATGACGACCAATCATTGGCCCAAGTCACCTCATTTCATGGAAAACCATGTCACCTCTACCATGTCACCTGTTGAGTGGTTGTATGGTCTGTCACATGGCACCTTCCCATTGGTCCATGGATTTGACCAAAAAATTCCAAAAATGAGTGACATGTGGCAGCCTCTGGTGCTGCCACATTATCATGTTGACGTTAGCATGACACATGTTTCCCTCTGCATGTTCCACGTACAATATGTGGATAATGAAATCATCTATATTGATGTTGATGTCAACAATACAGATGCTGACTCATCCCTGCTAATTGGGCTAGGTTGACTAAAAATTTGACCGCAAATATATTTTTATTTGTAACTCCATTTGACGAGTCGTTTACATCATTGGAAATATTGCAACACACTCTTCACGATGATGTTAATTTCATTGAGTTTTGAGGACTTTTAATTTGTTTCCCCTTCTCTATCTGATGAGGCCATTCTGAGCTTCATGGGTTGCTTCTGTGAATTCTGAGTTACCCTTAGTCTTCTTTGGATCCTTTTTGGATCATTGCGTCAATTCAATATTGGGAGAAATTAGAAACTAAGGAAAAAGTGATACTAATAATTTCTATAAAAGACAATCTAATACCTCATATCAGAGACTACACTACATCCAAGGAGACATGGACAACTCTCAAATATTTGTACGAATCGAAGAACACAAATCGAGTCGTGCCATTGAAAAGTAAGCTTCTTTCTATTAGGATGGAGGAGAATGAAAGTATTAGTGTTTTCATTTCAAGAATCAAAGATATTAAAGATAAACTTGGTAATATAGGTGAAACTTTATCTGTTATCACATAGAATTACAAGGGTAAAAAAGTCTTTTATTTTTTATTTATTTCTTAGTCATAGGTGTTCATTAAGTTATAGTTTTTATGTCTCTTCTCCATAGTTGTTTTTCATTTTTTTTTGGTATGAATAAGCTATGGTTTGTTTTGATTTGGTATAAAGAGTCATTGGGTCATGTATTGCTTTCATAACTGTTGGATAATCACCTTCATGAGTCACATATTTTAAATTCTCCATCATCATCTTGACATGTCACTTTCTCCATGTTGTACGTTGACCCATACTTTTTTCACCTTTACCCATTAATATGTCAAGCCAAATATGATATGTACGCTACCAACTCACTAGGAGAGTTCACAACACTTTTAAAGGTACATCTTGCATTAATAACCATCATTGTATTTATGGGTCATGTAAATTGAATATCTCCTTGTTTTCGGAGCTGATTTTTAAACCAATATCCAGGGATTATGTCATGAATTATTTTAACTTTTTTCTCCAAGTGTACAAAGCATTTTTTATCTCATCACTGCAAACTTGTGTTACAGACAGACGCTACAAACTCAACGCTATGAAATGGCTAGAGAAGGCGAGTTGGAGGTTAGGATACTTGCAGACACCATTGTTGAACCTCAAATATACAAGCTTCCAATTCAAGGTCACCATGTACTCCATGAGTATTTTCACCCTATTTGAGGGACATGATAGGGTTTCTTAGTTGTTATTCCTTGTGGGTGTCGTGAACTGGTGATAGGTGGTGCAAATTGTCGTATTTGTTTTTTGTCAAGCTCCCAAACCATTTTGATATAGTTCAAAGATTTCTCATTAAGCTTGATGAATCCATGGGTTTAGGCCACCTTTTCCCACCATCCATTTTTCCTGCTTTTCTTACTTTTCCCAAGTGCTGCAAAACCCTGTTTTGGCACTATGAACTCTGTATAACAAGCCTGGTGTTGTGAACCCTCTATTCCAGAACCTTTCACAAAATTGTCTCCTGCAAGCTCAACCAATTCAATTACACTTATATTCAATATGCACTATGAAATTACTCACATGTGGAAATCAACCTGAGTTTTTCAAAAGAGTAGTAAGGATGCGAACAAGTTTGAGGTAGCTAAGACATGTTCTGTAAAGTTCTATTTTGATATTATTTAACAATCTTTCCATTCATCTTCTTGATTTAAAGATACCTTGTCCTTTTCCTGGAGGTCAAATGAGTTGAGAAACACAAAAGTTTTACACAAAACTAGCCTACTAGTAAATTTCATCTGTTAAAACCCTGACCATTTGTTCTCCTTGTTCCATATCTAACCATCATTAAATCTTGTGGCAAGGTTTTTCTGTAATCAGCCTTAATGGATACCCCACAACAAAGGAGGGGAAATTGTGAGAACAAATCCCTACCACATGCATCTTTTTCATTTTGAACCCTTGATCAGGGAAGTTTTCCAAAGAGTAGGTTGCATTAATTTTTGTTAGAAAATGCAGAGGGGGCACCCAGAGGTGGCTAGGGAGTTTTCCCTCAATTTTGATGGGACCTAAACTAAGTTTGGGACATTGGAGTTTGAGGTATATGAATTATCCATCTCAAAAAAAACTGATATACCTAACACTAGTGAGAGATGGTTCAAGGCCATGACCCTAAATGCTTCCTTTTCAAAGGAATTCCTCAAAACATAATACGAAGGAGACAATTTATCAAAGGGTGTTCCTAGAAATCATATGTTGGAGGGATTTGATAAGATGTTAAAGGTGATTCAAATATAATTCACCTATGAAAGAAAAATTCAACATGATATATTAGTACCATATAAGGCTACTGCTACATTTCATGGGTAAATATTCCATGAATCTCCCATTCTACCTATTTAGAAGTATTGGAAAAATGTTTGACAGGGTCCAAGCTAAATCAAAACCAGTTGATACAAGTGTCTTCCATTCAGGCCTTATAAATATGCTAGTGATGTAGAAATTGAGAAATAAAAACATGGATTTGGAAGCATTTATTACCTCTTCACACTTCCAGCTAAACGTTTCTCTGACTCCACAATCTAAAATGCAAATCCTCTTCATATTGAAAAGATTGTAAATTCAGAATTGAAAAAGAAAAGGAAGAATATGAAGACTGCTACAGGTGATAAAGAAAATAAGGAGCATGAATAAGGAGGACCTTCATAGTCTTCAAAAAGAGAAGATTCACCTATGCTAGATCCTAGTCCAATAGAGGCTCCTTAACTAAAGCTACAAGCTTGAAAGGAAGGAAGTTGGTGTTTCCTTCACCAGGTGAAGTTGATAAGGTCAAATATAGGAGGCCTCTTACTAGAGAAACAACCAAACAAGAGATACATGTGAAAGAGGATGTAATAAGGGCTTCATCCTAGAGGAAAGGTAAATATATAGTTGTTGAAAATCATGTTGAAATCATTGACACCAACACTCCTCAAAAGGAGAGTAATCATACTTTTAAGAGGCTCAATAGACAACTTAAAGAGGAAAGGGTTGAAATTGATGAAATGAAAAAGGGTGAGTTGATTGCAAACAAGAATATTAATGGACTCATGGTCATGTATCATGAAGTTGTTAACAAGGCCAGATTTATAGCTAAAATATTTCTACCCCTCGATAGGAAGGTCAAAAAATTATATAGATAAAACAAAGCCTACCGGGCTCAGATCAAAAGGTTAAAGATGGAGCTGCAACCTTTCAAAGAGGATATGTACAAGAAGAATATGGATATGTTAGCTAAATTTTCCACCAGGAGGAGCTCTAGAGTCAAAAAATGAAGAATATGAACACCTTCACTCATATCAATTTTGACAGTTTCCTTTTTTTTTTATTTTGCAATTTTGAGGATGGTCATGTTTGATAAATCATGTTCGATTAAGGGTGTGTTATCTTCTTAGTCATATACCATGATCATATGTTATTATAGAATTTGGTGGAAATGGGAATGATTTTTGTAATTTTTTGATGTGTTTTGAAACAAAATGATAAGCTACAAGAAAGTTTGCAGTGTCTGGCACTGCGAACTCGCTGATATAGGTTGGCACTGCGAACTATACTGCAAACTCTTATTCAGGATATTTTGAAGGAATCAACAGCTACCAGATGGTCAAATGGTCAAATGAATGCATGAAACTTGTCTGAGGGTCATTTTTAAGATGGGAAGCCACCTGTCAAAGGAAGAATGTGCTCAAAGGGATAGTTCATCAACAATAAAGAAATGTTAAGGGTGTTACCAACATTAGCCTAATTTTTAGCATTTTAGTTATTTTTTGTTATCCACCTGTTTCTATGCTTCTTTGAAGGCACATGGATCCTAAGATAAGGAAGTTATTCGAATTGTAAATCTATCATTGACAGTATAAACTATAAAATAAACATTGTAGCTCAGTTAGAGGGTTCAAAGGATTACAATGAGACTCATATTCTTGATATTGTAAAGGTAACATAGACAACTCAGATTTTATGTACCAGACCTAAGACATTTTGGCTAATATAAATCAGTTTTTTTCCTTTTATCATCTTATTTATGTCTTCCTTTGATTTTCATCTATTGAAGGTTTAAATTGATCTATTATATTTGCATTATAGTGAAGGATTTGTTGTGATGTTGCTCATGTTTTCATTAGACTTTCCCTTTTGATTTAAGAAGTTCTTTTTTCAGAAGGTTTTCTTCCTATATATATTAGTATTACCTAATGTAAATGGTATATATATTTCACTTTTCTTAATAAAGTATTCCCCATATTCATCTTATTCTATAAACCCTGATCCAAGTTATTCAAAACCTCATTTGTTGGTGCATCTTCTATGAAACTTACTGTGATTGACACTGTTTTACTGAGTTTTTTATCCATTCGCCACCTTAACATAAAAGTTTATTTTAAACCTAATGATGGGTGTTGATCTTACACTTTAGCATTCAAAGTGTGACTTTTAGTGCTAACAATATCTAGCATTGATTTAGTCACTATAAATTTAAATGGTATGCTAGAAGAGTATGAGATTTTTATCATGAGTCTTGTAGCAAGGGAGAAGGCTCCTACCTTTTAAGAATTGGCAATTATATTTATGTGTGAGGAAGAAAGGAAAAATAACCTTATTCAAAGGTATCAAAGTTCTAATCTAGCATTGATGAAAAAATGGAAACCACTTTTTGAAGGAAATCCATACGAAAGAAACAAGTTGATCACTCCACCATATGGAAAGACACTATATGCAAATCCACAACAAGGTATGACACCAAAGTTTGATGGTAATGTTAAAAGGAATGATGCATGTTCTTATTGTGGAAAATTTTGACACCATGCTAGAGATTGCTATAGAAGGAAATATCATGAATCCAAACATAGAAATAGAAGGAATACTAGTAATTTTGTTGATGTAGGAGAAACAATGAATGATGACTTCAAAAATATCATATTATTTATTTCAGTTGTTTCCTTTTCCACTAAAACAAAGGACTCAAATGCATGGTTTGTTGATTTTGTTGCCTCCATACATATGTCTTGTAATAAGGACTGGTTTGAAAATTGTCATGAAACAAATAATGCTACTAATATATATCTTGGGGATGACCATTCATATCAAATTAAAGGATATGGTGATGTATTTATGACATTACCAAATGGTTGTATTAAACATATTCAAAATTTGATGTAAGTGTCTGGTACAAAAAAAAAACTTAATCTCAGTCTCTACCATAACATGTTAAGATTTCAAAATAGAATTTTTAAAGTCACATTGTGTGGTAAAAGATATCCAATATCATTACAAGATTATTGCAATAGGAATCAAATTTGGAGGTTTATACAATCTTTATGTGAAGGACAAGAGCCATCAAGAGCTAACATCCACAACCATGAAAACATAAGTTTTGTGGCACCAAAGGTATGGCCACCTTAACTAACATGATTTATTAGTACTTCAAAAACATGGAATGGTGGAAGGGATTCCATTTCTTAAGAATGGACACTCTACATGTGAAGGGTGGGTATTAGTGAATATTCATAGGGAATAATTCCCTCCTCATACACATAAAAGAAAAATACATATCCTTGAACTTGTGCATATAGATGTGTGTGGTCCTGTGAAAACAAGATCACTTGGTGGAGCACACTATTTCTTGGTCTTTATTGATGATTGAAAAAAATATGTATGGGTTTATTTTCTGAGAAAGAAAAGTGATGTATTTGAATACTTTAAAGCGTTTAAAAATATGGTTGAGAATATTACACAAAAATACATCAAGATCCTCCAATCAGATCAAGGGGGGAAGTATACATATGGTGCATTCATCAAGTACTACAAATCCCATGGAATTTTACAATAGTATACAGTGTCACATACTCCACAGTAGAATTGAGTAGCTAAGATAAAGAACATAACCTTAGTGGAATGTACATGGAGCATGTTAAAAGGTAAAAATCTTACAGATGGATTTCGGGCTGAATCTATTTGTACTATTGTTTATTTGAAAAATAGATTTACAACTAAAATTTTAGACCATAAAACTCCTTTTGAATCTCTTCATGGTTATAAACCTGCAGTAAGCCATTTAAGAATATTTGAAAGAAAAAAAAATTCTCATGTCCTAAAGAAGATATTGTTGGACACACCTACCACACTTAGAGGGGGGGTGAATGAGTGTGGGGATGTTTTTCCCAAAACTTCCCTCTTACACAAAAATCATTAGTTAGAATTCAACATTTTCTCATTACTCATTGTTGTCATTTATAACCAGTTAGATGTGAACATATATCAACAATATATCAACAACAAATCATCTCCACAAGTAACACAAATAACACAACATGTATGTACAATTTTCTTTTTATTACGGACTACAATCCTTGGAGTTTTTCAACAACAACTAAATAGAGTACAACTCTACAAGAGCACCAGCTTTATAATGCAAGACTCAACTTACACCCTCATCACCAACTGAGATGAGGCAACAATCCTCAATAGATATCAATCTACAATAGGTACGTGACTTTTCAGTAGTGCAGCCCGCGTGTGTACACACCCTAGCTCACTACAACCTGTGTATGTGCATGACCAATATATACAACAGCCTCCATATACCTTCTGAGCTATTATGGTTTATCCTTTTCATCACATACTCAGATCCTCTGCAACCTGTAATCACATTATCTTCTGTCTTTTACTGTCCAAACTGACCACCAGCCAGTCATCAGCTCAAATACAAATCTCCATGATTTTATCCATTGTACGCACCATGTCCTCATATAGCCCACGTATGTACGCATCCTAGCCCATTACAACCCATGTATACCTCATAAACTAGGGTTTTTGAAGCTCCGAGACTTTTTCTATCAAGATCCCTGATATTGCCGAAACTTTGATGCGTCCATGAGATCCTCCTCACGATCTCTTTCTCAGAATATATATTCAATCATGCTCAAGAGATCCACACCAAATATTCTCTCACAAGAAGCTCTCCATCGATACTCCAAAATATATTCTCCCAAAATGTACTTTTCACAAGAGACCCTAGCCTCTTATTTATACTCTTCATCTTCTAGATTACTTAACCCACTTCTAGGTCACTTAACCCATTTTCCTCATTTTAGGGTTAACCACTTTCCATAATTAGAAAGTTCTCCATTACTTTATCATTTAAATATTCCTTCTTGGTTTTGTCACCTCACTTTATCATTTAAATAATATTTTTGACTTAGTCACTTTGCTTTATCATTTAAATAATGATTTCTCCTTTTAAGGCACTTTGAATTCTTTTACCTTGGGGGCTTCAAGCCTTCGTGTGTGGGTCCTTCAACTTCGTAAGGCCATAACTCTCAAACCGTGAGGAGTTATGTGACATTCCACATACCACCGGAAATGGCATGACAAGTAATATCCATCTAGGATAGTTTCACCAACAAATTCATTGATATTCATCTTATTATTCCACAATATAACATGGGTTCTCCAACCATTCTTCTAGGATAACTTAATCCGCAAAGCGTCTTCCCGTGAAGGTTCACCATAATGGGACCACTTTGGATTTCATCCATTTGTGAAACTTATCAATCATGATAATACAATAATGATTCATTTATACATTATTCCAACAATGTATCATATACCAATGAAACCACATCAATCCATCTTCATCATGTATCAATGACACCTCATTGATCCATATTCATCAAGGACAATACATATTACATTTGACATCAATCAATCAATCCATTGACATCAATCAATCAATTAATCACTTGAAATCAATGAATCAAACCATTGGCATGAATGACAACATGATCCAACAATACTCCCCTTTGGCATTGATGGAAATACCAACATTGATGTCAACACCAATTGTTGATGTCAACATGTATAAAAGGCATGCAACATGATCTACATCAATAGTCATAAATCATATCAATATGACTATCTCTCCCCATTACAAAACATCAATCACATCAATGTGACCATCTCTCCCCCTTTGACATCAATGGCAAAGGGACATTCTCCTCTTGGGGTTGCTCCCCCTGTATGAATGCCTTTGATATTCCTTTGAATAGTCTCTCCCATTTTGAACAAGGGATATCACTCTGATGTAATGCTGAAGATACATCATTCATACTCCCCCCGTGACCATTGCTCCCCCCGGAATTATGCTTTTGTGCTCTTTTTTCAAATATAGGGTTGTTTTCTAGGTATGCATCTGATAAATATATCCTCCTGGAATCATGGGAAGAAGAATGACTCCCCTATATTCTCTGCAAGATGAACAATGTTCTACTATATAATGATCCTTAGACCTATTCATGCATCCAACTCATGCTATACCAAACAAAAAGATATGTCAAAAATAGAGAATCATGAGTAGAACATCACCCAAGTACATCATGTTCCAATTGTGTGCCCATCATGCATAACACCCATGTACATCAATCATGTACATCAATACCATACAATGTGCTATAAGATCTCATCAATGTAATGTATCAACCATATGCCAACATGTGAATCTACCAATATTCCAACCATGTGCATCTACCAATATGCCAAACAAGTGTCATATCACTCATGATATGTCTTCATCATGAACTAAGTACCATAACCATGTATCAAACAAATACTAATCAAATAATACCAATGGTGTACTATCATCCAACATATTCCATCTATAAGTGTACCAAAACATGTATCACCACTTGTACCAAGCAAGTGAATCAACCATGTATCAATACCAAAACATGATGAATTCTCATACATGTATGCCAAATCCTCCATAAAATATGTGCCAATCAAACTGTTAGTAGGTATCTCTACGAATGTACTAGGAGTGTACCAATCGTGCATCAAGGCTATGACTCCTCCATGATGTACACCATGCTCATCTCATCAATTCACCAACTACATGTCCCAATATGTAGCCCACTCAAATGCATGTACCAAAAAATATCCAACAAGCAAGCTTTCAATAATACATCATAGGATATGTTAATGAAACCCAAAATGTGTACCAATCATGTACATCAACAGATCAACATCAATCCTCAATTTACTATAGCAAGTACTAAGCATCCAACAATGCATGTACTAGTAGTATGCTTCAATAGATCAATGACATCTCTAGAAAGCATCATCAAGATATATCACATGAACAAGGTGCCATAACTTCAATTTCATAACCGGCATTGTTCTTCAACAGAAAATGCATCAATCCATACTCATGGGTTAGTTCCATGCATCTAAGTTATCCTTTCATTATTTTTATCATCACATTACATAATCCAATATAGAATCATGAAAACCTGTAGAAAACAGTGTCACAACTTGCAACAAATCATGTCAGACCCTGCAACACAGAGTTATATCATTACATCAAGCTGCAACCCCTGTTCATAGCCTTTTTCCCAAGGCTTTACCACATATACATGGCCTGATGCACAAAATATCACGTATGTACGTGACCTATTCAAGGTCAGCATGTGTATGTACACAACTATTACCATTGTCACCCGTGTATGCTTTAGTAGATGACATACTTGAGATTCTTTTTAGGCTTCCATTATGCTATGGTTGCTCAGTCTTCTTCACCCACTTTTGAAGGTGTCCATGCTTCTTAGAACTTGATCTTTGATCATCCATCTTTTCAAAGATGTCTCCCTTCCTTACTTCATTCCTTTTTCTAGCCAGGCTATGTGAAGTCCTTATCATGGACTTTCTTCTTGTGTTCCAACAATCTTCGGATTTGTGGCCAATAC
Source organism: Picea engelmannii (assembly GCA_009831015.1). Taxonomy (NCBI): domain Eukaryota; kingdom Viridiplantae; phylum Streptophyta; class Pinopsida; order Pinales; family Pinaceae; genus Picea; species Picea engelmannii. Next base: position 505,761 of record ML778487.1, read on the forward strand.
TACAATTGTAGCATCTCATGGAATTATATTGAATAGCAATATGTCCTACTTGATTACATATCCAACATCTTATGGTGTTATAAAATCTTCCATTATATCTCCTTTCATAATATTTACATTCAAAAGCTTTGTGACCATATTCATTACATGAATAACAATGCCCATAACAATTGCTTTCATACCTTTGCTTTGGTGTCCCAAAGATAGCTTCTTGATGTCTTCCTTGCTTTGTTATTTTATTTTCCTTTCCTTTGTAGATGGTTGATTTTCAACATTGTCTTCATCCTTTGATGGACTTACCTCATGATTCTATGAGTTTCTTGCTTCAGCATGTGTATCTTCTCCTTTGTATCCAAGACCTGATTTATCATATCGTGATCTTTGACTTTCCAAGATCTCATTAAATATTTGTGAGCTATTCAAGAATTTGTTTGAATTATCTACCTTCTTTCTAATGTCAACAACTTCAGCTTCTAACTTATGGAATGACTCTTCCTTTTCATTTATTTGATCCTTCAATAGTTCCTCTACCCTTTTGGCTTCTTCAATTTGGGTCTTGAGATGGGCAATAGTTTCAAAATTTTTGTTAATCTCATCATCTACCTTCATATATTATTTTTCATTCTTTAGTCTTGTGATATCTTCTTCCTTTTCTTCTAATTGAGTCTTATTTCTCTCTTCTATTTCTTTGAGCATTTCCTTTAACTTCAATATGTGCCTTTGACTCCTCGTAAGAAACTTCTTAGTGTGATCCGAAAGATAGTTATACTGTGTATAATAATGATCACTGCTATATCTATATAAACCCTCTTAAACTTATTTTTGAAGTTCTAATAGATCTTCTTCTATTCCTTTCATGGGATAACTACCATCAAACTTCACACAAACAGTTTCTAGATCTTCTTCTTCACTTGAGAAAAATTCAGCATCATCACATTTTGAATCATTGCAATCAAGAGTCTTTGGAGATTCTTTACCTTCATTTGAAATACTTTTGAGATATTCCTTTGTGCTATCTTCACTTGAAATGTTTTCAAGATCACATTTAGAAATAATACAATCAAGGGTTTTTGGAGATTCTTTACCTTTAATGATCTTGATGGAGTGATATTCAATATCTTCCTTCTCCTTCTTGCTTTGATATGTCTCCTCTAGCTTTAGCCATAGATTCTTAGCGGAAGTTCATTGTCCCATCCTCTCTTTGATAGGGCTTTAGAGTCCACTAAGAATGGTATTGAGAGTCAATGCATCATTCTTCTTTCCTTCCCTTTGAGCTACAAACTTTGACTTGTTCTTCAAGGAAACTGATCCACCAATGGTTGCCTTCCAAATAGTTGCTCTCATTGTCTTCAAATGTACTCTCATATCTATTATCCAAGTAGAATATTTTTCCTCATCAAGGTTTGGATCTTCATTATCCATTTGCGTGTCTATGGATCTCCTTCAAGCTTGTTAAGGCTTGTAGTGAAGACTTGCTCTAAAACCAATTGTTGGACACACCTACCACACTTAGAGGGGGGGTGAATGAGTGTGGGCATATTTTTCCCAAAACTTCCCTCTTACACAAAACTCATTAGTTAGCATTCAACATTTTCTCATTACTCATTGTTGTCATTTATAACCAGTTAGATGTGAACATATATCAGAAATATATCAACAACAAATCATCTCCACAAGGAACACAAAGAACACAAGATGTATGTACAATTTTCTTTTTATTACGGACTACAATCCTTGGGTTTTTTTAACAACAACTGAATAGAGTACAACTCTACAAGAGCACCATCTCTATAATGCAAGACTCAGCTTACACCCTCAACACCAACTGAGATGAAGCAACAATCCTCAACAGATATCAATCTGTAATAGGTATGTGACTTGTCAATAGTGCAACCCGCATGTGTACATGCCTTGGCTCATTACAGCCCATGTATTTGCATGGCCAATATATATAGTAGCCTGTGTATCCCTTATGAGCTATTAGGGTTTATCCTTTTCATCACATGCTCAGATCCTCTACAACCTGCAATCAAATTATCTTCTGTCTTTTGTTGTCCAAACTGACCACCAGCCAGTCATTAGCTCAAATAAAACACTCCATGATTTTATCCATTGTACGCACCATGTACTCATACACCTCATGTATGTATGTTTCCTAGCCCATTACAACCTATGTATACCTCATAAACTAGGGTTTTTGAAGCTCCGAAATTTTTTCCATCAAGATCTCCAATATTTCCAAAAATTTGATGCATCCATGAGATCCTCCTCACACTCTCTTTCTCAGAATAGATCTTCAATCATGCTCAAGAGATCCACAACAAATATTTTCTCACAATAAGCTCTCCATTGATACTCGAAAAGATATTCTCCCAAAATGTACTTTTCACAAGAGACCCTAACCTCTTATTTATACTCTTCATCTTCTAGATTACTTAACCCACTTCTAGGTCACTTAACCCATTTCTAGGTCACTTAACCTATTTTCCTCATTTTAGGGTTAACCACTTTCCATAATTAGAAAGTTCTCCATTTCTTTATCATTTAAATAATGATTTCTTATTTTAAGGCACTTTGACTTCTTTGACCTTGGGGGCTTCAAGACTTCATGTCTGGGTCCTTCAAATTCATAAGCCCATATCTCTCAAACCGTGAGGAGTTATGTGACATTCCACATACCACCGGAAATGGCATGAAAAAAAATATCCATCTAGGATAGTTTCAACAACAACTTCATTGATCTTCATCTCATTATTCCACAATCAAACATGGTTTCTCCAACCATTCTTCTAGGATAATTCAATCTGCAAAGTGTCTTCTCATGAGGGATTTCACCATAAGGGGACCACTTTGAAGTTCATTCATTTGTGCACCTTATCAATCATGATAATACAATAATGAGTCATTTATACATTATTCCAACAATGGATCATATACCAATGAAACCACATCGATCCATCTTCATCATGTATCAATGACAACTCATTGATCCGTGTTTATCAAGGACAATACATATTACATTTGACATCAATCAATCAATCAATCAATACATTAACATAAATCAATCACTTAATCACTTTACATCAATCAATCAAACCATTGGAATCAATGTCATTCAATGACAACAAGATCCAACAGATATGAGAAAACTAGATGCCAAAGAAATCACGTGTATTTTTATTGGTTATTGTTCTGATAAAAAAACATTTGATATTTTGATCCTTGCGTACATAAATATTTTTCAAGTAGAGATGTGTTATTTCATGAGCATGAAAATGAAGGAAATAAGGTGGACAGTTAAGATGCATGGAATATTCCTTATGATCATGATTAAAATTTTAAACAAGAATTAGAACAAGAAGAAAAATAGGAGGAAGAACTCATTGATATGGACACTACAAGAAGCCAAAGTGATCTGAAAATAAAAAAAGGTTTATGTGTACAAATTTGCAAGTGAAATAATTATTTGACTTAGGAAATTAGATCAAGTTTGCAAGAACATAAACTTAAATATTTTTTACTTAACATGAACACCATAAACATTCCTAAACAACCATCAAAAGTAAGCACATAACACAACAAAATGATAAAGGAATTCACCCCTCTCTTGGGCTACATATATTAGTCCAACTTCCAATGGATCATTTTCATTATATTCTCAAAGTGTCAAACTCATTGGTTTACAATGCTCAAAATAAAAAATAGATGACTTCAATGGATCAAGAATGTCCAAAAACCCCTTGTTGGGCTCTTCCTACACCTAGTTTGGCCAAAAAATGAGAAGAATACACTTCCTAGAAGTTTCTCCCCGATAGATTGTTGTACTTTCTTGTTATAACCCTAAATTGCACCATACATGCATACCTGGCATCGGGCCCTATTACTTACCATTTTTTCCAATTCATCACTGAGAAACTCTTCTTAAAAACACTATTTTTGAAGATGTATACACCCTGCACCATAACTGCCCATGTATGTACACTAGTTGCACCATTACTACCCACATACGTGTGCTAGTTGCACCACTACAACCCGCATATACTCGCAAAAGTTGAAAGGAATTCATTGAGATTACGGGCTATTGGGTAGTTTCCCAATTGTCCCACCGCCTATAGCCCATCACCCATCCGAATAACCATCCTTTTGTCATACAAAAGGAGGTGTTGGGGTCTCATTCCAAATCTAAGAGTAAGAACAGTGAAACTCTTCCCATTTAACTTCCCCCCCTTGCCATAAGAATTTGCAGCCACATTGTGATTTTTGAGCCAAAATTCCTTATTCTTTCATTTTTCCTCCATTGCAAGCCTAATCCATTGACTAGAGAGAGATGAAGAGGAGAACGATATTTGGAAGCATAGTTGGAGCTTGGTGAAGAGGATCTTGGACTAGGTTCGAGGATCAGTTGTCGATCTCATTGTAAGTAACTTTGTGAGATTAATGAAAAGGAATATTTTTTCTGTCCCAGATATGATGTGTTCAATCTTTATGTTTGATTTATATTTGATTATGACATCTAAACCACTAATTTATATATAATGTGCATGTTCATAGTTCTTTGTTTTTTTGTTTATGAATGTAGGTTTGCCTTGGGAGGAGACTTGTAGTTGAGAAACAACCGAACGCAAAAGGATCGACTCCGGACGTGGAGTTTAAAGTAGAGTTACTGGATATTTTTACTTTGTGTTTAATGCATGACTGTGGGGTGTATTTGGGGTAGTTGTTAAAAAGTAGGAGACTTTAGATGGTTACTTATGCCTACATGTTGAACCCTAGTGTATTCCATAGGGGAGTTTTCCCACTATAGAAGAATTGGCGACCATACCGGGAAAGCATCTAGGGCTTTTAGGGGATATCGTTTTGGGTGTTTTAATTGGTTTGATTACCTTTTTTTTTTATTTTTTTGTAAGTTTCTGAGTCTTTAAGGGATTATGGTCTACCATACCAGTACTCCCTACCTTGTCAACCTGACTGTTAGTTTTCTTTCTAAGAAGTTACAGAGGTGTATGCGGCCTGTAGTGGGTCTGCACGCGTACATGTGCGCCCTGCCTTTAGATAGCCCGCATACATACGTAGGCTGCTTAAGTGTCAGTTGTGTCCCTGTGTCAAGCAATGTTTTCTACAAGAAGAGGCACTCAAATCTTCCCTGATTGAATTCATGCTTCTCAGGGGTTTCTTGATCTAGTACTAGTTTCTGTTGTTACAGTCTGAAGCCTGGGTTTGACGTCAGTTTATCTTATCTTTATCAAGATTTCTTGTGTTTTCTTTGTAAGGGTTTGAGATGATTTTGTGAGTCTTTCCTGATCAGCTTGTTTAGTATCGTCAGTGACTCCTTGCGATCTGCAGTAGACCTGGAGTCAGTTTTTGGTCTTGTCTTGTATTCACTTTTTTCCTTTTTACTTTCTTTAGAAGAAAAGAAAAAGAAGTTATTTCAAGTTTCTTATTTTGTAGCATAAAAAAAAATCATTTCTTTGTTTGGTAAGTAGTTAGGTTAGTTGTCTTTACTTGTCAGGAAGAAGAGTGTTTTCTTAAGTTCTTTACTGAATTCTTAGAGCACTAAGTAGCTCGTAGTCGAGTGAAATCTTGTTTTTGGTTTTTCTTTTTAAAATATTAGAAAAAGTAGTTACAAAAAGTTGGTTAAAGCGTTTAAATTTGCAAATCTTTATTTGTCAAAAAGAAGTTTGTTTTCAGTTTCATTGAATGCTCTTCTCTTTTGTCTCTTAAAATACACCACTAGTTTCATTTTTGTTTCCTTGACTTAAGAAAAGCCACTTAAAATTAACGCTTAATTAAAATTTATTAGAATTTATGTTTGTAGGGTCCATCAACTAGTCTAGGCTAGAGCCTTGATTTAGGTTGGAGAGGAAACTCTTGAAGGCTATAAAACAAACATACAAGTCTGACCTAGGGAGTGTGAAAATTCCAATAAATGTGAACATTATCCAGGACCCTCCTCTAACACAAGGGATAAACACGAGGTCATGTGCGGAAAGGTAGCGAAGATAACCCCTCCAAATTAGGACCAAGCGTAGTGGGGAACACATATAGAGGACTTGTCTTGGGATTCTGTTGATCGCATTTGCCACGGAGCTTGTGGGTCTCGAATTTGTTTGAGGTCCTCATTCATATTCCATAACACTTAATTTTGATACCCTCGATAGGTTTTAGGATTGATAACCTGCTCATTGCGGTCCACCTAACTATCGATTGTACCTGCCTAATGAATGTTTGCATGCTAGCAACCTACTTTCCTTAATTATAGTGACTTACAAAGGTGACTATGGGGGTATACTGCGGTACCTAAGGAAAACATTAGGCCACGCTTTGCAGAGTATACCCAGAGGGTGCTTCTGTATTCAATTTTCACTTGGACCGATAAGTTTCTCTAGTGTTGGCTGGTGTAACTATTCTTCCAACTAGCTAGTGGTTTGATTGCTTTATCTCATAGGAACTCTTTATCATGTGTGTTAGTTTTAAATGTTAGTAAAAATCCCTAGTGTGTTGTTGATATTCTCACAAAGTGGAATATCAAGAGCTCCGTCGGTCGTGAAGGCTTCAGGGCCTATTTCCAGTTGAATTGGATCCACCCCCACCACCGCTAAGGTGAAGACTTGACCAACAAGGGTCATTTGAGGGAACCGGGCTGCAGGAAACTGCACCCATGAGAAGCTCTTGGGCCAACGAATTCTCCAGTCACTAACTTGTCAACATCCATCATGGTACAAGTTGTCCCCCCAAGGGTAACTCATCACAAGCATCAAATAGTCTTGCAAGCAGGAATGGAACCAAGCGATGCTACTTCATCAGTGAGTCCTCACACTCCCTCTACGTATGCCACTACAGGGGGCGTTCCTCCTCCTAACCCACCTTCATCGGTCTAGACCACCATGGTCTCGACCGCCTTTACTTCGGGTAGTGGTTTGATTTCATCTATGGCTGCGATCACTGCTTTATTCACCTAAAGTGAGACAAGCCCTTCGTTCTCATATGCGATGCCTGGATTTGATACAAACATTGTCCTGTCCTACTCCACCCTATAGACCATGGGTCTGGGGGCAAGGAGCTCTAATGATCCTCTACAAGGTTCTATGGGGGGCACCTCAGCCCTATATAATTCTTTCCCTTACGATAGGGGTCATATACCTTCATCGTCCCCCTTGCTAGGCGGTGCTCCACAGCAGGTCATCTAGTCGAACATGAACTACAAATTGTTCGAAGAAGGTATTCAAGGAATTTCTTCCAACACCACGTTGATGGGTTATTTGTCATTCTCTTTGTTTAGCATGTTTGGTAACAATGTATTCTTATCGGCTTCTATCTTGGCCAGGGGAAACCCTGGTTTTGGATCACAAAATCCTATGCAGGGTACTATTCCTACAAAGGGGACAAACACCTCTCAAGGAACCTGGAATCTGTGGTAGGGATCAATCCCCTCATTAGTTATGATGACCGGGGGAAACCCCTTCCATGGCCATTGGAACCCCAGGCAAGGCTCAGTACCTATTCCCATCGGATCAGCAGGGGGAAACCCTTTCCAAAACCTTTGGAACACAATGTCGAGAGTAATTCCTTGCCATCCCTCAACATCCTACTATGGGATTCAATTGATGACGTCTCAACAAGTGCAGTATCTGAATGCTGGACAAGGCCATGGTTTTTACCAGAACCCTAGTCAGGAGCCTAACTTTTCCTGGCAAACTAGTGCCAGCCAAATTCCAGGCTCCTTTCCTCCTATACATACTTTGCAGCCCAAGCTACCTTTTCTGGAAATGTTGCATTTTCTAGACTTGTCAATATTGTTAAATGACCCAATATGTCATGATCCACGTTGGCCTCCCATGCCAACCAAGTTTCCCTCGAACATTTCGAAGTTCAGAGGTAAGCCTAATGAATATCCAAGAGATCATGTGATTACCTATGAGATACAGTGTCAACACCGAGTTGTTGGCCAAATTTGAGCAAACAAAGGCTGACCATATCTCAAATCACATCCGAGAATGACGGCGTTGCAAGAGTTTGACAAAAGTACCAGTCCCACTGGATTTTCTTCTAGAGTGGTTCCTTAAGTCTTCGGTACCTAAGTTATCCAAATATGTTGCAATGTCAGGAGTGTTTTCCGAGGAAGAAGTGATAATGAGAGCTCAACAGCTAGAACTGATATACTCTCAGTCTGGTTTACTTTACAAAGTTTTTCCATATGCACCATGGTCCATTCTTGACAAGACCAGATAGAAGTCTGGACCACATGCCAATGGTATAGTTGGTTCAGCACAAGCGAAGCCCACTGAGCAGCTATCAAATCAATTGCAACAATTCTCGATACAGTAGATAGTGGCCAGCCAAACCACTAGTTCGACTTCTCCCCCTACTCAAACGTCGAATGTACACAGTGTGCAATCGACAAACCCAAAGGCCAACCAACAACCTGACGGAAAGAAGAAACAATGAAATAAGGGTAAGGAGGATAAGAAACCCACCAATAATTGTGGTTGGGGCAACACAGAGAAAATAAATTCAAAGTATCTGTGTAACCTTTGCACGGAAGACCACCCGACTCACCTATGCCCTTGGCTTGCGAAGGCCCAAATGTTATTAGCGCAACAACAACCTATTGTGTTAGCAAACCCATTTACTCATGGGAAAAATCTAACTCAAGCCTCTTCGAGCATGGATGGGGGCAGTAAGGGACCCCCTCTATATTCTAGTAATCCTTCATCTGTGAACGTGTATATGATGAAAGGTGATGCCTACATAGAAACTAGGACACATGATTACGGAATGCCAAATGCTGTTGAAAAGGGTAAAGAAGCCAAAAACCCATATGTTCCTCTCCAGATTGAGAATATGATGGGAGAAACAATGACACACATCCCGAAAGGGGCGTTCAAGAAATATTCTCACAATCCAAATGTGAGGGCCGCCCAAAATTACTCTTTGGTGGAGGATTTGTCACAAAACCCTTGTGTGATGTCTACTTTGGAGGTCCTTTAGAGCTTCCCTTCACAGAGAAAGGCTTTGTTAGTTGCCTTAGGATCTATTGAGACTTATAATTCTGGAACAATCATGCTTGATACGAATGACTTGAAACCTCATCTCCCATACCATGTGGTGTTTAAGGTAGTAGTGGCTTACACCAAAAAAACATTTACATGGAATATTTTCCGCACGGTGATTCATGAGGGTGCCTCAATATGTGTGATGTCATTGGCATGTTGGAAGGCCATTGGCCAACCCATTTTTTCTTCGTCACCTACTATTCTTACTGCTTTCGACGAATGTTCATTTATACCACATGGAATCATTCCTTATTTCACCATGCAGCTAGGAGAAAAGAATGTGTGTGTCAAAGTAGAAGTGGTCAATCCACATCTTGACTACAACCTCTTGTTAGGAAGGATCAATACCTATTCTATGCATGCAGTGGTTGCCACAGTTTTTTGAGTCTTGTTCTTTCCAAACGAGGGCTAGATCATGTCCATTGATGAGTTGTCTTTCTCCCATCCTGGCCCTTAATGGGTGGCATCCACAATATTGATTACTGATACCACTCAACCTGGCATCATCAACGTAGGGGTTGGTTTGTGCCCACCTTTGATGGGTACTTTTAATTACCCACCTCCTTCCAGTGATGTCAATTTCATATCGACTATTCCTGACCAACCTAAGGCTGAAATGTTTCACATTTCATCGTTCTGTACGACTTACTTTAACGATCTATGGACTCTACCTTCCCCATCATCCAATATGGAAGGGACAGGGCACCACAGAATGGACATGCCCTTTTCCACGATAGAATTTCCGTACTCTATTGTCCAGCAAGCTTCGACCAACCCTAATCTGACTCCCACACCGGAGTTAGATCTAGTTTTTGAGCCTACTTGGGCTCAAGGTTCCCTCACCACTATCGATTCCTTAGACTTGTTCTTGCCCTCTGATGAAGTGATTATAGAGGCATTGACTAGTCCAGACAAACCCTGGGATGATCTTCATCACAGATCTTATTTTCTCCTGGAGTTAGGAAGAATTGAGGTGGGTGAATTCGTGTTGACTATGACTAGAGATAGGTCTTTTTCTATCAATCCTTTGGCTACGTACACAATTTAAGCCAAAGGTAATATGGAAACCATCACTGAAATGATACCTATTGAAATCTCTAGAACCCCTGGCATCATGGAGAATGTCTTCATCGGACCAGAATGCTCCCCTAAGGAGATTTGAATCTACACATTTTTTTAAGGAATTTCACGATGTTTTTGCCTGGTCTTACGAGGAAATGACAAGCATTGATCCAAGAATCATCAAACAAATAATGACGTATCCTGATGCTAACCTGGTATGATAGAAGATTCATCTGGTAAATCCTAAGAAAGCAACAACTATTAAGGCTGAAGTATAGAAACTACTCAAAGTTAGTTTCATCTACCCCGTTCAATTGACTCAATGGGTGTCAAATCCCATTCCTGTCAACAAAAAGCAGGGAACAATTCATGTATGTATGAACTTCTATGATTTGAATAAGGCATGTCCAAAGGAAAATTTCCCCACCCCATTCATTGACCAGATTGTCAATGAATGTGTAGGATGTGAGGTCTTTTCTTTCGTGAATGGTTTTTTGGGATATAATAAGATGCAGATTAAGCCCGAAGACCAGCATAAAAAAACTTTTATCTATCCATGGGGTACATTTTCTTATCGGAATATGCCTTTTGGACTCAAGAATGTTGGAGCCACTTTTCAGCGGGCCATGTCTTTTTTTTTCCATGATCTCAAAAACATAGTCGAGGCCTATCTCGATGATTTAGAATCACGATCTCGTAAGAGAGATGATCATCCCATGCACCTCTGACTTATCTTTGAGCGATGTCGCTACTATCGAATTCGCTTGACTCCAAACAAGTGCATCTTTTGTGTGACATCGAGTCATCTTCTAGGTTTCATAGTTTCAAAAACAAATATCATGGTCGACCCTCTAAAGGTTGAGGCGATAGTTCAATTTCCTCCCCCGTGCACAGTTCCTCAGCTTCAGAGTTTACAGGGAAAATCCAACTTTCTTCAGCGTTTTATCATAAACTATGTCGAGATAACTAAGAGATTCATGTGTTTATTGAAAAAGGACATTCCTTTCTAATGGGACAAAGCTGCTCAACGCTCTTTCGAAGCATTGAAATGCTCCCTCACATATGCCCCTCTACTTCGACCACCCAATTATAATAAAGATTTCTTATTGTACTTGGCCACGACAGAGTCAACCATTGGTATGGTCTTGGTTCAAGAGGACGATCTGCTTGAAGAGCATGTGATTTATTACTTGAGTCAAGGCATGGTTGGACCAGAACTTAACTACTCCCATGTTGAGAAGCTTACGTTGGTGGAAATCCATGTTGTCCAACAGTTCTGTCATTATATTCTTCTTCGTAAGACCACTGCCATTTTCGTTGTGAATCTGTTCCAATACGTGTTGACATGATGTGTAATTGGCGTAAAGATCAGTAGATGGATTTTTATCCTCGAGGAATTTAACTTGGATTTTGTTTCTATGATCTAAAAGGTCACTAGTCTTTGAAGAACTTATCTCAAAACTTCTGGTTGATTCAGGTGATGTTATGCCCGAAGAATCACCGATTAAAGGAGATCTTTTTCAGATTTCATCTTTGGACCCCTGTTACGGAGATATACTAGTCTATCTCCAGAATTTGAAGTGCCCTGCATCTGCTTCTCGCTATGAGATTCGACGTATATGCCATCAGGAAAAAAACCATCTCATACTCAAGGACACGTTGTATCGTCAAGGTGTATATTGCATCCTTCGTCGGTGTCTCACTCAAGAAGAAGCAGAACTCTTTCTCAATGATTTCCACACTGGAGCATGTGGTGGTCATTTGTCTAGGTTGGAAACATCCCAAAAGATTATACGAGTAGGTTACTTTTGGACGATGTTGATCAAATATTGCGTCGAATCGGTTAAGAAGTGCCACCTGTGTCAAATATTCTATCGGAAGATGAGGGAACACCTCGCTCCATGTTTCCTGTCATTACAGTTGGTCCCTTCACCAAGTGGGGGATTGATTATACTACATTCCACCCGAATTTAGCCAGGGGGAATCGTTACATCATTGTAGCGGAAGACTACTTCACAAAGTGGGTCGAGGCTATGCCAACATAAAAATATGACGACGAAACAACAACTCTCTTTATTTTTAACCATATTGTAGCAAGGTTTGACATCTCGAAGGATATTTTCACTGACCATGGCAGTCACTTTCAGAAAACAAATGATGTTTGTGTTAACATCAAATCTAGGGTTGAGGCAGGAACATTCATCACCTTACCACCCACAAGAGAATGGTCAAGTGAAAGTTGTGAATAAATATCTCAAGACTATTCTGCAATGAACAATCAATTTGGCCAAGTCAAATTGGAATTTGATGTTGTACTCAACTTTTTGGGCCTACCAAATGTTTGTAAATACTGAAACCGGTTTCTCACCTTTTCAACTCTTTTACGGGCTGGAAGTAATCTTGCCAAAAGAGTGTCAGATCCCATCTCTAAATTTGGTAGTATAGTTATTGTCAGACACTTCGCTGCTTGAGGAACACTTATTATATCTCAAGAAGCTCAATGAGCAATGTTGTGACGTAGCCTTGGATAACGATGCTCACAAAAAAAAATTCAAGTGTCAGTACGATCGGTCCGTTCATCCTCGGATTTTCTCCGAAGGTGACCTTGTCTTGGTCTATGACCAAGATAAGGATCCCCTAGGGGAAATAAAGTTCAAACTTATGTGGTTCAGACCTTTCATCATGAAAGAGGTACTAAAGAAGGGCACTTATAGTCTAGTTGACTTTGAAGGGAAAGCTTTGGTGGAGCCTAGAAATGGGCTCTACCTCAAGAAGTATTACTCGTAGGTGGGTCGCCTTGGGTGAATTCTTGTACATATGTATAGTTCTTATACAGTTTAGTTTTCAACTTTTTTTTTTTATGGATGTGTCATTTTTGATGTCATCTTTTTCATTGTGGCAGATGTCAAGTGAATGAGAGGTGTTCATTGGGTTTGCGAATGACACCAACCAACACACTAAGAGGCTTTCTTCTGTAGCTTGGGTGATCTTCACACCACAAATCCAGTTGCTATCTTCTGGAGGTATCTTTTTAGGTGACACCACAAACAATGTTGTTGAATACATGGAAGGAATAGAGTTACTTTGTGACACTTTGTCGCATGGTATCTCTCACCTCCGGGTCTACTTAGATGCACAGTTGGTTGTGTCCCAGTTAAATGAGATTTACCACGTTTATGATCCTACTCTACATCGACGATTTCTTAGGGTATGTCTCTTAGAACGATGTTTTGATTAAAATAAGTATATCCATGTTCCTAGGAGATTGAATCAAATCACAGATACTCTAGATAATCATGTATTAGATTGGCATATTGCATAGACATAAAAATAATCACACACATGCACATGTACATACATTGTAAAAATGTAATCCATAAGACATAAAAAGATGTAAATACGCATATATATGTGTGTGTGTGTGTGTGTATCAAAAGTCTCAGAGTACATAGGTGGGCACAAGAACCTCAAAAATATACAAAAAGTGCGCTCGGAAGATAAGTGGTCCACCCTAAGCTAAGAACGGGACCTATTGGCCCTGCCATAGTGAACGATGACATTTGAAAAATGCCAGAAAAGCTGGACCCAGGTCTATGGCACCCCAACTATATAAGGCTGCATAGATGACGGGAGGTCCTCAATATCGACCATGGGAACTGTACGAGTGAGCAAGGTGAGGTTCCACTCCACCCATCTCAACACTCTCTCATCCTCTCTGGTTGGATGTCCCTCTATTGTTGCTTCTAGTACTAGTCTGGCGGTTGTTGTTGGTGATGCCTTTGTTCGAGGATGTCGCCTGCTCCTAGAAAAATCTGTTGGATGCACTGGTCCCACATCTGTACATAACAGATACATAGTTGTCATATACTCTGGTACACATAAAAAATATATATATATAAAGAAAATAAAATCTTAAAAAATTTTAAAAACAAACGTACCTTTCTCTCCTCACTCTTCTTTGAGAGGTACGGGCATATCAGGATCCCTGGAGAAGTTGATCCCAGCATAGGGGTAGTCCTCTATAGCTAGAATATGCTGAGACCACCAGTCAAAGAAATTATCGTCGAAGGCCTCAATGGTCCTCTCTCCCTCCTGTCACATCAATAACGCCACCCACCTACAAACTGCTGGGAAGGAGGCCACGCGCTCCTGCACTATCTCTCGAGGACTAAGACTGGGTACCCTCTCGAAGAAAAAAGAGCATAGAACAGTCTTGAACCCAAAGTTTTTATTGTTCCTCCCACGATACTTCGTGAGCTATCTCTTCATGCACTCTAGCATGGTTGTGATCCAGTTGAACACTTATTCATTTAAGCACTGTACTACACAATGCATGTGCGCCTGGGAAGCCTGATGTAAGGCCGTGGATACAGTGATCCACCCAATGAGTAAAACTATCACTTGCAGTGATAGGTTGGTAATCTTATGGATCGGCAACTGAGAACCCACTTTATCTGTGCCAGCCTTGCAGTGTATCCCAATCAACTCGGCTATCTTCTGAGGCCCGGGAGGAAAAGAACAAAGGTTGACTGGTTCTCCTCTCCTCGAGAGGCCAGTCAGAAAATAAATATCCTCAGTCGTTGGAGTCAATGACTCCCCCTCGAGCATAAATTCATCAATGTTAGGGTGCCAGTAACCTACCAAGGAATTCAACAGCCTAGGTTGTTCCCTCATGAGTGGACACTGGAATAATTTCCACAACCCGCATTGTTTTAATGTGGTGATAGCAGAAGGGTCTTCTTCGACCAAAGAATCAATGTCTTCATGCTCCCTCTCTCTCAAGTGGACATACATCATGTTACAAACAAGTTGAAAGGGAGATTTAATTCTTGTATTTTTAATTTTTCCACATCCTTGAGGGTGTACATAGTTTGTATTGAACACAGTCACGTATGCACGCGACAGATTGTTTTCTGCCCACAGGCATGCGCGGGATGTCCTTGGACAACCCGCATACACATAGGGCTACCCCCTTTTAAGAGTGTGAACCCCACCAAAAATTAAAACTAATGCAAAAGGAAAATATGGAAATGAAAGAGGATCTAGTTTGTACTTACATGGTCCAAGTGGAAGTTCATTTCGTCCTCTGAAGCTCTTGAAATCAACTCTTTTAGCAAAGGGGTGTTTTTGGATTTTTGGTCAATTCTCAATTTGCAATGGTGATAATGAGTTGCTAGCTTCTATTTATAGACTTTTTTGGCCCTTTTTGTCATTTTTTCGACCCTTTTTTCATTTATTCTGGCTTGAAAATCATTTAACATGGTTCTTGAGTTTCTCATTGGATGTTACGATACACTTCACTTTTGGTTTGGAAAATTTTTTGGGAGATGGGTCACTTTTAAAGATTCTTTGGTAAAAGTTGTTTTTTCTAACTTTTTGCATTTAAGTTAGGATTCCACCTCCACTTTTTGCATCTCATTGTCTTTTTCACTTTACCATAGGATCGAACCCACCACATTGCAACACAGAACCGTCATTATTGCTTTAGAAGTATCATAATTTGGTAGTAGAGCCTACCTCTACATGGATTCCCTAGGTAGATCCTGGTTGCATTTTTGGTGTCCATGTTTTCATTAATGAATTTAAGCTCAGGAGTCCTTATTAGTCTTGTCCTGATTACAAGTTTGAGCCTCATACATTTGATATGTTATCACTCTTGACCTCACCCTCAGGACTAATAGAAAATGAGTCTTATTTTAAGCCTTTTTCATACTCTTTAAACATGAACAGATTGTCGAGCGATCTTGTTGTCCTTCATTCTCGCCAAACTAAAATTTGAAGGCACATTTCTTCGGTGGTAGTTTACCCTTTTTTCAGTCTGGATGGTCAATTTTATGAACAAAGGTACACTCTAGGAACTTCGGTTCACTAGAAGAGTATTCTTAGGTATAAGTTTAACCCTTTTTCGGGCCTGAAAAAGGAACCCCCATGGAGTCCATAGTTAAGCTCTTTTCAGACTCCCTAATATTGAAAAGATTGTCGAGTGACCTTGTTCCTCCACACTCGTCAAAATGGTCCAGAAGAACATCCTCTATGGAGTTCATCGTTAAGCTCTTTTCAAACTCTTTAAAATTGAAAAGATCATTGAGTGACCTTATTCTTTCACACTCACTAATTGGTTCAGAAGAACATCTACTGGCATGATTTTACCTCTTTTTCTCACCTGTAGATTACGGAGGAAAAATATACACCTCTGGAGATTTGTCTCACTGGGAGAGTTCTCCTCGGCAAATTTTACTTTTTCGGGCTAAGGAGACTAAATCTAGAAAAAGGCAGCGAGTCCATAGTTAAGCTCTTTTCAAACTCCTTAAAATTGAAAAGATTGTCGAGTGATCTTGTCTATGTCACACTCGTTAAAATGGTTTTGAATGGATGTCTTTTCGGTGCTATTTTACCCCTTTTTCGAACCGACTAGACTACCTTCGAAAAAGGTACCCCAGTGGAGTCTTCTTTTGCGCTTTTTCATACTCTCTAAAAATGAAAAACCACCGAGCTTACCTTCTCTAGGCTCGTTAAAATTACATTGAAGTACGTTATCATTGTGTCCTATTAATCGCATTTCCATCCCTATGTATTTGGCCTAATTTTGGCTCCATGTTGCTCTCAACTGAACCTTTGAAGCATGCCTTATATGCAAGCCTTGTAGCACATTGCCTTTGCGTCTTGACACCTTGATCCATGGAGGAATTTTCCCAAGTGTCATTTCCCTGCACATGTCTCCTTTCTATGAGAATTAGTCTGTTCCTTGAACTTGGAACTAGTATGCTTTGTGACACTCGTTCCTCCTTTGTAGCATAGCATTCTTTTATTCTTTTTCAAGATTTCCAAAATTATTGAAAAAGACAAAAAAATCAAATATACCCCAAAAAGAGGACCAGAAAAGTATTTTATTTTTATGGAAGCATAATGAGTCACCCTTGGACAAAGCACATCCTTTCATTTGTTCGTCAATCTTTGGGATTTAATATGACCTTAGGAATCTATTCTCATTACATAAAGTTGTGCCCTCCTCCGTTTGGTTATTCTTCCAAACACATGGAGATTTTGCATTGCCTCTGTCATCGTGAACTTATGTCAATGTCATGTTGCCTGAGTCTAATAATTTGTCGTGCTATTGTCCAAGGGAATCTTTACCCAACTTGAGTCGACATGTTTACATTTTTTCTCTTTCCCTCATGCCCGACCATCCCCAAAAGTCCAATCAAGTCCTTGTTCAAAATCACTGAAGTTCTATGCCTGATCACCGAGATCCTCTTGTCTACTCCCAACGAGCCATTGAAGACCTATGGGTAGTGAAGTCATACACTCACATTACACTCCTACCCGAGTTTTGAAGATCTTGAATCTTTTTCTCGAGCTCTGAAGGCCTCATCTCCAACCATCAGACGTCATTGTCTTCTTGAAGATGGATATTATACATGTATATCTTTGATTTTGAGATGTAGATCCATTGTGTATTGCTTGCGGATACACTTTATATAGTTATATGACATGGATATGCAATGTATTTGATTGGCAACCATGATTTATTTCATCCTGAATATGGGTATGACTGCCTCGGTGAGACAATTATTATTTTTGCAGATGACACCTCCCGAACTCTAGACCTGAGCTCACTCGCTTCGTATGTTGGTGAATATTTGTAATGTATTTCGGCCATCAGATGTTCTTCTGGCCTCACACATTAGTGGGCATCTGTTATAACCCTAAATTTCACCATGCATGCATACCTGGCATCAAGCCCTCTTACTTACCATTTTTTCCAAGCCATCACTGAGCAACTCTTCTTAAAAACACTATTTTTGAAGATGTATGTTCCCTACACCATTACTGTCTGGGTATGTACGCTAGTTTCACCATTACTTCCCGCATACATATTCTAGTTGCACCACTACATCCCATGTATACTCGCAAAAGTTGTAAAAATTAAAAAGTTGCAAGGAATTCATTGAGATTATAGGTTATTGGGTGGTTTCCCAACTGTCCCACCACCTATAGCCCGTCACCCAAACGAATAACCATCCTTTTGTCATATAAAAGGAGGTTTTGGGGTCTCATTACAAAGCTAAGAATAAGAACAGTGAAACTCTGCCCATTTCACTTTTCTCCCTTGCCCCAAGAATTCACAGCCATATTGTCCGTTTTGAGCCAAAATTCCTTATTCTTGCCTTTTTCCTCCATTGCAAGCTTAATCCATTACCTAGAGAGAGTTGAAGAGGAGAAAGATACATGGAATCATAGTTGGAGATTGGTGAAGAGGATCCTGGACCAGATTCGAGAAGCAGTCATCAATCTCATTGTAAGTAACTTTGTGAGATTAATACAAAGGAATATTTTTTCTGTCTCGAATATGATGTGTTCAATATTTATGTTTGATTTATATTTGATAATGACATCTAACCCATTAATTCATATATAAGATGCATGTTTCTATTTCTTTGTTTTTCTATTTATGAATACAGGTCAGCCTTGGGAGGAGACTTGTAGTCGAGGAACAACCGAATGCAAAAGGATCGACATCGGACACAAAGTTTAAGGAAGAGTTACCAGATCTTTTTACTTTGCATTTTATGCATGAATGTGGGGTGTATTTGGGGTAGTTTTTAAAAAGTAGGAGACTTTAGATGGTTAGCTTTGCCTACATGTTGAACCCTAGTGTATTCCATAGGAGGGTTTTCCCACTATAACACTTCTCACCAAAAGACACCTCTGTCAAAACTAAACCTGAATCTGAGCATTTTCCATGCCAAAACCCAACACCATGTGCCATTCTACAAATTGGGGCACTATGTTGCACCATTAGCGAGATAGGCACCTTAATGGGCGGAGGTTGTGGTCACGTGGCCCCCATGTGGTCACGTGTCGACCTATATTTTTTCACCTAACCGGCCTATCCATTGGAACTCCATGCTAAGTTCATATGGTTAGTAGTATGTGTTTGTGACCATGGGTTGGGGCTAAGCCCCGACCCTTTTTCCACCTACGCCAGCATTCATTCAAACTTAAGTATAAAGTTTAAGATATAAGGTTAAGAAACATAGTGTGGATGGGTTGGTAGCCCAACCTTTGCCAAGTCTCTGCCCACACCTAGAGGTCGCAGGTTCGACCCTGCTGGAGTCTGAAATAAACTTTTAACCAACAACCAATTACGAGGTGCCACGTGGTGGCCCCTGGCTGGGCCACGTGGCACCTTTCAATTATCCTAGTAAACAAACATGTGTCGACCACCAATTGCTCCACATCAACCTTTTCCCAGTCACTATGCCTCGTCATCCCTGCAATGTCAGCAGTACGATTCCCTTGCCACTTCCCAGGTTTGACCCTGCTAGAGTCCGAAAAGAACTTTTAACCAACAACCAATTATGGGGTGCCACATGGTAGCCTCTGGCTGGGCCACGTGGCACCTTTCAATTCACCCAGTAAATAGACAAATTTCAACCATCAATTGGTCCATGTCAACCTATGCCCAATCACTATGCCTCATCATCCCTGTCGTGTCAGCAATACAATCCCCTTTCCACATCTGCAGTACGGTCTACACAGTCAGCCTGTACAAACTATGTACAATCATCATTTTTTTTATTTGGAAAAGTGGACAGAATGTGATATCTCTCACATACGAACTTTGTTTGAGCCCGTTCAAGTTGCATTGGGATTGTGAGGACGAGATCTATGCCATGAATCTATTTTCGAGCAATTTTCAGCACATTGATTTTTGAGCATTTTTGTATCCCCTAGATCACAAAGTACACAAATAGGAGAAGAAGTTTCACCACAAAGCAGAAGGGGAATTGATATAAATGAAGTGCCAAGGAGGTCATCACACCAAACTCATCTAGATGAAAGGTATAAAGACTATGCACTTTGATCATTGAAGTAATGAATGTTACAAAACCTTTGAATTTTAAAGAAGTTAATGAGCATAAAGAATGGAGAGATGCAATGAAGGAATAATATGAGTCCATAATGGAAAATGATACTCAGGAATTAACATAATTTCCCCAAAATAAAGTTCCTATAGGATCCAAATGGTTGTACAAACCCAAATTTAATGTTGATGGAAGAATAGATAAATATAAATCTTGATTGGTTGAAAAAAGATATTCACATAAATAGGGAAACAATTATGAAGATACATTTGCACCAGTAGATAAGATAAGCACCATTAGATTAATGATTGCATTAGCTACAAAACATAGTTAGAAATTTCATCAGCTATATGTTAAGTCTCCTTTTCTAAATGGGGAACTTAAGGAAGAAGTATATCTTGTTCATCCATAAGGATTTGTAAAGAAGGTTCAAGAAAATCTTGTTTGTAAGTTAAATAAATCCTTATATGGACTAAAACAGACACCAAGATCTTGGTATGTGAAGCTTTATTTTTTCTTTCATCAGAAAGGTTTTATGAAAAGTATGAGTGGCCATAACTTTTATATCAAGTCAGATCAGAAGGGGCATGTTTTTTTGATTTCCTTGTGTGTTGATGATCTCATTATAACATGCATTGCATCTCTGTTGATTGATGAAATTAAAAGACAATTGTCATAGGATTTTCAAATGAAAAACCTTGGTGAGTTGCATTATTTCTTAGGTATTTAAATATGGAGAGAAGTTGGCTAGACACTAGTCACATAGAGAAAATATACAAGGGAGCTGATAAAAAGGTTCAATATGAATCAATGTAAAGAAGTGTCAATTCCTTTAGAACATAATGAAAAACTATATAGTGATTATGGGAAAAAAGAGTTAGATGGTACATTGTATTTTTCAGTTAGTGGGAAGTCTAAAATATCTCACTACAACCAGACTAGATATAGCATATTCAATGAGCATCCTGAGTCAATTCATGACCAAGCCTCATGGAATCCACTGGTTAGTAGCAGAAAGAGTACTTAGATATCTAAAAGGGACTATTATTTTTGGTATTAAATATACTAATGAGTTTGATGTTAAGTTGGGAGATTATTCTGATTTAGATTGGGATGGAAATACTGATAATGGAAAGTCAACCACACGATATAAATTCAACAATGGATCGGGGATCATTTCATGGAGTAGCAAGAAACAACCAATTGTTTCTTTGTCATCAACTGAAGTTGCATACAAATCCTTGTGCATTGCTACTTGCGAGAGAGTTTGGTTGAGGTGAATTCTTGAAGATATGAGAAAAGAACAAAAAATACCAACGATTATCAAATGCGATAATCAAAGTTCCATAAAACTAGCCAACAATATTGTGTATCATGCGAGATCGAAGAACATTGGGACCTAACATCATTTTATAAGTGAAAATATGCAATCAAAGGATATTGATATAATTTGTTGTAATACAAATGAAAATATGGTTGACATTTTCACTAAGCCTCTTGGAAAGACAAAATTTGAAATATTTAGGAATCAATTAGGTGTTGTAGAAAACTCATTTCTTCATAAAGGGGAGTGCTAGAGAATAATGTTGAAATTAACATTTGGTTGTAGATGTTTATGGGATTCTCTATATCTTTAGATCTCAAGTGATTTCAGATCCACATATTTAAGAGTCTTCCAACATACTTCAACAACCATTAACATTCCCTACCAACAAATCTGTTAGTCCACATTCATGGTGCACATGTCATTGACATCACCCCACTATCATCCCCATCGTTCCAAAATCCAATGCTCCCATCAAAACACTGATAATTAAATTTTCAAAATAACAAGGAAAACACAACAAATTGTGTCATAATCTCCACCATAGTCAAAACGAATATTCAAGCTTCATACAAACATATACATTGTCACTATCTGTCCCATATGGACATAATAATATAATTACACCAAAAGGTGTACACCTATTGACAATGGGCACAATTAATGATCTTTTAACCTTATTTAACCTTAAACCCTAATCTGATGGCTATGCATTGAAGATGTTGGCATATTCTTAGTCGTCCTCCAAAATCAATGGGTCAGATTTATTGTT
>ML778487.1:531237-548741 GCA_009831015.1 Picea engelmannii
AAATATAGGTCCATCACACTAATATTATTAATGTGGTTGTTGTTAGTTATGCATAAAAGTATATAAACACATATATGTGAGCAGGCTCACATATATATGAGCAAGCTCACATAAATATTATTAATATGGTTGTGTCTAGTTAAGGGTGAGCAATAAAAAAAATATCTTCAAACAATAAAAATATCTTCAAATAATAATTATTTTATGAAATAAGGTTGAAACAAAAAATTATTGTTATATTATCATCATCTTCATAATATTCACTTATATTAATATTATATTATAATTTTATTGTAACATTACATTAAAAATTATATTATATTATAATATTAAAAGTTGTATTGTATTAACTTATATTAATATTGTATTAACTTATAAATATAATATATGCTTTAACTTATATAAAAATAATTTATACATAACTTTATTATTAATAATAGAGATAAATTAATATTATATATTAATTTATATGAAAGTTTCTATTAAATTACATAAATATAGTATTTGTTTTAACTTATAGAGTTTATAGAAAATTTTATGATTAATTAATAAACATATAATAATATAAATATAAACATTGTAGTAAATTTTCTAACCTCTATATTATTATTCTTCATCATATTTACTTATATTAATAATGTTATACTGTAATGTTATAATTTTAGTGTAACATTGTATTAAAAATGAAATTATATTATAATATTAAAACTTGCATTATATTAACTTATATTAATGATTTTATTCATATAAATACGTTTTAACTTATATGAATAGAATTTATACAAAACTTTGTTATTAATAATAAGTATATATTAATATTATATTATATTAATAATGTTTGTGTTAACAAATATAAATATAATATATATTTTAACTTGTATTAACATTTTAAAGAGAATTTTATTATTAATTGATAAACATATATTAATATAAATATAAATATTGTAGTATAATGTGACATTCATCAAATGTCATGTCATAATGTGGTTTTCAATTCAGGTTTGGTCACATTGTAACATTTATGAAATGTGATTTCACATTATGACATTTATTAAAGGTTTTGTCGTATTGCAATGTTGAGAAAGGGTTATGTGACATTTAAGCATTCATCTTGGTTGATTTGTCTCTCCTTCCTACATTTATAAATAGTTATGTCGCATTGTGGTGTTGATCAAATGTGATGTCACATTGTGACATTCATAAAATATTTTGTGGCATTGCAACATTCATCAAGGGTTATGATGGATTATAGCATTTTTTTATGGTTATTCCATATTGTAACATTCATCTTGTTGCGTTAACGGTTATGTCACATTGTGATGTTAATTAAATTTTATGTCACATTACGATCTTCATTAAGGGTTTTGTCGCATTCTTACGTAAAAGAAATGTGATGTCACATTATGGCATTCATAAAGGATTTTGTCCCAATGCAACAATTATCGACGTTATGTTTGATTATGACATTCCTTAATGGTTAATGGCTATGTTTGAATATGATCTTCCTCAATGGTTTTATGACATTCAAATATTCACATTGGTTGACTTGTTTTGGCTTCCTACATTCGTGAATGGTTAGGTCGCATTGTGGTGTTGATCAAATGTGATGTCACATTGTCACATTCATAAAGGATTTTGTCACATTGCGACATTCATCGAGGGTGATGGCACAATGAATTTGGTTGTTTTTTGGGGGCATGGTTGCCCATTATTCATTATGGTTCACTATGGTTCACTATAGCTAAATAATATTCTTAATAGTTATGTCATGTTACAGAGTTTATCAAAGGTTATGTTTCATTGTGACATTCATCAAGGGTTTTGTGGCATTGCAACATTAGTCTTGGGTTATTTGGATTATAACGCCTGGACATGGTTATGTCACATTGCATAATAGATTTAGAATATGATTAATATTTATATATTGTAGTCTCGATCTTTATTGTAGTATGTTTAAGGTTTTTGTCACATTGGGACATTAATGAAATGTGATGTCACACTATGACATTCATGGAGAGTTATGTTGTATTGTGGTATTCCTTCATGTTTTTTTTGGATTGCAACATTCATCTTGTTGTGTTAATAGTTATGTCACATTGCAATGTTCATTAAATGTCACATGAAATTGCAATGTTCATATAGGATTTTGTCGCAATGTGATGTAACATTTTCAAGGCTAAATCATGTCAAATTACTACATTCTTGAATGGTTGTGTTTCATTGTGACATACATCTTTATTGCATTATGTTGAACTGCTTTGTGCCCCCTTCCTTTTGCAATTCCCTATTGGAATATGGGTGTTAAATTAAAGGTCATCCATAGTCAACCATTCATAAACATGACACTAAGTTAACTATGGTTGACCATGTTGATCATGGTTAGTAATGGTTCACTATGGTTAACCATGGTTTACTATTGTAATGTCACATTGTGATGTTTACCTTCATTGAATAATGTCAAATTGCTACATTCCTCAATGGTTATGTCTTATTTTTATGTACATCTTCATTGTCTTATGTTGAATTGCATCATTCTTAATTGATTATATCACATTGTGACATAACCCTTAATGAACATCACAATGTGACATAACCATTTAGGAACAATGTAATTTGACATAATAAAATGAATATGTACGTCGCAATGCGATGGTTTACTATGATAATGTCACATTGTGACATTTGTCTTAGTTGGATAATGTTAAATTACTATGTTCCGCAATGGTTGTGTCACATTTAGATGTACATATTCATTGTATCATGTCAATTTGCATCATTCCTAAATGGTTATGTCACATCAAAATTTTAGTATGTTAGCTACGGTTGAACATGATTGAGTTTATGAGAATCTTCACTATGGTTGAACATGATTGAGTTTATGAGAATCTTCACTATGGTTGAACATGATTGACTATGGATGACCTTTAATATGGCACCCAT
The DNA here is from genome assembly GCA_009831015.1 of Picea engelmannii. NCBI lineage: Eukaryota > Viridiplantae > Streptophyta > Pinopsida > Pinales > Pinaceae > Picea > Picea engelmannii. The sequence continues at coordinate 534,178 of ML778487.1, forward strand.
ATTTTGGTAGGAGGGATGCAATTCATGATCATCGCATTGAAATATATGTTTGATTGTGATGTTCCTAAATGGTTATGAGACATTGAGACATTCATCTTGGTTCACTTGTGTCCACTTCCTACATTCATGAATGGTTATGTCACATTGTGGTGTCAAGAAAATATGATGTCACATTGTGACATTCATAAACGATTTTTTCACATTGTGACATTCATCAAGGGTTATGTTGGATTGCGACATTCATTTATGGTTATTCCAAATTCCAAAATTCATATTTTTTGTGTTACTGGCTATGTCATATTTCAGTGTTCATGAAATTTCGTGTCACATAGAAATGTTTATTAAGGGATTTTTTGCATTCCAATGGAAAATAAAGTGATTTCACATTGTGACATTCATGAGGATATTGTCCCATTATGACATCTATCAAGGGTTATGTTGGGTTGTGACATTCCTTAATGGTTTATGGCTATGTTTTATTGTAATCTTCCTCTATGATTATGTGACATTGAGACATTCATATTTCTTGACTTGTGTCCGTTTCCTACATTCATGAATGGTTATGTCACATTATGGCTTCGATCAAATGTGATGTCACATTCTCACATTCATAAAGTATTTTTTTATATTTTGACATTCATCGAGGGTAATGACGCGTTGAATTTGGTTGATTTTGTTTGGGCATGGTTGGGCATTGTTTATTATGGTTTACTATGGTGTTTGATTGTTGTTGTCCAGGGTTGGTTTAATAATATTATTAATAGTTTTGTCACATTACATAGATTATCAAAGGTGATGTTGTATTGCGACATTCATCAAGGGTTTTATGGCATTCCAACATTTTTCTTGGTTTATGTTGGACTACGACAATTGAACACGGTTATGTCACATTGTGTAAGAGATTTAGAATATGATATATATATTGCATTTTTTATGTTGGTTGTAGTATGTTCAGTTCATATATTAATGAATTTTTCTATATTAAGGGTTTTGTCGCATTCTGATATTAATGAAATGTGATGTGAAATTGTGACATTCAAAAAGGATTTTTTCCCTTTGCAAAATTTATCAAGGGTTATGTTGGATTGTGACATTCCTTAATGGTTATCTCGAATAGAGACATTCATCGTGTTGCGTTAACAACTATTTTAGATTACAAAATTAATCAAATGTCATGTCATATTGCAATGCCTATTTTTTTCGCATTATGACATTTATAAAATGTGATGTCATATTGTAACATTTATTAAGTGTTTGAATGTCGTAATGTGATGTTACCATTTAGGAATGGTGCAATTCAACAAGATACAATGCATATGTACACTGCAATACAGCACAACCATTAAGGAATATAGTGATTTGACATAATTTAGCCTTGAAAATGAATCTCGCAATGTCACATGAACATTAATGAATGTCATAAACTAATGGAACCCTTATGATCATGTGAGTGATCTTGTTAACTATGATTGAACATAATTGATTTTATGAGCATGTTAACTATGGTTTAAAATGATTGAGTTAATGAGCATGTTCACTATGGTTGAACATGAATGACTATAGATTACCTTTAATATGGCACCCATATTCCAATAGGGGGGATGCAATCCATAAAAATTGCACCAAAACATAAACCTAAAGGAATGCTCAAGGTGACATATGCCCTAAATGAACATCACAATGTGATGCAACTATTTAGGAACAATGTAATTCGACATAATACAATGAAGATGTACATCACAATGTGACGATTTACTATGATAATGTCACATTTTCACATTTACCTTAGTTGAATAATGTTGAATTTCTACATTCCTCAATGGTTGTATCACATTTGGATGTACATATTCATTGTCTTATGTCAAATTGCATCATTCCTAAATGGTTATATCACATTTCAATTTTCATATGTTAACTATGGTTGAACATGATTGATTTTATGAGAATCTTCATTACAATTAAGGATAATTGACTATTCATGACCTTTAATATGGCACCAATATTACAATAGGAGGGATGTAATTCATAAACATCACACTGAAACATAATCCTAAGGAAATGTCACAAGGTGACATATGTTGAATTTTCATTAATTACGTTAACATTAGATTTACCAAATCAATTTCAACTTCTTTTGTATGCTCGTTTCTCCATAGGCGATGTTGTACCATCATCACCCAACCATAGGAACCTACCCCAAGCATAACATATACATCATGGGAAACCCTTCTACACAAGGGGATAAATCCCAACAACCTTCTTATAGAGAATATCCTTGCCAAGAAAAAATAACCAAGAACAAGCTCTATCCACTAGAGAAAACCACAAAGAAGATAACCCAGTAACATAGATGCAACACACCCTAACCAAAGCGCTAGGGTGTCTATCCTCCAGTAGCACACCACCAAGATATAACCATTAATGAAACTATATCTCACTCTAGCCATAGTGCTAGAGTGGCTGACCTTCACTATGTGCATCAAAAAATACAAACCCTAGAAAGAGGTATGAGGAAAACCTAACCAAGATGCACCCTAATTCCTTCCTTCTGCAGTTGTATCTCTCCACCAAACTTGTGTTATATCTCCATGTGAGAGTGTGCCAAATAAGGAATTTGTCACTCTTATTTATACTAATTTGTCCAGTGACTTTTCTGGCAGGGCTGACCTCACTTTATGGAAAACATATTTTATGTTTATATTTTTCTTCTAGAGCCAAATTTACTTTTGGAGAATTATGATTCTTCTTTATTATTTTCTTTGAGTCTGACTTCTCTTCTGGGATATTCTTTGACTTCCAATGGTTTTCCTTTAATGTCTTGTAAACTTCCACTATAAGAAAGGTTATCCCGGAGGTGAATACATCTAGTAGCTACCATAAACATAAACAACATAACCCTAAATGAGCATCACAATGTGACAAAACCATTTAGGAACGAAGAAATTCAACATAAAAGATTGAAGATGTGTGTCGCAATGTGACACAACCATTGAGGAATGTAGTTATTTGACATAAGTTAGTCTTGAAAATGTTACACCACATTGCGATGTTCATTTAGGGTTATTTCACTAAGGAAATTTCGCAAGGTGACATAACCATAAATGAACATCACAATGTGACATAACCATTTAGGAACGATGTAATTCAACATTATACATTGAAGATATACATCGTGATGTGACACAACCATTGAGGAATGTAGATATTTCACATAAGTTATCCTTGAAAATGTTACATCACTTTGCAACGTTCATTTAGGGTTATGTCATCTTGTGACATTACCTTAGGGTTATGTTTAAGTGTGATGTTTATGAATTGTGTCCCTCATATTGGAATATGGGTGCCAAATTAAAGGTCACCCATAGTCAACCATAGTTGACTAAATTTAGGGTTATTTCACCTTGTAAAATTATTATCCAGGTGTATATCAGTGGCCATCCACCTATTCCAACTAGCTCAAAACAGTCTTCTAGAAATTTACTATTTTTAGCAGTTTTTCGGTTCCTAAACTTTCGAGGCAATTTTGAGGGCCTAAATGAATTGTTTTTGGGATCGAGCACCTCAATGAAATCCAAAGGCTCTGATTTATCCCAAAAAATGAATCTCCTGGACAATACCTTTCCAATGAGCTATCATGCACCCAAACAAAGATCGTATGCCAAAATTACACCCCCGGGAAGTTGATACACCAAACTACCCAAGATGGGGTCTACAAAACTGTTGGCTTTTCATCTCTCGGGGTTAGAATTTTGGATTTTCTTTATGTTAAAAATTCATCTATATCCTTATTGTAATCATCCTCTTTTGAATGTGAGTATCCATCACATCTCTTCTCAGAGATAAGTTGCCACCATTCTAGCGAGTCTTTCACTCTATATTTCTACAGCTTTGTACATTTTGCTCATTAACAAAAATTGTGTATTATTGTATCTCTATGCCTCTTTTTATATATCTGATATATATTTTTTACATTATTGTCTCTCTTGTAGTATATCTGTATATTTCTATGTTATATCTCTACTCTCATTGCGTGCAAAAAATAATCTGGATCAGTCGTATAAGAGCAGGTTGCTCTTGATAATTTTTTAGTGAATGTCCCTAACGAGGTCAAAGTATAGAAAGTTGATTCTCGAGCTTGCCTCTCTTGAGCAAAATCTCTCCCGCATGCCCAATAAACCCTCCATGGTAGAAGAAAAGAAAAACAACAGATCATAAGATTCTATTAATATGTTCCTTGAGCAAGCTCTCACGCGACAGAGGGACGAAAATATGGAGAATTTTTCCCACATCCTTCAATGTTTGTCGATAAAAAAAGGCACATATTCATCAAACGACCACTTCGGAGGAACCTTTCCTTTCAAGGTACAAGTTAATTATGATATTCCCGTATTTGAAGGACAGATCGATGTGGATGCCCTAGAAAAATGGTTGAATATGCTAGAAGTTTATTTCTTTGTTCACAATTTTTTAGACAGGGAAAAGATCACCTTCACACTCCTTAAGTCTCTCTCCCATGTCAAACATTGGTGGGAAACTTACTGGGAGAAAAGTTCCACAGAGGAGTCTGAAATATATGGAGTTGAGCCCACTTGGGATTTTTTTTTGGATGCGTTCAAGGAGTAGTATTACCCTGTTGGTAACTATTATGACCAGTGCATGAGATGGACCACACTACGGAAAGAGAGGGGAAAAAAAATGTCGTAGTTCACAAATAATTTCCATACCTTTCACACCAATCTGGGTATCAAATACTCCAAGTGATATCTGGTTCTGAAATACCGTGGGGCTCTACATAGGTACATCCAAACCGAAATGGATTTTTTGGACATCTCATCACTTGGAGCTTCCTATCGATATGCTAACAAAATAAAGAAGAAATTTAGGCACCAGAAAAAATGGTATTTTGTGTCTGCAAATCTGCAACAATCAAAGCATGATAAATATGGTCCTAACAAACATCCTCTAGAAAACCAACCCAAGCCATAGGAAAGGAAGGGAAACTAAAATACAAAGAAGGACATTGGAAAGTAATGTGATTTCCACAAAATCCCCTGGCACAACACTGATGAATTACGCTCAAAATATTCATTGGTGGTTGTGATAAAAGACAAGGATCCAAACCCCGATTCAGAATTTGATTCAGAAAATAATGGGAAAATTCTACAGATCATCGACGCAGACCCCATTGCTACAGTCGCGACTGAAACAATTCATCCAGAAGAACCAACAAATCCTGAAGAGGGGGAGCACCTTTTTCACTCACAAATGTGGGTGAAGGGGACCCCACTGCATTTTATTGTTGATCGTGGAAGCCAAAATAACCTCATCTCAGAAGAGGTCTTCAAACAATTGGGATTGTTGACAACATCACACCCGCAGCCATACAACATTGAGTGGCTTCACCAAGGGAAAGACCTTCATTTCAGCCAACAGTTTCGATTGGCATTCGACATCCAGCCCTTCAAGGATGAGGTATTATGTAATGTTTCCCCACTGGATGTCTATGATGTTCTATTGGGCCATCCATATATGTGGAAGTGCCATGCTATTTATGAGTCTCGATCCCATAGTGTCATTGTTACTCTTGGGGGGAATCTATACAAGATACCAGAGGTAGTTCAAACTACTGTCCCACCTAAATAGTGTCGCAAGGTAGTATCTCATACTATAAAATTCAACTTCTTCACAGTCTGTTCAAAAGGTGAATAGAAGAACACTGCAACCACTGCAGCCTCAGTATGAGCACCTTCTATCCAGTAGAATCAGGTCGACAAGATTGAATAAAAGTGAAAGAACTCCTTTTACACATAGTCATCCCATGTATCCATACTGGTTAAAAAGGTCCAACACTTCCATCCACAGGTTTGTGACAACCTTCAACAAGCTAAGCAATGCAATGTTTCCATCAAGGCAAGCAGCTCATCAAGATGTAGATTCAACAAATGATTTTCCCTCTCCCTCGGGAACTCAATGAAATGGATTCCATTTCTTTATAAGGAGGGAGGATTGATCTAGGTGGATATCATTGGCCATCCACCTATTCCAACTATCTCAAAATAGTCTTCTAGCAATTTACTATTTTTAGCAGTTTTTCGGTTCCTAAACTTCTAGGGCCATTTTGAGGGCCTAAATGAAGTATTTTCAGGATATAGAACCTCAATGATAGTTGAAGGATATAATTGATCCAAAAAAATGAATATCCTCGATGATATATTTCCAATGAGCTATCGTGTGCCCCAAATGGAGATCGTATGCCAAAATTATGCCCACGAGAAGTTGATACACCAAACTACCCAAAACGGGGTCCACAAAACTGTTGGCTTTTCATCTTCCAGGGTAAGGGTTTTGGATTTTATTTATGTTAAAAATGCCTTTAGAGCCTCATTTTAATCATCTTCTTGCGAATTCTAGTAGCCATCACATCTCTTCTCAAAGATAAGCTACCACCATTCTAGCGAGTCTTTCACTCTATATTTCTACAGTTTTGTACATTTCACTCATTAATAGAAATTGTGTATTACTGTATATTTGTGCCTCTTTTTATATATATTATATATCTCTATTATATTATTTGATCTCTTGCAATATCTCTGTATATTTTTGTGTTATATCTCTGCTCTCATTTCGTGTCGAAAATAATTCGGATCAAATTCCTTTAGGGTTATGTTTGAGTGTGATGTTTATGAATTGTTTCCCTCATATTGGAATATGGGTGCAAGGTCATCCATAGTCAACCATTCATAAGTTTTTAACTATGGTTTACTTTGATTTAGGGTTATGTCACCTTGTGACATTCCTTTAGTGTTATTTTTTAGTGTCATTTTTCTGAATTGTGTTCCTCATATTGGAATATGGGTGTCAAATTAAAGGTTATCGATAGTCTATCACTCATAAGAATCCCACTAATTCAACTATTGACATAACCCTAAGTGAACATATCACAATGTGATGTAAAAATTTAGGAACAATGCAATTCGACATGATACAATGAATATGTATGTAACAATGCGGCAATTTACTATGATAATGTCACACTGTGAAATTTACCTTAGTTGAATAATGTTGAATTGTTACATTCCTCAATGGTTGTGTCACATTTCAATGTGCATGTTCATTGTATTATGTTAAATTACATCATTCCTAAATGGTTACGTCACATTGCAATTTCATATGTTAACTATGGTTGAACATGATTGATTTTAGGAGAATCTTCACTACGATTGAGAATGATTGACTATGGATGACATTTATTATGGAACTGATATTCCAATAGGAGGGATGCAATTCATAAACATCACACTAAAACATAACCTTGAATGAACATCAAAATGTGACATAACCATTTAGGAACGATGCAATTCAACATAAAACATTGAATATGTACATGGCAATGTGACACAACCATTGAGGAATGTAGTTATTTTACATAAGTTAGCCTTGAAAATGTTACGTCACATTGCAACGTTCATTTAGGGTTATGTCACTAAGGAAATTTTTCATGGTGACATAACCGTAAATGAACATCACAATGTGATGTAACCATTTAGGAACAATGCAATTCAACATAAAACATTGAAGATGTATGTCGCAATGTGACACAACCATTGAGGAATGTAGTTATTTTACATAAGTTATCCTTGAAAATGTTACATCACATTGCGACATTCATCTAGGGTTACATCACTAAGGAAATGTTGTAAGGTGACATAAACCTAAACGGACATCAAAATGTCACGTAACCATTTAGGAACAATTCAATTCAACATAATACATTGAACATGTACATTGAAATGTGACACAGTCACTAAGGAATGTAGCTACTTCACATAAGTTATCCTTGAAAATGTTATGTCACATTGTGACGTTCATTTAGGGTTATGTCACCTTGTGTCATTACTTTAGGGTTATGTTTGAGTGTGATGTTTATGAATTGTGTCCCTCATATTGGAATATGGGTGCCAAACTAAAGGTCACCCATAGTCAACGATAGTTGACTATATTCAGGGTTATATCACCTTGTGAAATTCCTTTAGGTTTACGTGTGAGTGTGATGTTTATGAATTATGTTCCTCATATTGGAATATGGGTGCAAGGTCATCCATAGTCAACCATTCATAGGTTGTTGATGATGGTTGATGTTACCCTAAATGAACATCACAATGTGAGGTAACCATTTAGGAATGATGCAATTCAACATAAAACATTGAAGATGTATGTCACAATGTGACACAACCATTGAGGAATATAGTTATCTGACATAAGATATCCTTGAAAATGTTACAACACATTGTGATGTTCATTTAGGGTTATGTCACTAAGGAAATTTTGCAAGGTGGCATAACCCTAAATGAACATCACAAAGTGACGTAACCATTTAGGAACGATGAAATTCAACATAATACAATGAATATGTACATCGCAATGCGACACAACCATTGAGGAATGTAGTTGTTTCACATAAGTTATCCTTCAAAATGTTACATCACATTGTGACATTCATTTAGATTTATGTCCCATTGTGACATTACTTTAGGGTTATGTTTGAGTGTGATGTTTATGAATTGTGTCTCTCATATTGGAATATGAGTGCCAAATAAAATATCACACATAGTCAACCATATTTGACTACATTTAGGGTTATATCACCTTGTGAAATTTCTTTAGGGTTATGTTTGAGTGTGATGTTTATGAATTGTGTCCCTCGTATTGGAATATGGGTGGAAGGTCGTCCATATTCAACCATTCATAAGTTGTTTACTATGGTTGATGTTCATTTAGGGTTGTGTCACCTTGTGAAATTCCTTTAGGGTTATGTTTGAGTGTCATGTTTCTGAATTGTGTTCCTCATATTGGAATATGGGTACAAAATTAAAGGTTATTGATAGTCTACCATTCATAAGAATCACAATAAGTTGACTATTGTTGACCATGTTAATTATGGTGAGTAATGGTTAACTATGGAAAACCATGTTGATTATAGTGATTAATGGTTGACTATGGTTGACCATGTTGATTATGTTTAACATTGATTTACTATGGTAATATAACATTGCATCGTTCATCTTGGTTGAATAATTTTGAATTGCCACATTTATGAATGGAATATTGCAATGTGACATAACCTTAAATGAACATCACATTGTGACGTAACCATTTAGGAATGATGCAATTGAACATAAAACATTGAAAATGTGCGTCACAATGTGACACAACCATTAAGGAATGAACTTATTTGACATATCCTTTAAAACGTTACATCACATTGCAACATTCATTAGGGTTATGTCACCTTGTGACGTTCCTTGAGCATTATGTTTGAGTGATAACCTTAAATTAACATTACATTTTGACATGTAGTTCACCTTGAAACCTTTATAATCTCTATGTAATTGTGCTTCATGCGTCCCTTTGTGTCCAACATTTGTAATCTATCAAGAGTGATAGGATATTATTTCCACGTGAGGAGATATAATATGAATAATTATAATCAGTTATTTAAAATGGTTGCACAACCATAAATGATTCATTGGTTCAAGACCACAGGCCATGTTGGGAAAAAAAAATGTTCTCTCCGATATAGCATCCAATTGTGCCACGTAAATGTTGATTTTTTATTTATTTTTATTAAAAATTTTAGTCCTTCAATTACAATGATGACCATAGAATTCATCCACAATGTCCACTTGCCAATTATGGAGTGAATTTAGTTTATATACACCTCGTCCTCCACCCTTGAATATGAATTAATAATTCATGCCTATCGATGTTATTACTTTTAAATTTTTTATAAATATTAAAATTTGGAGGTGTTACGAGGGAAAAACTCTCTATGGCCAAGAGTAAACCACAATAGATAGGTATGACTACAGAAATCAACTCAAATCCATTGTATGCTATATAAAATAATGTGCAAGATAAGAAATAGGCCTACCTCGATCCAATGTTCGATGATGTTCCACCATTGAGCACTTCGACCCAAAGCTTTATACCTACAATAAGTTCTTAACAAACAAGAAGAGAAAGTATATAGTGATAATATAAAGGGGTTAGCACATCAGATAGCATAATCCATTAATAAACATTACAAACATACCCATGGAAAATTATCATATATGTGCACGATACCAATAGGATGGGAAAGGAGTATTTCTATTAATAATTGATCAGTAGAAGTGACAACATTACAGACTTTTGTGTCAGCATGGTTTGAAACCAAGAAACCAAGTTCCTTCCAACTGGGGCTCCACCACATCAATCCTCCACCAAAGGAAAGCTCAAAGGAGAGAGAGAATGAGGTTCTTTCAACAATAGAGCAAGAGCTTGGGGGTTGAACACTGTGTTCAGACTTGAGGGACAAAGGGATGCAGACTCAATATGAAGTAGTTTCTCCAGAGTAACTTTGCTCTCAAAGTTGAATGCTTTCTTCTTTTTTCCATAACTCAAAACTGCACTCTTATAGCCTTCAAAATGAAACTGAAGGGTCGAGTCAGAATGTTTCCAGTATATGGAAGGCCAAAGATCAGAGATCACATGTCATGACATGGAAACCCGGCTCCATTTTTGTATTTTATGGCACAAATCTATATGTACGCGGGTTGTAATGGAGAAGCCTGCGTATACGCTTGTTGTATAGCTAATAGGGCACGTATATGTGGAAAAATGTGTATTTTTAGCTTTGGATTCGTCAAAAGGGGATGATATGCCTGCATAGGGAAATGGAAAAAGGCCCTCTGTGCAAGATAGCAATGGTGAGGTAAATCTTTCTATAACAGGAGGTCCTATCCTCATCACTCACATACTTAAGTTCTTAAATTTAGTTATCTTGCAAGGCTTCCCAAAATTGTCAAGTCCACTATACCTATTTTTAAAAGTGGGGATAAATTCAATCTCTCTAATAATAGGACCATCATGATTATCCCCATTTGAGATAAGTTGTATGGAATTATTTTGGAAAACAAGATTAGACATGGATAGAAATCAATGTAAAAAGAGATAAAGACTAGGATAGGTTTAGAAGCTACCATTCAACTATGGACCACCATGTTACATTAAGGATCATTGCAAAGAAGTGTCATAATCTCCAAAATATTTTAACATTGTGTCCAAGACTAACCTATGGTATATCTTAGAAGAGTTTAAAGTCCCTTTCGAGTTAAGAGTTTTTGCAATAAAAATATATGATAAATTTATTTCCAAGAGGAATACTGAGAGTTGGTCTAAAGAAATTAACTATAATATAGGAGAAAAATTTAACTAATAAAAAATAATGATGTAAAAATCAATAATTTATTCTTAAATTAACTTAAACTTTAAGTTTTGAATAACTTTTATTAAAATAAGAACTAAAGATATATGAGATATAATACATTATCTCAAGTGGTTGTAGCTCAATTGGTTGGGGTGGCGAGTTTTCTCCTCCCCACCCAGGTTCGAGTCTCATCTATGCGACATGTTGCTCTTTATGAGATAAATATTCTCGAAATACTTGACCCTCCTCCTATGTTCTCTAGATTTCGGAGAGATTATGAAATATAATACATTGTGCATAATTTATATTTTTACATTAAATAATTAATTAATTTAAATTTTTTATTAAAATAAAAACTAAAGATACTAAATATAATACATTATGCATAATTTATGTTTTTACATTAAACAATTAATTAACTTAAATGATAATGTTGACATTAAAAAGTCTTTTATATATATATATATATATATATATATATATATATATATATATATATATAAATAAAAGTATTCTCCTGCTTTCTCGTGGACGTAGGCACATTGTCGAACCACGTAAATTTCCTATTTTTTTCTTTTTTCTGTTTACTTTTGCATTCATTAAATATTTTTTTTTGTTAATATAAATTTTTCTTATGAACATTAGTGAAATAGTATATCCACTGGTATTAGAGCATAGTGAAGAAAATTAAAAGACTCGGTGGTAGGTGTTGGCACCATCATTCAACAGAGGAGATTGAGGAACCTGCAAACAAAGGATTGACGCTTGCCAACATAAGGAGGCTGAGAAGATAGGAAATTGATCACAGTTGTTTGGAATCCAAGATCTTGTGGAGAATAAGGAGGATAAGCAGATCTGAAATAGATATGAGTTGTTTGAATTCCAATATCTGAGGGAGAATGAGGCTGAGTAGATCTGAAATAGATCTGAGTTCTTGGTCCACTATATTGTTCAGTTTCTTAATCGGTGTTGATGCATGCTTAGATCTGCGGGGTATAAGATAAAGGATATGTAGATATGTTCTGCATTTGAGATCAGAAATAAAATTGTAAGTATTTGATTGAAAATATTGTAATTTTTTATTTGGTTTGTTATTGAAATCTAATCAAGAAAATTAGCACAAAAGGTTGTAAGAAATGGAGGAGACAGATAAATGGAGAATTGAAAAATTCTCAGGACAAAACTTTGAAATGTGGAAATTGCAACTCAAATCTCTCCTCATTCAAAAGGATCTTTCGATTACATTGGAAGGAAAATCTAAAAAGCCAACCAACATGACGGATGAAGATTGGGATAAACTAGATCAGAAGGCTATGGCTATGATCATTCTGTAATTATCCAGTAATGTTATGTTCAATGTATCAATACAAATTAAAGAAAAGGGACTTTGGGGTCGTCTACTAGAGTTGTATGAGAGAGTTTTTGCATCGAACAAGGTATTTTTAATGAATAAATTGTTTAATTTAAAAATGCAAGAAGGTGGATCTGTCACAAATCACCTAAATGAGTTTAATACTTTGGTTAGTCAGTTGTATTCAATAAAAATTATAGTAGAGGATGAGATAAAGGCTATATTTTTATTATTTTCATTGTTTGATAGTTGGGAAGCAGTTGTTATGGTTGTTAGTAACTCAGCATCTAGCCCAAAGGGCGTGCTAAAATTTAAAATTTGACGATGTTGTAGGAGTTTTTCTCAGTGAGGATATGAGAAGAAAAAATCAAAGTAATTCATCAGGTGTTGTTTTAGTAGTTATCAATAGAGGTAGAACACAACAATGAGGAAAGGATAACCAAAGGAAAATATCAAAGTCTACTAAGAGATCCCAATATAGAGGCAGAAAAGGCATATTTTGGCAATGTGGTAAGCAGGGCCACATTAAGAAAAACTATTGGACCTTTAGAACAAAAATAAGGATGAAAATAAATTTAAATATAATGAGGTAAATACAACTTCTGAAGAAGAAGGTGATGCTCTTATTTTATCTTCAAGTGATGCTACTACAAATGTTTGGATACTTGAATCAAGAGCACTGTTTCATCCAATTTCGTCAAGAGATTTTTTTAGAAATTACCAAGCAGGTAATTTTGGTAAGGTTTATCTCGGCGATGATGAACCTTGAAGTATCAATGGAAAAGGAGATTTTCTATTGAATATGAAGAATGATAGTAGTTGGTTGTTGAAATATGTGAGACATGTTCCTCAACTTAGAAGAAATCTAATTTTAGTTGTGCAATTAGATGCTCTTAGATATAATGTTACATTTGGAGAAGGAGCATGGAAGGTAACAAAAGGATCATTGGTCATAGATAGAGGAAAAAAATATGGCACATTGTATGTACTATAGGATTATATTGAAGTGGGAGCTAAAGTGAAAATAGCAGATAGCACAACAGAACTTTGGCATAAAAGGCTCAGACACATGAGCCAGAAGGGACTTGAGATTTTGAAGCACCAACTTCCAGGTTTGAAATAAATAGATATGGAGTTATGTGAACATTGCATCTATGGCAAGAAGAAGAGGAAAAGATCCTCTAAAAAGGAACACAATATCAAGACATGACCATTGGAGCTAGTGCATTCAGATGTCTTTGGCCCCACAAAGGTAGCATATATTAGAGGATTGATTTATTTTGTTACTTTTTTGGATGATTGCACTAAAAAGGTTTGGGTTTATATGATGAAAAAGAAGTCTAATGTTTTTAGTATATTTAAAACCTTCAAATAACTCGTTCAAAACCAAAACAATTATAATATTAAAAGTTTTAAAACTGACAATGGAGGTGAGTATTGCTCGAAATAATTTGATCAATATTGTGCAGAGAATCAAGAATGTTCCTCTTACACCACAAGAAAATAGTGTTGCAGAAAGGTTAAATAGAACCATTATGGAATGAGCTCGAAGCATGCTCTCAAATTCATAACTAGGAAAAGAGTTTTAGGTAGAAGATGTAAACACATCAGTGTATCTGATTAACAGATCACCATCCACTCATATTGAGTTTGGAATTCCATAAGAAAAATGGTTAGGTAAGAAAATTTCTTATGATTATTTCTGTGTGTTTAGATGTGAATATTTTGTTCATATTCCAAAAGAAAAATGAACTAATCTTGACATGAAATCTAAGAGATGACTATATTCATTGGATATGGAGAAGAAACATATGGTTACAGGTTGTGTGATCCAGGTGGATATCGGGGGCCACCCACCTTTTCCAAATGGCTCAAAACAGTTTTCTGGCCATTTTGGCAATTTACTATTTTTAGCAGGTTTTCACTTCCGGGGCCATTTTGAGGGCCTAAATGAAGTTTTTTCAA
>ML778487.1:548862-564335 GCA_009831015.1 Picea engelmannii
GTAACCATCTTCTTGCGAATGCGAGTAGCCGTCACATCTCTTCTCAGAGATAAGCTGCCACCATTCTAGCGAGTCTTTCACTCTGTATTTTTACAGTCTCTGTACATTTCTCTGATTAATAGAAATCATGTATTATTGTATATATATGTTTATGGTTGCATCTCTGATACATTTCTGTTATATTATTGAATATCTGCAATATCTCTGTGCATTTCTTTATTATATCTCCGCTCTCATTTCGTGCCGAAAATAATCCGGATCATTGTGGGATCCAGTTACTAATCATTTCATACGAAGAAGAGATGTGATATTTAATGAAAAGGTAATACCATTTTTACAAGAAGAAGGAAAATCACCTGAGTATATTCCATTAGAAGATATCACGAATGGTAGTGATATGTTTAAACAAAATTTGATTGTAAACCATCCACAACCACCAGTGAAAATTCAAACACGTGACCAACCACAAGATTTTCAAGATAATGAAGAACATGTTCATCTAGAGAGTAATGCAAAAGAGTTGATTCCTCCAGTTAGGAGGTCCACTAGAGAGCGTAGGCCTTCAACTAGGTATAAAGATTTTATTCAATATTTATTTATTTTTGATGAATATAAACCTACTATGTTTGAAGAAGCATGTGTAGATAAAGATAGCAATAAATGGATGGAATCCATGAGAGATGAGATGGAATATCTTAAAGGAAATCAGACATGGGATTTAGTTACCTTTCCATCCAATCGAAAAGCATTGCAAAACAAGTGGGTGTATAGGTTGAAGGAAGAAGCGGGTGGAAAGAAGAGATTTAAATCCAAATTAGTGGTAAAGGGATGTGCTCAAAAACAGGGCATTGATTTTATAGAGATATTTTCACCAGCTGTGAAAATGGCCTCTATTAGAGTAGTATTGGATTTAGTAGTTGTTCATGATCTAGAATTGGAATAGGTTGATGTCAAGACAACTTTTCCTCATGGTGATTTGGAAGAAGAGTTGTACATGAAGAAACCATAAGGTTTTGAGGAAAAAGGCAAAGAAACACTAGTTTTCAAACTAAATCACAGTTTATATGGGTTGAAATAAGCTCCTAGACAATGGTATATGAAATTTGATTCTTTCATGACTAAAAATAAATTTTCTAGATGTGAATTTGACCATTGTGTTTATTCTAAGTTCTTTGATAATGTAGAATTTGTATTTTTCTTGTTTTATGTTGACGATATGCTATTTGCATGATCTAGCATGGTTGTTGTTAACAGGTTGAAACAACATTTATCTAAGAAATTTTCAATGAAGGATTTGGGTGCTACAAAGAAAATCCTTAAAATGAAAATTACCAAATACAGAAAGAAAAAGGAACTTATATTATCACAAGAGAAATACATATAAAAAGTACTAGAAATATTTAGCATGAAGGATGCCAAGACAACAAGCGCACCTCTAGTAAAGAATTTCAAATTATTTTCTGAGATGTGTCCCAAGACACTTGAAGAAACATAATACATGGAAAAAATGTCATATCCATCTGCAGTTGGGAGTTTAATGTATGCTATTGTCTGTACAAGACCATATATTGCACAAGAAGTGGGTGTGGTCAGTAGATACATGAGTAATCCAGGAAATATTCATTGGCAAGTAGCGAAATGGATTATGAGATATCTTAAAGTCACATCAAACCATGTTTTGAGGTTTAGAGGTGAAGATGCACAATTTCATGGATATGGTGATTCAGATATGGATGGAGATTTAGATCGAAGATGATCCACTAACTGGATATGTGTTCACATTGGCAAGAGCAGCAGTTAGTTGGATTTCTAGGTTGTAGAAAGTAGTGGCTCTTTCAACTACTGAAGTAAAATATATTGCAATTAAAGAAGCAACAAAGGAGATGATATGGTTACATAAGTTACTATTTGAATTGGGTAATATACAAAATGAATTTATATTATATAGTGATATTAAAAGTTCCATTCACTTAGAAAAAAATGCATCATTTCATTCACAAACAAAGCACATAGAGCTTCGATATCACTATATTCGAAGTGTGCTTGAAGAGGGTAAACTCAGGTTGGAAAAGATACATACGAATTTGAATCTTGTATATGCATTTACAAAGGTTGTTTCAAAAGAGAAGTCGGAGTTCTGTAGAGCTTCTCTTGGATTGATAAGCTTATGACAATAGGCATTTGGAAAAAAGGAGATTTCTCCAAGCATGATTGTTCATAGTATTTTTTGGGACTTCAAGTGGGAGATTTTTGGGATGTGAAGTCTTGTAAAATAATTATTATTGTCTCCTTTTAACAATTCCAATGAAAACTAGATATGTTCCAATGTAACCGAATTAGGTGATGTCTCGTAATTCTAGCTTGGAAATACATTAGGAAAACTTGGCATACTTGGTTAGTTGGTTGCAGAGTCCATTATATATTGGATTGCTTGTAATGAAATATGTGTGTTGTGTGTTAATAAAATCATTCTCCTTCTTTCACGTGGACGTAGGCACATTTCCAAACCACTTAAATTTCATGTTTTTTCTTTTTTCTGTTTAATTTTTCATTCATTAAGTCTTTTTGTTGTTAATATAAAATTTATGATGAATGGTGAAATCGTATATCAACACAAAATTTTGTGGGAAACAACATACATAGGGTACAAGTTAGTTATTCCCTCGATTGATTGGAATATATGCTCAACACAGTGTGGGAACTCACATAAGCAATTAGCCTATAGAATGTTATTGAATACTATTCATAGTTAGCGTACAATATTGTTAAGACCTAAATAATGGTTCATTACCCCTTAATTGGGGCATATTACATTAGTAATGTTATTTTATTTATGTTGGCTTTAGTCCATTAGTTGTAATTATACCTCCTAGCCTCCTATATATACCAAGGAGACACGTTCATTTAGAATCATCTTGTAATTGTACACTTATGTGGGCATAAGGAGGTTGCGACCTCGAAGAGGCTTATTATCTGAATTTCTCTCTTTTTCAAGGTGTTGAGTACTTATTTTGAGGTTTTTCTATGCTATATTGATATTTGGTTCTTAACATATTGTATCAAGGCTCAAGGTCTTTGGGTTTCGCTGCTACATCTGAGACACCTTGGAATGTTTGTTATAAATTGTTTTCTACAAAGTTTCATAAGGAATGGTTGGGAGGATATTTAGTATACGGATCAAGGTACTTTGGGTTACAATTTCAGCTCTTGAGGCCTTATAATTTCGTAGATACAGCCTGTGTAAGATAGGGTTCTGGAATCATATTGAACTGAGCCATTATGGAATTTTCACTATAAAAATTGTTCTGTAACATTTCAGACCCTGAAATCTAGAGGATATTTACAGAAATTATTAAGGTATCTATGGTAAAAATTTTGTCTTATGGGTCATCTTACATTTGTAGATACACCCTATGGAAGATAGGGTATCTGACTAGTTTCAAGAAGGTTTTTCAAGTAAAACAATCGTAAATTTTTCCTAGAGTATCCAAATTGAGTGAGACTAGTTGAATTGGATAGTGTACAGTCTGTAGTATTTCTGGTACATGTTTCAGAATTTTATATCAATCAGTTTGTGCGGGGCATGCTATACAAGTGAGATCTCTTGGAAAGGCCAAAAATCAGCAAGTTGTGGGGAAGTTATCGTAAATTCCACTTACCATATCCAATTTTGATTAGACTTGTAGCATTACAGAGAAGAAATATTAGATAACTACAAAAAATAAAGTTTCATACCCAAAAGAGACGAAACTTTGGAGATACAGCAGAAGAAAGATTGTCTAGCAAAACCACCTCAAAATCAAGGTTCAAAAGTGATACTTGGCCAACATACCACCCAAAAAGGAAACTTCTACACCAAATAAGCCTCCAGACAACCCTACATGGACTCTTGATGAAGATGAAATAATGTGTAGGGACATAAATGATTTACAAAAGAAGACGATAACAAAAGATGAACTACAAGAGATGATGGAGGATTTAAAAGGGGAGATCATGGAAGGATTGAAAAAATTCCTAATAGAGAGGACACCTGAAAGTGAAAATGTATCCCATGAAATTCATGATGAGGACACAAGGAAGGTGAATCAATAATGGAGAAACTCCAACTTTAGGTTGAAGACAAACCACGTTCCTAAGATCGATATGAGGAAGTTTGATGGCAAGGACCCAATCACATGGATACTTCAGATGGAGCAATTATTTGATCTACATAATGTGCCACATACACAAAAGGTACGAATTGCTTCTTTATATTTAGAACCCAATCAATTTGTATGGTATCGATGGCTTTGTTCTTGCAAATCACTCATCACTTGGAAAATTTTCACAGAAGAAATGATAGCACACTATGAGGATACAAGGAGAAATACCTTCTTTAGCCAATTAATAAATCTCAAGCAAAAGGGTTCAGTTACAGAGCACATTGAGAACTTCCAAAGATTGAATATAAAGGTAACAGATATTCCAAATGAGAACTTGATCGATGTATTCATAGGAACTTTAAAGGATAACATTCAACATGAGGTTCTCCTTTGGAAACCCAAATCATTGGAGAATGCATTTAGGGTGGCAAGAAATGTTGAAAGTAAAAATATGGCTATGGCTACTAGAAGGACCAATCCTAATAGCTATAGAGTGAATAATGCTCGTTCTTCTAAAACACCTCAACAATTGGAGGAAATAAAAGCAAAAGGTTTATTCTTTAATTGTGATAGAAAGTACAGTAAGGGACATAAGTGTGGTGAGAAGAAATTATTCTACATAGATCGTGAAGAGGAAGAAGAACAAGAACAAGAACAAGAACCATCTCAAGATGAAAACGTAGAAGCAATTTTGTCTGAAGAGTTGACTCCCACGATATCATGTAATGCATTGGTTGGAATTAGCACTCCTCAAACCCTCAAGATCGAAGGATATATCAAAAAAAAAAGGTAATAGTCCTAATTGATTTTGGCAGTACTCATAATTTCATTCACTATAAATTATCCAAAGCTCTCAATTTCTTTGTATATCCAGCGCCAGAGTTTCAAGTAATGATTGCAGATGGAGGAACTATCAATTTCTCAGGAAAATGCAATAATATCAATCTTACTATTGGGGGAATATGTAATGAATGGTCCAATGATTTCTATACCCATGGGTGGTGTTGATGTTGTACTAGGAATCCAATGGTTACAATCATTAGGAATGGTGGCTTTTAATTTTCAAGAAATTTTCATGAAATTTTCATTGGAAGGAAAATAAATTGAGTTAAGAGGTATCACAGGGAAACCAGGTAAGGTGATGAGCTGTAATGGAATGAAAAAATTATTGAACAAGGGGCATCAAGGTGTTATTGCACAACTATTCTCACTAGATGTTCAAACATCTAAGCCATCTATTCCTCTAGATATCCAAGGGATCATTGATAAGCATTCCAAAGTATTTGAAGATATTCCCAAGGGTCTTCCACCCACTTGAAATCATGATCATGATATTCACTTAATTCCTGGGAGTGTTCCTCCTAACATCAAGCCATACAGATACCCTTATGCCCAGAAGAGTGAAATTGAGTGCATGGTTGAAGAAATGTTAGAGGCTGGCATTATTAGACCTAGCCAAAGTTCTTACTCTGCACCGGTGGTAATGGTATTCAAGAAAGATGGCTCATGGCGTATGTGTCTAGATTATAGAGAGATCAACAAGATCACTATTAAAGATAAGTTTCCTATTCTCGTCATTGATGAATTGTTAGATGAACTACATGGAGCAATCTGTTTCACAAAGTTGGATCTCCGTTCAGGGTATCATCAGATTAGAATGAAGGAAGAAGATATCCCAAAAATATCATTCTGAACTCATGAAGGCCATTATGAATTGTTGGTCATGCCTTTTGGCCTTACAAATGCACATTCCACATTCCAATGGTTGATGAATTCCATTTTCAAGCCCTTCCTTCGAAAATTTATGTTAGTATTTTTTGATGATATACTAATCTATAGAAAGTCTTGGGAGGATTATGTGCGACATGTTGACAAGGTGCTACAACTACTAAAGGAGCAAAAACTATATGCCAAACCATCAAAATGTTTCTTTGGAGTTAAGGAGGTAGAGTATTTGGGTCATATTGTATCTCATGAAGATGTCAAGGTAGACCCTAATAATATTAAGGCCATGATGGACTAGAAGATTCCCAAAACATTGAAGAATCTTAGAGTATTTTTGGGTTTGACAGGATACTACTGCAAGTTTGTTCGACACTATGGAAGAATAGCAGCACCTTTAAGGACACTAACTAAGAAGGATGAATTTTCATGGACTCCAAAGGAAGCTAAAGCTTTTGAACAAATCAAAGAGGTGATGTGCAATGCTCCTGTCTTGACCACTCCAAACTTCAAAAAAACCTTTATTGTGGAATGTGACCCCTCAAGAAATGGAATTGGTGTTGTCCTAATGAAAGAAGGAAGGCCCCTGAATTTTAAAGTTGACCACTCAAGGGAAAGGACTTACACAAACCCATTTATGAGAAGGAAATGATGGCAATACTACATGAATTGAAGAAATGGCGTCCTTACCTAAGAGGTAGCCACTTTAAGGTCAAAACAGATCATGATAGTCTTAAATACTTCTTGGAACAAAGACTATATTCAGAAGAACAACAAAAATGGGTAACCAAGATATTGGGTTATGACTTTGAAATCGTCTATAAAAAAGGGAAGAAAAATGTTGTGGAAAATGCACTCTCAAGGAAGGATGAAGATGTTGAGGCCTTTCTATGTGCTATCTCGATCATCCAACCCGATTGGATAATAGAAGCAAGGGATGAATGGAAGAATGACAAAAAAGTGTGGACTCTCATTCAAAGGTTGCAGCAGGATTCCAGTACATCAGATACATTTACATGGAAAAATGATTCACTATGGTGCAAATATCGCTTATATTTACGTACTATTGGAATTGCACACCTCTCCAGTAGGAGGGCGCTTGGGATTTTAAAAACCTACCATAGGGTCAAGAAGGAATTTTTTTGGGATGGCCTTAAAACTGATGTTCAAAGGTTTGTGGTAGAATGTTTGGTTTTCCAACAAAATAAGGTGGAAACAATTAAGACCCGAGGTCTTTTACAACCATTAGCCATCCCAAGTCAGTGTTGGGAGGATATTTCCATGGATTTCATCACAGGGTTACTGAAGTCTAAAGGAAAGAGTGTCATCATGGTGATTGTTGATAGACTGACCAAGTAGGCACACTTTTGTGCACTCTCTCATCCCTTCAAATCTAGTACAGTTTCCACTGCATTGTGTTGGTCATTTTGCACAGGTTGTTGCACAAGTTTTGTCATTAATGTCAAACTTGAAATCTCACAGTGTTTCGCCGAGAGTTATTTTGGAATTCGGGAATCAAAGAAATCGAAATTCGAGAATCAAAGAAATCGAAATTCGGGAATCAAAGAAAGGAGGAGCTCCAACCTTCGAAATCACAAAATGCAAAGTCTCAATGGGATCAGGACCATCTAATCATGAAAGGTTGTGGGTCGTCGATCGGAGTGCAACGTACCGATGAGATCAGGACCGTCTGATCACGAAAGGCCATGGGATCGTCGATTAGAGAAAAGTGGATATCGGGAAATTAGAAGTCAAAGGAAGGAAATGTGATAGCATTCCAACTCATGAAATGTCAAAATGCGAAAACCTGAAATGCCAAAACGCTAAAAGATGAAATGTCGAAAGGGACTATTATGAGTCTCAAAAACCCGAAAGGAAGAAACGTCGAAATGTCAAAATGCGAAACGCATTTTAGTTAAGCCCGTGGTCATAGCCAATGGGCATATGGTTTAAGCACAAGTGTCTTTCCAAAGTGCTCGAGGGTTATTCTATGCTGAGACAAAACAAATGTATGATCATTGAACAATGTTGGTTAAATATTTAAACTGATCGTGTGGCTACTGTTCTTCTTGAGGCCTTGACCAATAAGAATTACTGTAAGGAAGCTATTCAGTTATTGTAATGTATTCTTTGAAGCCTGAGGGTTCAATTGTACGTGATGATGATACAAGAAGATATATAAATTGAATGTTGCAAGAAAAGAAAAAAGAAAGGGTTATGGGAGATATATGGCTCTGTAAAATTTGAGGAAGAGAAAAATATAGAGGAGGGAAGAAACATACATAGATTGATAAATCTAAGTGGTCTAGTCAAGAATGAATTGTGATATGAAAAACAGAGAATATTTGAATTCTTAATCTTTGACAGAGAAGATAAAGAGTTGGTTTGCAAGTTCTTACTAACAGAGAATGATTTCAGGGTGGTAGGGAGGAGCAAGGGGAGACTATAAAAGTCTCCTGTAAAAGTTGGTGCTTGTACATCTGGGAGTTGTAGCTTCCATTTAGTAAGTGCTGAAGAAATAGAGGTAGCAGCCTCATCTGGGTTGTAGCTCATATAAAATAAGAATGTAAAGAGGAGTTGGAGCTTGCCTTTCATTCATAAGAAGAAAAGGTTTTTCCCTTTTGGGTTTCCATGAAAATCTTTGTGTCACTGTCTATTTATGTGATTGCATATTTATTTATTTGAATGATTTGTAGAAAGACATACAGTAAAAGGAATAATCTGTGTTCATTGATTAATCTGTTAAATAAAAGGAAAGAAATTTTATCTAACTGATTCACCCCCCCCCCCCNGTTAGGCTATCCTATATAACACATTCATGGAGACAGTTCAAAAGCTACATGGCAGCCCAAATATTATTGTAAGTGACAAAGATCCCATCTTCACTGGACATTTTTGGATAGAATTATTTTCTTGTTTGGGTACTCATTTGGCTCATATATCATCCTATCATCCTCAATCTGATGGAAAAACCAAGATACTGAAAAAATGTCTGGAAGGATACCTTCATTGCTTTGTCTCTGATAAACAAACATAATGGTTCAAATGGTTACCCTTGGCAGAATGGTGGTATAACACTTCCTTTCATACTCCAACAAAAATGACACCATTTATGACACTCTATGGTTACCACCCTCCCATCACTTCTTCTCTAAAAGAAAAATCTAAGGTTCAAGCAGTGGAAGATCACATCGAGCATCAATAACAAGTTCTCCAAATATTAAAGGACAACCTAACCATGGCACAAAATAGAATGAAACAACAAGCAGATCAACATCGTAGTGAAAGAAGTTTTGAAGTAGGAGATTGGTTGTTTAAAAGACTACAACCATACAAACAAATGTCCCTCAAGAAAGCCAAGAAGGATAATAAATTATCACAAAATTACTATGGCCCTTATAAGGTGTTGCAAAATATTGGTACTATGGCATCCAAATTGGAGTTGCCTACATCTTCGTGAGTACACCCAGTTTTCCATGTTTCATTCTTAAAGAAGGTTATAGGTGACAATATCCCAGTTCAAACTATATTGCTAGAACTTGATGAGGAAGGAAAAATCATATTGGATCCTGAAGCCATCACTGACAGAAGAATTTTCCAGTTGAGGAATAGATCCATTTCAGAGTATCTCATTAAATGGAGGAAACTACCAGTTGAAGATTCCACTTGGGAAGATGAGTCTTTTATACAGAAGAATCCAGAGTTACTCAAGCATTGTGGACAACACTTGTCTCAAGGGGAGGGGCATGTTAAGCCCTAAATAATGGCTCATTACCCTGTAATTGGGGCATATTACATTAGTAATGTTATTTTATTTATGTCAGCTTTAGTCCATTAGTTGTAATTATACCTCCTAGTCTCCTATATATACCAAGAAGACATTTTCATTTGGAATCATCTTTTAATTGTACATTTATGTGGGCATAAGGAGCTTGCCCCCTCGAAGAGGCTTATTATCTGAATTTCTCTCTTTTTCAAGGCGTTGAGTACTTATTCTAAGGTTTTTCTATGCTATATTGATATTTGGTTCTTAACAAATATATTGTACCTAGAAATAATGACACTATAGTTTGGTATACCAATAATGTATTTGGATACTAAATATCCATATTTATTTGGTTAAAGTTCTTAGTTGATTGTATAATAGAAGTGGTTAGAGATTATAAATAATTTGTGAGATGTGTTTTATACACAATAATAAGAAAGTACATTGAGTTGTAAGATCAAGGAGCACATTGCATCTCTAATTGTGTTTGTATATAAGTATATATTCAACTATTATAACAACTAGTTCATGAGAGAAATTCTTTGAAATAATAACTGACAAAAAATGGAGTAGACATTTCTTCATACTCAAAACTGAATTTCTTATATATTAATTCAATCAATATAGGTACATATAAATACATTAATATTTCTCTTAATATAGATTGACTATATTATCCACACAATCCATTTGTTGAGAGAATCTCTCAACCATACATCTAAATTGGATCTAGGATCTATCCTACATCTAAAAAACTCCTAAATAACAAAAACAAATCACTCATGTAGAGATTATCTCTACATTAAAGTTAGAAAACCACGATCTTAATAATATGATGAAGAATATCACATATTAGGTGCATAATATAAGTAGGAGTTAATTACTCCAATACGCCCTCTTAATGATTACTTGTCTCGATATCTATCAGGTAAATTCTTCATCAACATCTCTGACCATTTCAAAATCTTCCAGGCTTTGAACTGCATTTGGTTGTCACCTATTCCTCTAAAAGGTGTAGTCTCCCAGTTGTGACATAAGTTTCTCAGCATCATTGCACACCATTATAACTTGAAATGTCTTGTAATCCTTGTAAACCAGGTCTTGAATCTATCTCAAAATATGTCAATAAGCAGTTCCAACATACTTGTCTCGCAACCACAATGGAGCATAATTTCTCTGATCCCCTACAACATCTAGGACTATCGAACAACCATCCACCATCAGTTTGAACCTGGGATAGATTCCCCCTCTGAACATGAAAATGCCTCAATTGCACCTCTGATATTTGAAGAAACGTCATTATTTATTTCACAATCCATAAGGACATCAGATATACCCACAATAATTCAAACAATTATCTACTACTAATTAATATGGTTACCCCCTCTTTCCTTGAAGTCTCCTAGTTTAGGAAAATTGTTGCAATTTGAACCACCAAGTCGCACTCTTCCATCGTGATCTCCTCCAGTCAAGTCATGCTTTAGAATTGAAGGAAATTGGTGTCTAGATTTGAACCATTCTATTTGTATGGTTTTATATTGCATAAACCTTAATTCAAAACAATGGATATAATAATATGAAGACAAATGATTTCTTATGTATTTCAGATTGTTTATGCCTCCTCCCATCTAAGTCTGGGTGGATATTACTGTAAAGTGCATCGGTCCTTCACTGATGGGATACGATGGCTTGTCCTCTGCAGTTATTGGCATTGGAAAATATTTCTTGTAAGGAACATTGCATTCTCCACTAGAAACTCTAGTTCCATAATTTGTGTAATATTCCAGATACAAAATAGAATGCAGAACTTAAATAATTAGCTAGAAATGGAAAATAAACAATGATATAACCAGAACAACACCACAATAATACCAAAATAACACCAGAAAGAGCACTTTGATTACTGAGAGCAATGTTCACTTTCCTCTTCGAGGGGGAAACCTCCAGCAGAGAAGAGCTCTATTACAATAATATCCTAGACAAAACTTCTCATACCCTCTATTCCTATTTATACTAAATCTATCTATCCAAAAGAACAATCTAGAGGAAGATCCTTCTAGAAGTGGAAGCTTCTATTAGGTCTTCTTACATTTGAATTATTACTCCTTATTGCTAGGCCTTATTAATATTGACATTTATTACATGGAAATACATTATTCTACCCACTTGAGGGATTAGGTAGGTTAGGTCCCTAACATGCCATCCTCCTTAGAATGATCCTTTTCCTTAAGGATTGAGATGAGGAAATTGTTTCAGAATGTTAGTAGGATCCCAGGTGACATCAGCTAGAGTTATATCTTTCCACTAAACTAACTCTTCATTGATGGTACGTTGATGAATACGATGTTCTCATTGGTCCAAAACTTCTTGTGGCTGCAACTAGATAGATCCTTCTTCATCCAAAGAGGGAAGGTTGGTTTGATTTTGGCACTTAGTTCCAATCACCTTCTTTAAGAAAGAGACATGAAAAATAGGATGGATCTTAGAATGATTGGGTAAAGCTAATTGATAGGCCACCTATTCAATGTGCTTGAGAGCTGAATAAGGACCATAAAATTTGGGTGCTAGTTTCTAACAATGTTCATCCTTGAGTGAAGTTTTCTTATAAGGTTGCAGCCGAAGAAATACCTAGTCTCCTTTAGAAAATTGTCGTTCTGAGCGACCTTGATCGGCTTGTTGCTTCATGCGATTCTGAGCCATGACTAAATTCTCTTTGAGGGTATGAAGAATATCCTCGCGAACTGTAAGTGTTTGGTCAACTTCCTGGACCTTCGATACACCTGGCATGTAGGAGAGAAATGAAGGTAGATTTTGGCCATATATTTCTTCAAAAGGAGTCATGCGAGTAGTTGTATGGTAAGAAGTGTTGTACCACCATTCAGCTAATGGTAACCATTAAGCCCATTGATTTTTCCTTTTAGAGGAAAAACACCTCAAATAAGTCTCCAAACACTTATTGACGACTTCGGTTTGACCATTAGCCTGGGGATGATAGGAGGTGCTGAGATGAAATTGGGTGCCTTGGATTTTGAATAGTTCTTGCCAAAATTTGCTAGTGAAAGTTGGATCTCAATAAAAAACAATAGAATGAGGCATGCGATGAAGCTTTAATATATGATCCATGAAAATTTGAGCCACAGTTGATGCGGTAAATGGGTGTTGAAGAGAACAGAAATGAGCATATTTGGAAAGATGATCCACAAACACCATGATTACAAAATTATTTCCTAATTTAGGTAATCCCACAATAAAATCCATAGAGATGTCCCTCCAAATAGCGGGTGGAATCGTAAGCGGTTGGAATGTGCCAGGAGGTTTGATGGTTCTGCCTTTGTTGCATTGACAAAAATCACATGCTGCCACAAAAGCATGAACATCCTTTTTCATACCATCCCCAAAAAAACAATGTTTGACCCAGTCATAGGTTTTGGTAAACCATGATTGCCCAGTTGTTGGAGTAGCATGAAGCTTAGAAAGCACCGTGGATTTAAGTTGTGACTGTTTACTTAAATACAAACGACCTTTGTAGTGAAGTTCATCATTGTGCCAAGAGTACCCTGGGTAAACTAGAGAGTTGTCTTTCAATTGTTGGATCATATGTGATATTTTATGATCATGTAGCCATTCTTGGTGCATAGCTTGGAGCCAATCTAGTACAATGAAGGAGAGGGAAAAAAGGGACCCTTTATATTCATATTTTTTAGAAAGAGTGTCAGCAACCACATTTTCTTTGCCTTTCTTGTAAATGATCTCATACTCATAACCAAAGAGATTAGTTACCCATTTTTGTTTCTCTAGGGAGGAAGGTCGTTGCTCTAGAAAATAATTGAGGCTTTGATGATATGTCTTAATTTCGAAGCGTTTCCCCGGGATATAAGGGTGCCAGAAGTCCAATGCATGCATAATAGAAAACATTTCCTTTTCATATATTAATTCACCCAAATGGCGTTCGGACAATTTTTTTCTAGTAAAGGCCAAAGGTATGCCTTCTTGCATAGGGACAGCTCCAATTCCTCTGAGGCATCACATTCGACGACAAAGGTTTTTGTGAAATCATGAAGGGCCAAGACTGGAGTAGTACACATAGTTTCCTTCAAAGCTTGAAAATCTTGACCTTCTGCGAGATTCCAAGTGAAAGAATTCTTTTTAAGGAGAGCAGTGAGAGGGGTCGTAATCTTCCCATAATTTCGAACAAACTTATGATAATAGCCGGTTAAACCCAAAAAACTACGTAATCTTTTGATAGTCTTGGGGCGAGTCCAATCCTGCATTTATTCAATCTTTTTAGGATCCACCCGAACACCGGCCTTTCCAACAATATGGCCCAAGTACTCAACTTTTGAGGCTCCAAAGGAACATTTAGAGAGTTTGAGGAAAATTTGGTGTTGGGAGAGTAGATGGATAATTTGATCCACATGGGAAATATGAGATTGCCAAGTTTTACTATATATGAGAATATCATCAAAGAAAACTAAGACAAAATGATAGAGAAAAGGATGGAAGACATGATTCATGAGGCTTTGGAAGGTGGAGGGGGCATTACACAGGCCAAAGGGCATGACCAAAAACTCATAGTGACCTTCATGAGTTTGAAAGGAAGTCTTGGGTATGTCATCTTATTGCATACGTATCTAGTGGTAGCTAGAACACAGATCAAGTTTAGTGAAGTATTGAGCACCACTCATCTCATCCAAGAGATCATCAATGATAGGAATGGGGAACTTGTCCTTGACGGTGAGCTTATTGAGGGCACAAAATTCAGGACACATGCACCAAGTACCTTATTTATTAAGTACCATGACTACAGGGGAAGAATAAGGGCTTGTACAGGGGCGGATAACACCCACTTGGAGCAATTCGTGCACTATTTTCTCAATTTCATTCTTTTGGGAAAAGGGGTGACAATAAGGGAGAACATTGGGAGGAAGACTTCCAGGAACAAGGGGAATGGAATGATCATGAACACCCAAAGAAGGAGGAAGTACCTTATGGGTGGAAAAAATAGCTTGATGTGTGGAAAGGATAGCTTGGAGGTCAGAATGCACAGAGGGTATCTCAACGACTTGAATAGAATGGAGTTGAGAAATGATACTGGAGTGTGCTTTCTTGAGGAGATTTTCCATATGATGGGAACTAATGATCTCAGGAGAACCAGCTGTGAGACCTTGGAATTGATACCTTTGTCCTTCTTGTTGGAATTCCTTGGTTAATTTCTTAAAATCCATAAGAATGGTACCCAAAGTGCATAACCATTCAGCACCTACCACAATGTCACAACCTCCCATGTCAATGGAAAACATATGAGATTTAAGTTGGTAATGTCCAATTTGAAGATGGACATTTTCACAATGCCCACCACATTTCATGGAATTACCATTGGCTATCATGATTTGAAAATTATTGACAACACGGATATAGCAATTGGTTTCCTTGGCAATGCGATGATGAATAAAATTGTGGGTGCTACCATTGTCAACAAGGATGATGACCTTCCTGTGCTTAATGTAGCCAATGAGCTTGAGCGTTTGTGGGGTGGAGAAGCCAGTGAGGGCATGCAAAGAAATAAGTGGGTCAACTTTAGGTGGATCAATAGGCTCCTGGGTGGCATCGGGAAGGGAGGGTTCTTCAACAAGGGGAACTGTCACATCCTCTTCAGGAACATCTTTGGAAATGGCCATAAATAGTTTTTGTTCCTTGCACTTGTGCCCCAGAATACATTTTTCATCACAATTATAGAAAAGACCCTTTAGTTTTCATTCAACCATTTCATCCCTAGTTAGTTTCTAGACCTTGAGGGGAGTGACAGGGGGGTTAGGATTAGTGGGTTGAGGGCGAGGAACAAA
>ML778487.1:575861-593952 GCA_009831015.1 Picea engelmannii
ATAATAAGCCTCTTCGAGGGGGAAACCTCCTTATGCCCACATAAATGTTCAATTACAAGATGATTCCAAATGAAAATGTCTCCTTGGTATATATAGGAGACTAGGAGGTATAATTACAACTAATGGACTAAAGCCGACATAAAAAAAATAACAATATTGATGTAATATGCCCCAATTAAGGGGTAATGAGCCATTATTTAGGGCTTAACATAGGATACTAGGAGGTATAATTACAACTAATGGACTAAAGCCGACATAAATAAAATAACAATACTAATGTAATATGCCCCAATTAAGGGGTAATGAGCGAGGAACAAAAGGGTTTTTTTTTTTCTAGGAAAAAACAACTTGTTGGGCCCTTTAGCATGTTGAGTAGCTTCCAACCAAGTTGGAGTGTGAGCCATGAGAACCTAGGATCATATTTCATCCTTGAGATCAAGGGGGTTAGGATTAGTAGGTTGAGGGCGAGGAACAAAAGGGTTTTTTTTTTTCTGGGAAAAAACAACTTGTTGGGCCTCTTTAGCACGTTGAGTAGCTTCCAAAAAAGTTGGAGGGAGGGCCATGAGAACCTGGGATCGGATTTCATCCTTGAGACCATTGATAAATCATTCATGGAAGAATGCATCTGACATGCCCTCTGTTCAAAAGGCCAAATGCTCAAAAGAAATGATGAAGTCTTCCACTGTACTTGACTATTTCAACTTGGTCAAACAACTGAGATAATGGGTATCAGTATCAAAGTGGGCATAGATCTCAACAACGAACTGGGTCCCAGAAATATACCCCTGACGTGAATTTTTTCACCATTGCTACCATTTCCAGTGTTCAGGGTCTATATAGAGGACAACATAGCGAAGTTTGTCCAACTCGTCAGTAATACCATGCAGAGAAAAATAATGATCCATTTGAGTGACCCAACCCGTAGGATCAGATCCATCAAATTTATTGACCTCTGCGTGGGGAAGAAGGGGTTCACGATGAAAGGATTTGGGTTTAAAATTCCGAGACTGAGAGGAATCAACGATATTGGATTGGTCTGATGAGGAAGGACTCGTAGGGCAGTTCAACAATTTATTGACAACAGACTGGAGGGAGGTAAATTGGGTTGTGAGGTTGGCTTCCATGTTGTTAAATTTGTGATCTAATTTTTCAATGCATGAATGGGTAGAATCCATCTGAGATGTGAGATTTTCGATGGAGACATGGTCTTGATTGAGGGAAACTTGGAGTTCTTGGTTGCAAGTGGTGTCCATTTGGAGAGGGGAAGTGAGGGTAAGGAAAAAAATGGGTGGCTGGGAACACAAATAAAAGGACTTAGAAGTGATTGGTACCACGACGATCAGTGTGTGAAGGGAAATATAATGGAATAGGAAGAAAAATAGGGAAACTGGGAAGGGGTCGGGTCCACTAAAACAAAAAGAATTAAAAATGAAGGGTATGACTGCGATCAGGGAGAAAAGGGGAATTCAATGGAATAGGTCCCAAATAAGTGTGTTGGCAAGGCCATTATACTCTCTTTTCTTTTCTCCTGTAGATTTATACTTCGATCTGAAGAATACTGCATTGATGAGACACAATCATGCAACAATAGATCTTGTCTGTTCTTTTTTTGTTTTCGTCCCAAGGGTTAGGGTATTCAAGGGTTCTACATACAATGGTTTTCCATGTGTTATATCTCTCTAATATACGTGTGGGGTCCAACAGTAGTACTCGGCCCAATATCTCAGGGAACCAACTAAGGAGGCTAGACCTTTCCCTTAGTCGTACTACCCAACTACCCAGGTACTAGAGAGTATCTTCATGAGTGTTTTTCTCGGTGGCACTATAACAGTCAGGGGGTCAATCGGTTTATCTATGGAGGGCTTCAGGAGATCTAGGTTTATCTATATACAGGTATTGTCTGATGCGCTACCACTTGAAGGGGTACCAACAAGGGTTGCAAGGGTGGCCAACAGATGTGCACTTAAGAACCACTTGTATTTCCTACGTGTATGAATTCCCAACCGTGGGTTTATGCATGTAACGACAGATATTTGTAGCTTAAAGATGTCGGAATACATCTCTACCCTGGAAAAAATTTAACCCACAATTTCTTGCCGAGGAAGGTGCTCTGGTACCACTGGTAATATTTCAGATATAAAATAGTACGCATAATAGAAATAATTAGTTATAAATGGTAGATAAACAATGATATAACCACAACAACACCACAATAATAACAAAATAATACCAGAATAACACCAGAAAGAGAACTTTGATTACTGAGAGCAATGTTCACTTTCCTCTTCGAGGGGGCAACCTCCAGCAGAGCAGAGCTATATTAAAATAATATCCCATACAAAACATGGCATACCCTCTATTCCTATTTATACTAAATCTATCTATCCAAAAGAGCAATCTAGAGGAATATCCTTCTAGAAGTGGAAGCTTCTATTAGGTCTTCTTGCATTTGACTTATTCCTCCTTATTGCTAGGCCTTATTAATATTGACCTTTATTACATGGAAATATATTATTCTACCCACTTGAGGGGTTAGGTAAGTTAGGTCCCTAACATTTTGATCCATTGTGATGCAGGAGCATCGCCCACATCAAGCAAGCATGGGGACAAGCACCACACATTTTGAGCATATGTTAAATTGTTTAAAAACTTTTGAAGAGTGGATGCGCCAAACTTAAATGTGATAGTTAAGGAGAGGCGTACTTATGCATTGTATAGGACTTTGAGCGATCCTCTCTCGTCCATAGTAGGTAGGAGGCATTTATGTAAGTAGGTAGAATTGAATATTAGATTAGACAGTTTTAGAAAGAGTGGAGGGAAAACGAATATAGACACCCTCATTGTGTGTTGTAACAGAGTTAGAAGCATTGGAGCATAGAAGAGAAGTAGAGAGATATGTAGAAACACCCATGTACTGATATTTGGATTAATAGAAAGAGATTGATTCGAATTCATGTTTTTTTGTTTATTCTCTGTGTATTGATGCTGAATGATATGCTCATGAATGTTTTCTTTCTGGTGTACATTTGCTTTTATATGTTGTGTATGTGATTTCATGGGTTGAGTTTGAAGAATGGAAGGAAGAAGGAATGAGCCTCAATTGTTTCTCTGTCTGAGCAAGATTCCTGCAAGGAGTGCAGTCGAATTGTCCGCAGGGAGTGCATCGACAAGGAGTTCAGAGGGTTGTCTCTGAAAGCTCAGGAGAGGTAGCGGTTGTTCTCATTTCCTCAGAGTGCAGCTAGGCACAGGAGCCATGCAAGGAGTGTGCAAGCCAAGGAGAGTCTCATGGTTGTGAACCTGAGAAAAACATCGAAGGACTGCTGTAGCATGTGTGCGCAGAGTCAAAGTATTCAATATTTGAAAGCGGGTGGAGATTTTCCGCAAGAAGTGCGTGCAAGGATCTTCTTTAAAGACCTGAAATTGTGAGAAATCTCAGGAGGAGTAAGGCCTTTGAAAACATTGAGGAACATCGAAGGTTCATAGAGTAAGTGGATAAGTCCAGGGAAGATTCCTTGGTTTCCTTCGTGGAATCATAAAGGGAAAGAGATCGGCGGTCAAAAATTCGTGGAGAGAATTAGTGAAATCTCGCTAGTCGTCAGATCTGCCAGAGAAGCGAGGAGGTTACGGCTGTGTCCAGAGTCCAAGATCAGGAGATCGTGGACCATAGTATATTCACAGGAATACCCGTCAGCCGCTGGATTAACCAAGATTTGCACGTGGATTAAGCTTCGTGAATGGGAGGAGGAAAGTTCCGACGGGAGGTGTGGCCATCGAAATTTCGGGATTCGACAAATTGGAGGTTCTGAGGGAAAAGGATCAGGGAAATCCATCGTGAAAACCCTGATACGATCATAACCGTCCATCTGTCGGATAGGTGGCAGTAGTTGGGGCCGTCGGCATATCAAAAGTCTCGAGACCAAGGGTTCGAGGCCTGTTGAACCCTAAAACCGCAAGAAAACCACAACCGTGGGTCTCGCGAGGGACACATGTCGTGATCATCCAACATCGGAGATCCAGACACCGGAGATTGCACAAGTAAGTTCTTTTTGATTTTGAAAATTGGCAAAACTCGAGGGTTGATCTGAACTGTTCATCCACTTGGGACGCATGTTAGAAACTCGAAGAGAGTCGGGGATCGGCGTTTCGAAGGTCCTGAGGACAGGATAATCTTGCATTTCAAAATCGCAAAGTCTGAATTTTCGACAAGAGGAGAGTTCTGTGTGGGACCCTGCTGATGTCATATTATTATAGCGAGACATCGATAATTTCCATGGGGAAAACCCCGAAGCGGTGAGGACCGTCCATCCTTGAGGACGCATGGTCGAGATCGAAGTGATCGGGAAATCAACATTCGAGAGATCGGGGGAACCAAAGGCCAAAGCACTTCGACATTTGAAGTCGCGACACTCCGAGGGAGATCTGGAGCCATTGATCTCAGCGACCGATCACCGTCGTTGATTTTGGTTACGGTGGAAGGGCGTCTCGGTGACGTCATATCGCGAAATCACGAGTCGGAACATCGAGAATTCCGTGGGTAAGAGATTTACTACATTTCAACACTCAAAACCCCGAATCTTGATAGGGAGTAGGACTGCGGTCATATGAGAGGAGGTCGCATGGACTAAATGCGTAGCCCAGAGGCTAAGGCAACAAGGGAGCGCGTCGGGATATCGACGATCGGGAAATTGGGCCCCCAAAGGGTGGTGACATCGGGGATTTGAAACCCCCGAAACCTAATTGTGGCTTTCTGTCGTAAACGAAACAGTGACCGGCCTAAAGGTTGTAAGGTATCGGAAAAGACCTGTGGGTCGAATTCGAAGGAGACTCCAGTGGGAATCGAAAGAGCCATTCTGGATCGAGGAAGGAAATTGAACGATCCTTAAGACCGGGAGGTCAGGCGCGAGACCTGCTGAGGTAGGTGCCCGGGTGGACGCCATCAAGTGGTATCAGAGCCTAGAAAAGCTTCTTTGCTTTCTGTAGTAGGAAGAATGAAGATTCACCATGCCTCCAAGAAGAAGAGATAGACCATCACCCGATCTAGAGGAGGAAAGGGAGACATCTAGAGGAAGGGGTAGACAAGTGCAGAACCCAGAAGTAGAAAGAGATTTGCATAACATACACGCCGGACTTGTGGACATGGAGATAAGACAAAAATGCACAGCTGATGTAGGAGATATCAGTGAGTCTGAAAATGAAGATGATGCTAGATGTGAAGAAGAAGAAATCATAGCAGAAGATGCAGTAAATGAGCGCTTACTTAAAGTTGTTGCAAGAATGGGTGCAAAGGCGAAGATGGACATTCTAGTTAATGAGGGAAATCTAGATGTAGAAGAGATTCTAGACTGGATTAGATCTCTAGACACATATTTTGACTATGAAGATGTCGAAGAAGACAAGAAGGTCAAGCATGTCGTCATGAGATTAAAAGGACATGCAGCATTGTAGTGGGATGAACTACAAGCGGACAGGCGTTGCCAAGGCAAGCAGAAAATTAAGAGCTGGGACAGGATGATTGCAAAGATGAAGGAAAAATTCATCCCCAGAGATTACCAGATTACTCTGTTCAGGAGGATGCAGAACCTAAGACAGAATCTGATGTCAATAAAGGAATATACTGAGGAATTTTACAGGTTGAATATCAGAGCAGGTCATCATGAAAGCAATGATGAAAAGGTAGCTAGGTATATGAATGGCCTGATATATGAGATTCAAGATGAAATGAGTATGCAGACCATCTGAACGGTGGAAGATGCTTATCAGATGGCTCTGAAAGAAGAAGAGAAGCTGAGCCGAAAGAAAAGTCAAAGAGGCCGAGGCAGAAGTCAACCTAGAGGAAAATCTGTTGTCCAGGACAGAAACTAGA
The DNA here is from genome assembly GCA_009831015.1 of Picea engelmannii. NCBI lineage: Eukaryota > Viridiplantae > Streptophyta > Pinopsida > Pinales > Pinaceae > Picea > Picea engelmannii. Next base: position 581,725 of record ML778487.1, read on the forward strand.
AGCCCAAGGAAAACTGGAAGAAACCTCAGACTCGAACTGAGAGAGGTGGAAGCTCACAGTGATGTAAATATGTTGAACAGAGAGGACAGCATACTGAGCAAAGAGGAGGGTATGCTGATAATAATACTTTTCCTCGTACTAGAGGTAGAGGGAGAGGCAGAGGTGGAGTAATTACATGCTTCACATGTGGAAAGAATGGGCACAAGTCTTATGAGTGTCCTGATAAAAAGAAAGAGGGTGGAGAAACTCACATCGCCGAAGCATAGGGGAGAAATGTTGAGGCAGAGGATGCTGAAGGTGGAAGATCACTGATGATGCGGAAAGTTCTTTTGACACCCAAAAGGGAGGTGGAGAGTTCAGTCCAAAGGACTAGACTTTTTTGGACTGCTTGCAAAACCAAGGACAGAGTGTGCAAGGTCATTGTGGACAGTGGTAGCACAACTAATCTTGTCTCAACCAAGATGGTAGAAAATCTGGAGCTGGAAACAATTGAACATCCAAGTCCATATAAAGTTTCATGGCTACAAAATGGACATCAGATAAATGTCACTAAACAATGTTTAGTTGAGTTTAAGATAGGCGGATATAATGATAAGATACTTTGTGATGTTATTCCTATGGATGTTTGTCATTTACTGCTGGGTAGACCATGGAAATATGACAAAAATGTGATTCATGATGGGAGGATGAACACATACACCTTAGAAAAGAATGGGAGGACACACATGTTTCTTCCAATTAAGGATAAGGAGGTGAAGCCGGAAGTGAGCAACACAATACTTCCCATGAGTGGGAAGGAATTTCTTACAGAGGTTAAGAAGAAGGAGGATCCACAATTCATTGTGGTCAGGAAACTGAAAATTGTTCTGACTAGCACAAGAGTGGATGATTTACCAAAGGAGGTTCAGGAACTACTGGAAGAGTTCGCTGACATTATAGTGGACGAATTACCTCGTTCGTTGCCACCGATCAGAAGTGTGAGTCACCATATTGATCTCATACCAGGAGCTAGTTTTCCAAATAAATCCGCGTACAGATTGACGCCGCAATAAAATGAAGAGGTTCAGAGGCAAGTCCAGGAGTTGTTGGACAAAGGTTTGGTCAGGGAGAGCTTGAGTCCATGTGTTGTTCCAACAGTACTCAGTCCGAAGAAAGATAGAGGCTGGAGGATGTGTACTGACTCAAGGACGATAAATAATATAACCATCAGGTACAGATTTCCATTGCCGAGGATGGATGATCTGATGGATTGCTTGAGTGGAGAAAAGTACTTTTCAAAGGTTGATTTGAAAAGAGGATATCATCAGATTCGCATGAGGGAAGGTGATGAGTGGAAGACATCATTCAAAACAAACAAAGGGTTGTATGAATGTCTTGTTATGTCGTTTGGCTTAACAAATGCACCAAGTAACTTCATGAGGTTGATGAACGAAGTCTTGAAGGAGTTCATCGGAAAATTTGTTATCATATATTTGGATGATATACTGATTTTTAGTAAAACGGAGGTTGAACATCTGAAGCATTTGGCTACAGTGATGCGGAAATTACAGCAAGAGAAGTTGCTCATAAATATGAAGAAATCCTCATTCATGAAGACAGAGCTCATTTATTTGGGATTTGTTATTTTTGCAGATGAGTTGAGGATGGATCTAGATAAGGTGGAGGTAATAAAAAATTGGCCATCACTGAAGAACGTATTTGAGGTGAGGAGTTTTCGTGGGTTGACTAGTTTCTACCGAAAGTTCATTAGGAATTTCGGTGGAATCAGCGTAGCGATGATGGATACAGTGAAGAAAAGACATAAATATTTTCACTGGACAGAAGAAGCTGAAAAGAGTTTCAATTTGTTGAAGAGGAAAATTACGGAACAACCAATTCTGGTGTTGCCTAATTTTCAAAAGGCATTTCAAGTAAAGTGAAATGCAAGTGGATTTGCGATAGGGGCAGTCCTGAGTCAAGAAGACAAGCCAATAGCATACTTCAGCGAGAAGCTGAATGAAGCGAAGTTGAAGTACTCTACTTATGATAAGGAGTTTTATGCTATCATCCAGGCATTGAAAAAATGGAGGCATTACTTGATCCCAAAAGAGTTTGTATTGTATAGTGACAACCATGCACTGCAGTTTGTGACTCAACAGGAAAAGTTGAATCAGAGACATGTAAAATGGGTTGAATATATGCAGAATTTCACATTTGTGATTAAACATATTTCTGGTACTGCTAACAAAGTTGTTGATTCTTTGAGCAGGAAGTGTTTACTGTTGCAGTAGTTCAAAGTCAAGACGTTGGGTTTTGATGATCTTAGGGACATGTACGCAGATGATCCAGATTTTCAAGAGGCGTATGAGGCAGTTGAGAATCCAATTATCAGAGACAAAAACTCGTGGATAGAGTATATGATCCAAGAAGGATTATTGTTCAGAGGTAATCAACTGTGTATTCCAAAATGCTCCATGAGGGAGAATCTGTTGAAGGAAAAACATAGTGGAGGATTGGTAGGGCACTTTGGCCATGACAAGACGTTCGCAAAGCTGAATGAGTCATATTTTTGGCCGGGAATGCGAGCAGAGGTCAAGAGATTCGTGGAACGATGCAGAATTTGCCAGCATTCGAAGGGAAGAAAGAAGAATGTATGGTTTTATCAACCATTTCCCATACCAAAAAGGCCGTGGGATGAAATTAGCATGGATTTCATATTGGGGTTGCCAAGGACGCAAAGAGGATTTGATTCCATATTTTTGGTGGTGGATAGATTTTCCAAGATGGCACACTTTATCCCATGTCAGAAAACTAGTGACGTGACTCACATCGCGAACCTATTTTTCAAAGAGGTCATTCGACTTCACGGTTTACCAAGGAGTATAGTTTCGGATAGAGATACGAAGTTCATAGGGCACTTCTGGAGGACCTTATGGAAGAAGCTGGGAACTAAATTGTCATTTAGTTCGGCTTATCATCCTCAGACGGATGGACAAACAGAAGTAGTGAACAGAAGTCTGGGAGATTTGCTGAGAAGCCTGGTAACAGAACACCACAGCCAGTGGGACAATATATTACCACAGGCAGAGTTTGCATATAATGACTCAGTGAACAGAAGTACAGGACATAGTCCATTTCAGATTGTTTATGGCATACAGCCGAGGGGAATTTCTGAATTGAGGGATTCAGAACAGAATGCAACTAGGAGCGCTAGTGCAGAAGATTTCGCAGAAGCGATGAAGGAAATTCACAGCTGAATGAAGGAGTGGTTGCAGAATTCAAGTCAGGAGTATAAGCGGAGAGCAGATCAACACAGAAGACAACTTCAGTTTGAAGTTGGTGATTTGATTTTGGCACATTTGAGAAAGGAAAGGTTCCCGAGAGGAACATATAACAAACTGAAGATGAAGAAAATCGGACCCTGCAAGGTCTTGAAGAAAATTGGAGAAAATGCTTATGAGATTGAATTACCCGATGGGATCGGAATTTCTCTGATATTCAATGTCTCAGATTTATACCCATACAAAGTTGAGGAAGCAAGAACAAATGATGAACAGTCAGAGGTTCAGTGGAAAAAGCAGATGCCAGTTGCAGATAAGCCACAGATGGAGCGGATATTGGATAAACGAGTGGGTAAGAAGACCAGAAGGAAAGAATACTTTGAATATTTGGTCAAGTGGAAAGGCCATCCAGTTGAAGATGTCGACTGGGAGAATGAAGCTGAGATTCAGAACCATGGACAGACCGTGCAAGAGCTCATGGATAGGAGCCCATGAATATTTTCAAGTGAGAGAGTATGATGCAGGAGCATCGCCCACATCAAGCGAGCGTGGGGGTAAGCGCCACACATTTTGAGCATATGTTAAATTGTTTAAAAAATTTTGAAGAGTGGATGTGCCAAACTTAAATGTGATAGTTAAGGAGAGGCGTACTTATTCATTGTATAGGACTTTGAGCGATCCGCTCTTGTCCATAGTAGGTAGGAGGCATTTATGTAAGTAGGTAGAATTGAATATTAGATTAGACAGTTTTAGAAGGAGTGGAGGGAAAACGGATATAAACACCCTCATTGTGTGTTGTAACAGAGTTAGAAGCATTGGAGCATAGAACAGAAGAAAAGAGCTATGTAGAAACACCCATGTACTGATATTTGGATTAATAGAAAGAGATTGATTCGAATTCATGGTTTTTTTTTTATTCTCTGTGTATTGATGTTGAATGATATGCTCATGAATGTTTTCTTCCTTGTGTACATTTGCTTTTATATGTTGTGTATGTGATTTCATGGGTTGAGTTTGAAGTCTGGAAGGAAGAAGGAATGAGTCTCAATTGTTTCTCTGTCTGAGCAAGATTCCTGCAAGGAGTGTAGTCGAATTGTCCACAGGGAGTGTGTCGACAAGGAGTTCAGAGGGTTGTCTCCGAAAGCTCAGGAGAGGTAGCGGTTGTTCTCATTTCCTTAGAGTGCAGCTAGGCACAGGAGTCGTGCAAGGAGTGCGCAGGCCAAGGAGAGTCTCAGGGTTGTGAACTTGAGCAAAACATCGAAGGACTACTGCAACATGTGTGCGCAAAGTCAAAGTATTCAACATTTGAAAGCGAGTGGAGATTTTCCGCAAGAAGTGCGTGCAAGGGTCTTCTTTAAAGACCTGAAATTGTGAGAAAGCTCAGGAGGAGTAAGGCCTTTGAAAAAATTGAGGAACATCGAAGGTTCGTAGCGTAAGCAGATAAGTCCAGGGAAGAGTCCTTGGTTTCCTTCATGGAATCATAAAGGGAAAGAGATCGGCGGTCAGAAATTCGTGGAGAGAATTAGCGAAATCCCGCTAGTCGTCAGATCTGCCAGAGAAGTGAGGAGGTTACAGCTGCGTCCGGAGTCCAAGCTCAGGAGATCGTGGACCGTAGGATCTTCACAGGAATACTCATCAACCGCTGGATTGACCAGGAGTTGCACATGGATTAAGCTTCGTGAATGGGAGGAGGAAAGTTTCGATGGGAGGCGTGGCCATCAGAATTTCAGGATTCAACAAATCGGAGGTTCTGAGGGCAAAGGATCGGGGAAATCCATCGTGAAAAACCTGATACGATCAGAACCATCCATCTATCGGATAGGTGGCAGCAGTTGGGGCCATCGGCATATCGGAAGTCTCGAGACCAAGGGTTCGAGGCCTGTTGAACCCTGAAACCGCGAGAAAACCACAGTCGTGGATCTCGGGAGGGACACGTGTCGCAATCATCCAACATCGGAGATCCGAACACCAGAGATTGCGCAAGTAAGTGCTTTTTGGTTTTGAAAATCGACTAAACCCGAGGGTTGATCTGAACCGTTCATCCACTTGGGACGCGTATTAGAAACCCAAAGAGAGTCGGGGATCGGCGTTTCGTAGGTCCTGAGGACAGGATAATCTTGCATTTCAAAATCGTGAAGTCTGATTTTCCGACAAGAGGAGAGTTTCATGTGGGACCCTGCTGACGTCATCTTATTATAGCGAGACATCGAGAATTTCCATGGGGAAAACCCTGAAGCGGCGAGGACCGTCCATCCTTGAGGATGCATGGCTAAGATCGAAGTGATCGGGAAATCAACATTCGAGAGATCGTGGGAACCGAAGGCCAAAGCGCTTCGACATTTGAAGTCGCGAAACTCCGAGGGAGATCTAGAGTCATTGATCTTAGCGACCGATCACCATCGTTGATTGTGGTTACGATGGAAGGGTGTCCTGGTGATGTCATATCGCGAAATCGCGAGTCAGAACATCGGGAATTCCATGGGTAAGAGATTTACTACATTTCAACACTCGAAACCCCGAATCCCGATAGGGAGTAGGACTGCGGTCATATGAGAGGAGGTCGCATGGACTAAACGCGTAGCCCGGAGGCTAAGGAAACAAGGGAGCGCGTCAGGATATCGACGATTGGGAAATTGGGACCCCAAAGGGTGGTGACATCAGGGATTTGAAACCCCCGAAACCCGATTGTGGCTTTCTGTCATAAACGGAACAGTGACTGGCCTAAAGGTTGTCAGGTGCCGGAAAAGACCTGTGGGTCAAATTCGAAGGAGACTCCAGTGGGAATCGAAAGAGCCATTCTGGCTCAAGGGAGGAAATTGAACGATCCTTAACACTGGGAGGTCAGGCGCGGGACCTGCTGAGGTAGGTGCCCAGGTGGACACCATCACATTGTTGGGATAATATCCTTCGTGGTTACCAATGGAAATCATTTAAGATATACAGGAAGTGATTGAAGTGATCATTTGAAGAAAGAAATACCAATCAACAAGAAACCCAAAGTGTGTTAACAACACATTTTGAACCTTGTTGAGATCTCCTCCCTTGATAATTATTCACTTGCCTTCAAGAAATATAGAACGAGGTTAATTTGGCTTCTACTTGCACATTCTTGATAGTCATCAATCGAGTTATGCCACGGATAGATATGAAGACCCCCCTTCTAGTGGCTTAAAAGTGCACAAATCACGACTCTATTACAGAGGTGAATGAATCATGGTAGCGACGACTCGTTATTCTCTAACTCTCCTCACACAGGTAAGTAGTGGTAGCTACAACAATCTAAAATTTTCACAATGGTTTCCTCTACCTATCATGACCATGTCCACAAAACCTCTTTATAGGCACACATAAAACTTTATATGAAACACACACTCCAACAATCAATCACAAAACAAATAAACTACTCTCACACACTCTAATTTATTCATATATATGTACAAAAGATTAAAATTGTTGAATTTGCATGATCAAAACCCCCTCTTGTGAGAGAGTTAGGGTTGTACCAACTCTATTACCATGACAAAAAAATGGACGAGTAAATATTTCTTCACATACAAAATTGAGTTTTGTGTGTATTCATTCAATCAATGACAAGTACATATAAATACATTAAGCTTGGTCTTAAGACAGATTGACTATCTTAACTACACAATCCATTTGCTGAGAAAATCTCTACACCATACACCTTAATAGGGTTTGAGATCTAGCCTATATCTAACAAACTCCTAAATAACAAAAACAAATCACTCATGTAAAAATAATCTCTATATTAAAATTAACAAACCACAATCTTAACAATATAACAAAATTAATAATATCACATATTAAACTCATAAGACAAGATTTAATTACTCTAATAGTAACCATAAAACCAATAGTAACCATAAAACCAACAAGGTGATAAACACTTTGAAATTGTTTTGTTGGAATATCCTAACCATGCATATTGGCACAGAATCAAGACGCACAAAAATCATTTAAGATCTAAACCGAACACCATGACTAGTAACATAGTGGGCTTGAAGGTACGTTGGCATCTCATTTCTGATCTCAACTTATGGTTGATTATTTGCAGAACATATAGTTGCCCACTCAGCGGATGGACATTTGGCTGATATTCTTATTTTGAAATTGTAATTAATTAAATAAAATTGTGATACTTGGTTATTTTTTAATTAATACAATTTTCTACTAATGTCAGTAATACTCGTGTTAACTAATAGGAGACTCTTGCCATATTTCTAGGGGGTGTTGCTCGGCACCATGAATAATATCATTCCATTTAATTTTTGAATATAGTATTCATTATTACTATGTGATATATTATAATGAGGAATTTTTATTTTTATTAAAAATAGTTATATTTTTATGATTATTATATTTATTGAGTTGTGAATAGAATATAAATTAATTATTGAAGTTGATTAATTATTCTTTGTAATATTAAATAAGAAATAGTTTCAATAAGCAATTAATCATCATCAATAAATTATAATCTATAATTAATTGAATTATTAAAATTAAATTATATTATTCTATTCAATTTTTTTAATATAGTATTTATTATAATTATTACTAATTAATTGTTATGTTATAATCAATAAATTCATGTAATTATTTTTATTGTTAAAATAAATATATATTAATATTCAGAATTTTAGCTAAGGTATTTTGATTCTCATTATAATAATAGTTGAAGAGATTTTAATAATTGTAAAAATATTGTATAAGGAATAGTTATAATTAATAATTTATAATTCATTGAATTATTAAAATTAAACAATTTCATTCCGTTGCCTTCTTGAATACAGTATTCATCATTACCACGTCTTATGTTATAATCAATAAATCCATGAAATAAATATATATTAATATTCAGGATTTTGGCTAAGATCTTTTGATTCTCACTATATAATAATACGATCTTTTGATTCTCATTATATAATAATACTTAAATGGATTTTAATAACTGTTATAATATTGTATAAGAAATAATTGTAATTAATATACCATTCCATTTAAATATAGTATAATTAATATAGTATTCTTGTTATCTTATAACCAATCACTTTATGTAACCATTTCAATGTTGAAATAATTATATATTAATATTGAGAATTTTGGCAATATTGAGAATTTTGGGTAAAGTTTGTTAATTTTCATTGATATCTTAATAATATTGTATAACAGATCAATTTCATTGTTAAAATAAATATATTAATATTGAAAATTTTGATTAAATTTCTATGTTGAAATATATATATATTAATATTGAAAATTTTGGCTAGAGTGTGTTGATTTTCATTAATAATAAAATGGCTCTTAATAATTTTTATAATATTATATAAGAGATAGATATAATTAATATAAAGTTTGTTGATTTTCAATAATAATAAAATGGATCTTAATAATTTTTATAATATTATATAAGAGATAGATATAATTAATATAGTAAAATATATATTAATATTGAAAATTTTGGTTAAAGTTTGTTGATTTTCATTAATAATAAAATGGATCTTAATAATTTTATAATATTCTATAAGATAGATATAATTAATATAGTATTCATTCATTATTACCATATTAATAATATTAATAAATCTATGTAATCATTTCAACTTATCAAATTAATAAATCCATGTAATCATTTTAGTGGTTGAAATGAATATATATTAATATGATTCCCTTAAGGGACTGGAATTTCTACTTTAAAAGTCTTTATGAGTTCCCTAATGCCATGGACACTATTCCTATTGTCCCTACAAAGAAAGAAGTTTTTTCTTTAGATGACATAGAGTTCAGGATTAAGCGGCTCAAAAATGGGAAAGCTAAGGACATTGAAGGATACCAAGCTGAAATTTTTAAAATCAGAGGGTCAATCCTTATCCCTCACACACACAAGTTCTTCAATTTAGCAGTCAAGCAGTGCTTCCCTAAACCCTGGACGCAAAGCCTCACTGTTCCTATTTTTAAAAATGGGGATAGAAACATTCCCTCTAATTATTGGACCATTATGATTAGCTCAATTTTAGCCAAGCATTATGGAATTATTTTGGAAAAGAAGATTAGCCTTTGACTAGAAAGTCACGGTAAAAGAGCTAAAGGCCAGGCCGGGTTTAGGGGATACCATTCAACTATGGACCATCTTGTTACCTTTAGGATCATTGCAGAGGAGTTCTGCAATACTAAAACCGATATTTTTTGTTGTTTTGTTGACTTTAGAAAAGCTTTTGACATGGTTCCTAGGAAAAAACTTTGGAATAGGTTGGAAGAGATAAAAGTGCCTCTCGAGTTGAGGGTTGTTGCAATAAGGATGTATGAGAACGTTATTTCTAAGATTAAAAACACCAAGGACTGGTCAAAAGAGATTAACTGTAATATCAAATTCAAACAAGGCTGTCCCTTATCCCCTACCCTTTTTGGCATAAACATTGACAAATTAGAAGAATGCTTAGAAAAAGTAGGTTGTGTCGGCCCTACTCTCAATGGTATAGTCATCAATCTTCTTCTTTATGATGATGATATCATTCTTATGGCAAGGAGTCCCCACGATCTTGAAAACCAACTAAGAATCCTCAAGGATTTTTCCTCCAATATGGGTATGACTGTTAATATTGATAAGACTAAGGTCATGATTATTAAATCCAATAAGATCTCTTATGATACCTTTGTATATGACAACAACAACTTGGAGGAAGTGACTTCATACAAACATCTTGGAATTGATATTCACCACAAGCTCAATTGGAATTATAGCATTGAGAAAAGGATTATTGGGGGATGGAAAGCTTATTATGGGATGGAAAACAATTGTAAATCAACTGATCTTTGGAGTTGGGATAAGAAGAAACTCCTCTTTGAGACTCTTGTTACACCTGTTATTCTTTATGGATGTGAAGTCTGGGGTTGTAGTATCTCTCGTGAATCCTGGAGAAAGATAGAGAAAATACAAAAGAATTGTATAACCTATGATCTCAAAATTAAAGGAAATACGCCCTATCCCATCCTCCTCTTAGAAACAAGCCTCTCCCCCATTGAGAGCATGGCTATCACGAGATACATAATGTATAAGAACAAGTTAAACAACATGGAAGACAAGAGGCTACGCAAAATTGTTTCAAAATCAAGTCATAACCACCATCGACTCAAGCAAGGATGGCATAAAGACACCCGGTCTTGGCTAAACTATTGGGGAATCATGGAAGAAATCATTTTGTAGAAAAAAGATACTATTAAAAAAAACGTCAAATCAAAATTTAAAGAGAAAATGTGGTGTGATAAAGAGTTAGAGGAAAAAAGAAAATTAAGGTATTATAAAGATGTGATCAACCCTAATCTAGAAGATCAAAATTATCTATCTGTTTTGCCAAGTATAAAGAAAAAAATAAGCATTGCTAAGATAAGAACAAATTCTCACGAGCTCCATAGTGAAACTGGGCATCGGTCAATTCCTAAAACGCCAAGGGATGAAAGAGTGTGTCGCCTTTGTGACACTAAGAAGGTTGAAGATGAAAAGCACTTTCTCTTAGATTGTCCAGCCTATACCCATATTAGATCTCATTTTCAAAATATTTATCACACTACCAACCATCCTAACATCTTAACTCAACAAAAGTATGGTGATCTTGGAAAGCTTCTCTTAATGTTTTTCGAGCACATAAACAAAATTCTAAAGAATCACAAGTAATCACTTACTCTCGTAAGATTGGATAGACCAATTCGATCTTAGTGGACATTAATAATCATCATCATCAATATGATTCCCATTATATAATAATTATTGAATAAATTTTAATAATAGTTATAATTAATAAAGTATTCATTATTATAATTATTATAATTATTGGATAGATTTTAATAATGGTTATAATTAATAGAGTATTCATTATTACCATGTAGCATGTTGTAATGAATAAATTCATGTAACCATTTTAATAGTTGAAATAAATTTATATTAATATTTAGAATTTTGGCTATTTTTTTTATTTTCGTTATATAATAATATTTGAATAGATTTTAATTATTATAATATATATTAATTATAACTTTTATCATAATTCAATATTAAGAAATTGTATTTTTTAATTAAAATTTTCATATCTTCTAGATTATTATAAAAAAAAATTTATTGTAAATTGAATATGAAGTTGAAGTTGATTAATTATTCTTTGTAGTATTGTATTTCTAAGAGATAGTTATAATTAATAAGTTGTAATTTGTAATTTATTGAATTATTAAAATTGAATAATATCATTCCATTTTTTAATATAGTATCCATTATTTTGTAATCAATAAATGTATATAATCATTTTAATGATTGAAATAAATATATATTAAAATATTTAAAATTTTGGCTAACTTTTGTCTATTATCATTATATAGTTTTATGAATTTTATGGCTAAGATAATGTTTTATATGTTTTTACCTCTCTCTCTCTCTCTCTCTTTCTCTCTCTCTCTTCCCCTTTGTCCTTCTGTCCCACTATACCTTCCCCCCCCCTCTCTCCCACCTCTCTGTCTCTCCCCATTGTTAGTATTACTCTCACTCTCTCTCTCTCTCTACCCATTTTTCTCTCTCCCTCATTCTACCTCCCACTTTATCTCTCTCCATCTCACTCTCAACCTATTTTCTTCTTTTGTTGGCTCTCTCCCTCCCTCCCCTTATTTTCTTCCTCCCTCTCTCTCTAACCCATCCCTCTATATATCCATATCACTCTCAAGATCTATTATACTCGTGTTGGCTATTTCCCTCCCTCCCCTTATCTCCCTCTCCCCCCTCTCTCGCTTGCATGTACCCCTCTCTCCCCCTCACTCCGTATCCCCCTCCATTTCTCTCTCCCTATATCCCCCTCCCTCTCTCTCTCCTGCACTCTCCCCCCATTTCTCTCTTTATCTCTCTCTGCCCCCCTTCCCTCTCTCCCCCACTCCCTCTCACACTCTATCTCACTCTCTCTCTACCCTCTCC
>ML778488.1:0-16476 GCA_009831015.1 Picea engelmannii
AGTGACCAAAATTCACTTTAACCAAAGTCAAAGTGAAAATAGACAAAAGTACTAGGTACAAAGTGTCTAAACCTTCCCTCATGTGCTAAGGAGGACAAAAGCACATGGGGAACACCTCCCAAGGTACAAATCTCAACATTTAATAGTTCCAACTAGAAATCTAATTCCATTCACATTCACTTTTCTAGACCTACTAACAAAATTAATCCAACATTTTCTCGCAATTTGAGTCTTCATGCAAGCACTTTCAAGCTTCAAAGTCTGTCACTCAAATGGTCATGCAACTTATAGATTGTATGCTTTGTTACCAACGTTTGCAGCTTGGGAAATGATGAACAACCAACCTATTGAATATCATGGCAAAATTTACCAACAAATCAATCAAATCTAAACTTCAACTCATTCTCTTGCTAAGACCTTGACCTTTGCTGGGCCTGTACTTATCTATTATGTTCGGTCCCCCGCATCAACTTATTACCCTAGACTTCGCCATTTGAGTGTCACTCTGAACATACTCAAATTCTACAAAAGATAGATCGTTAGATGTATGGGGCACATCCTTTTAATTTGGAAAATTATGTTTCGTTTTTCTTTCAGGTACTGCAGAACTAAATTCAACATGAATAAAGGCATGACAAGCAAAATGTGATAAGACAGGGTCTATCAATCAGATTCTTGGTAAGTTCTGTGTTTTCTTCCAAAATATTCATGAACAATGTTTTTTCCTTTGATAAATATATTTGCTTCCATGGGTATGTTTAATCAAACTTTGAAATGAGTGGCTTGCAAGAGGGAACATCGGATCATAGAGACTTCCGAGTTTTGTAATTAAAAGACTTCTACTAGAAAATTTGCACCTTTTAGGTACTCTATTTGTTGATTTGAACACTCGAGCTAGCTAGTAAAAATGGTAAATCATGACTTCTGATTTTATTTTAAATTGTCTCCAACGATCAATAAAAGAAGGGGAGGCCAATGAATAACCATTCAAAACTTTACCAACAACATGAGGGGCTTCTACACAAGGCTCACTTGTTAAATCAAGGAAAAACCATTACTTAAGCCAAACTTCAGATTCATAGACTGAACAAAGTGAAGTCTCTATTACCATGGTTGGATTATTATGCGGGACAATGAAACAAATCACTTTGCAAGATAAATCAGCAGAAAATAGAAAGCATCTAAAATGTACATATTAGTGATCTTAAGGACCAACTAGACAAAGCATGATTTAAAAAAATAAATTCCTAAGCAGAAAAAACAATTCTAGAAAGTAGGAAAGCAACTAAAAACTAGTTATGCTACTCCTACCCTACCCTACACCGGCTCATTCAAAACCATGTAAAGTCATAAATCCAATGTATCCATTGAAGGATCTCAACACCCATAAGAGAATCGGGGCATTTCGTAGGTGTGTAAAGCTAGTATACTGTGTAGTGTATCATTGAAAAACTTCAAGCATTGTGAAACTCATTCACAACAAGGAGTATTAGATACTTACTACTTCGTGGAAATTATTGAGAAAATGAAGAGTCCATCTAAAATCAGATGATATCTCGAAAGTGGTTTGTGTAATCCTAGAATCGGAAGGTAACTAACATACTTGATCTTTGCATTCGCTAGCTAATTTGATTGATTCTCTTTGAAATCATCTCTTTGCCAAAATTACCATTCACTTTGTTGTACATAACAATTAGCTTTAAATCTAGAACTGCTTCCTCCTTAGGTTCTGAAAGTTCACTAAGTGTCCCATAATATTCAAAAGGAAGCACATACCATGTATCTTTTTACAATCAACCTCTCTTTCTGCTCTTGATCCTCAAATTGCTAACTATTTGTAAAAGGGTATTCTTAGATTTTATGATTGTGGATGGATAAGCCTTATGGAGATATTCTTCATTGGTCAAATCCTGAACACTTTCCATTTCTTCTCCTGAACAGGTTAGTGATGGGTGGTTCGGAATCTCTTCTTGCAAGGACTATATTTGGGACAATGATCTCTAACCCTATTATCAATCCTGCTATCTCAGTTTCCAATGACTTACCATCATCTTGTGTCACAATCTTAGAGTCAGGACAACGGGGAATAGATAAAATATGATTTGCAAACCGTCTTTCAAGACAATGTCTTCAACAAAGTTTGGCAGTGGAGTATGAAAATGTTCAGAATTCAAAATCCAATAGTCTATAAATATGCTAGACTTGAGTACGAAGAAAATCTGCTATGTACTCCCCTGTTTTGCACAAAGGACTTGCTGAGAGAGCATATCATCTTCTTTACCTCTTATTTGTTCATCGTCCTTGCTGATAGGGGTAGACATTGTGTCTCATAGAATTAACCCATGAATTAGATTTTCAACAGTCTCAAACTTAACTTTCTCATTGGGGTTAATGATGTTGTCTAGAACCATCTCTGAATTAAAATTTGTGAGAACTGACATTGCACAAATTACACACACAAAATAATATGTGTATTACACAAATTACATACAATAATACACGTATATATAGTTGGAATCAGATCCAGCAACTATCTCCAAACATAGAGATAGCTGTTGAGAGAATCTCTCAACAACCTTCAACAAATCTCCAACCAATTCCTAAACTCGGCACACAACATTAATGGAAGCATTATCTCTAACACCCCCTTTTAATACTTACATTAAAACTTACAAAACTGAACTTTGTCTTTGTCTGATTAGGTCTTCATCAACACTCCTACCCACTATGAAATCTCCCAGTTTACGCTCTTTCTTCTCCACAACTTCGAGCTTCCCTTTCAACTCATTTAAGATAACAATGCTTCTGACCATCATTGACAAATTTGTAGAATTGACACTTCTTGACCTCCTGAAGGACAATCTCGATACTGAATTATCCTATGGATACACTATCATCTGTGGAATTCCCCCGAAGAGAAAATTTCGACAGTTATATAGGATAGCGATCTAATTACTGGATATTTTCAGCAGTCAATCATACAACTGACCTTCTTTAAACACATCTACAACAATATACACAAGGATAACCCGTAACTGACAATCTTGAAGCACATAAGTACAACAAGTCCACCAACATATAACAGACTATATACATAACCAAACCAGTGATGAGTTCTCGTGGCACCGAAGTACGTTAAGAACCACCAATTTAGATCATGATACACTATCGTTTAATTGGTTCTGCACATCTAAATACAGTTTTACATACAAAATAAATATAACATACACAAATTCAAACACAACATTCCATTCATGCTTTCAAGTGCCATACGGAGAAAAACGTCTATGCCAAAGTCCCATCTTCTGCTATAGCCATTTCGAATTCAAACCAGCAATAGGATATCCGAATTTCACAATTTCCATGCCTTCGTTGCCTCTGGATTGAATGGACCAAATCAACAACTGGAAATAACGTTTCAAGAGCTATCTACTCTCCAATGTTGGCACTGTGTAGCAAGTCTGCACCTTGGCTCTTCAAATCTTGTCACGAATTTAATTTCCCTGGAGATTGTAGCTGCGGATCATAAAAAAATGTCATTGTTGCAGATGATCTGCGTGCAACTGACTTTGAGAATTTCACCACACTAATTGGGAATAATCAATCTAGTCGCACTTATGCACATAGGTATGGACACGACTTCAATTCCCAATTAACTCAACTGTACACACAGGCACGGATCTACACTTGGGATACGGATGCAGGTCTCTCCACTGGTCGCTAAAACGAATTTAATACCACGCAAATAGTAAAATGCTCCCAGTCCAATCCAATCACAAAATATTTCTTATGCTAGTACGTCGATACTGTGTAGTCCGCTAATGCAACCGTAGCACTGTGGCATGCCCTCTACAAATAAGAGCGGCTCCTCTACATAGCGACTCACTCCCACAGAAATGTACTTTCTCTCAAATCATGACTAACGCAACAACCAGTCTCTTCATGCAGCGAAATTAACATAGAAAATTTTACACTTAAACAAACACTCCATCAATCACTCTCCTACACTAACTATGTACAAGGGATCAATCCTTAGATCAATTCCATCTTCCTGGCCATCCCGTGAGGGATTTAAGCCAGTACACACTCTGATACCAAATTAAAATTTGTGAGAGATGACATTGCACAAATTACACACAAAATAATATAAGTATTACACAAATTACATACAATATTACATATATATATATATATATAGTTGGAATCAGATCCAATTATCTCCAAACATAGAGATAATTGTTGAGAGAATCTCTCAACAATCTTTAACAAATTTCCAACCAATTTCTAAACTCAACACACAATATTAATGAAAGCATTATCTCTAACACTCTAGAGAAGCAATAGTGTAATTAAACAGAGAATAAAAAAATGTAATCTGCTTTTCTTGAACATTAGATTGTAGATTAGATGGAATTAGACAACCAACATACTTAATTACTATAGATAAATAGAGTTCTTAGGAATACACATGGGTAACTAGTAGAGGTATATCGTCATAGTTTTGACCAAGTGGTTTCACAACAATCTCTCTTCTCTTATTCGAAACTGATTGTGATGGGTGTTCATCTACTATTTTTTTATGTGAAACTCCCCCAAGAAGTACTGCATCTCTATAATCGAGGCAAGGAGGGAATGATGAATATGAAAATCCTCCCTCAAGTAGGCATCCTCAATAGAGTCTGGCCATGACATACAAGATTTATGAGAATTTAAAACCCTCATTATCTTTGAGGAGAGTGTCTGTAGACTTTATTTGATAACTCATTTTCACTTGCTTCAAGAGGCTGTCAAGGTGTCTCATCTGAATATCATCATCTGGACAATCAATACAGGTTGATGTAAATGCAATTTGTTTCATCTCTCTGGAAGAGACTTGATGAAAGAACATGTCATCTTGTTGATTTTCTGTTTGAATGATAACTTCCTCTTTTGGTTAATATTCAGTTGATGTGTCAAGTTCACTATGGTTGATATCTTGTACATGACTATTTTGAAGGTTACTACCATTGAGATTTTCAGTTCCATCAAGTGGTATTATTTTCCTTGTTAAGTGTCCCACCTGTCTAGATGTTATATCCATTAAGCAAGTCTCATGTGACTGTGAAGGGAGGATATTTGGTGGACAACATTCTTGATATTGTGAATCTTCCCCATAGTATAATGGTAAATCTTCCTCTAGATGAAAGGTAAGAGTCTCCAAGTAGTCAAACAATTTTGGATTAGAAGGTTTGTTCCTTTCACAAAACTGATGAGAGAATTGTAAGAATCTCGAAGAATAGTCTTCAACGGATTCGTATTTCCTTTATGAAGGTTGCCAAGTTCATGGTACAATGCCTCTATTGAATAACTATCATGAGCAACAAGAAAGACTTTCCAGCTATGAATAGATTTAGCTAAGAATGCCTTATACCATGCTTGAATTGGTCCTTCGAACGTGAAAGGGAATAACTTGCATATAACATCTTCATGATAGATTTTGATAAATTTTCATGTATTAAGATAACATTGATTAATATGCAAAAACATTGTTTTCTCCGTCATTGTCAAATTTGATAGAGATTAACTGCTTTTTTGAGATATCATGTAATAGTCCTAGAAGACTCAAAACATGATACCTTGCAGGGATATGAGAAGGAGCCTTGGGCAGTCAATACATTCTCAAAAAAATGGCTCCACATGGGTTGGCTTGTTGTACCTCTCTTTCTAGTGCCAATTATGTTGGCATGGGAAAAATTCCTCTGCCATCGGTAAGGGTTTACCTCGAGGAGAAGTCTCAATTAGATCTCACCTCGTTTGGAATATGGAACTCAGTCTGGCAATCATTATTGGTTTTATGGTTTTAATGGTTGCGGTTCAATCCACCATTTTAGGATTTTTATAGTGTTAAAAATGAAATACATCTAATCTAATATGCAAAATGCAGATGCAAGCACTCTAAAATATTCTAACAAAAAACAAGAAAATGCTCAAAGCTAAAATGAATAAATGTAAGCGAGAAATAGGAACAAATTCAGTCAATTAGATGTAACCCAAGTGGTTGTGGGATGGAATGTTATCCTTCCTACGCAGGTTTTATTCCTTTCCCCTTTTTAAATATTTTTTAATAAAAAAAAATATTTTAACAAATAATTTTTTTTAATCTAAAACATCCTTTAATAATACATACACATTTATTAAATTTACAATATTTAGATTCCAACGTCTAAAAACAAATGTTCTATGTAATTAAATGGGGCAGATAGCGTTTGCAGTCCTTGTGAAACAAATTATTCTATTATGCAGTAATTAAGATGATGTGATTCTAAGCTGTCCACTAAGCTTAGTGTCCATGCTTTGTGTCCAAAATCGATGAAGCAATCTTGAAAAAGGTAAAAACATTTCTAATATGGTCAATGCAGGATGAGCAAAATTTTAGTTTTATCTCCTTCAGAGAATTTCGTGATTTTCATTGGCTGAAAACTCAAAATCCTAAAACAGCCTAGAAATGGATGGTTGATGGTTGAGGCCTTATATTTCCTAAAATGAAAATTTACCAATCGATCGTTCTCTTTCTCGTGGGAGCGGGTTATAATTAATTTTTTAAACTATGTAAAATGGACAGATAGCACAAATATCACACAAATTTCTTGAAAGCAGAGTAACCCATATCTTAGGTAAAGTCATGCAACTATATGTTTTAATCATTAGAAATATTTGCAAGCCTACCTACTCACACACCAGATGACACAGCTGGATGTAATGCTACACTTCATACTGTGATCAGCGATTGTTTGAATAGAAGTTCCTTAAGATCATTTACAAGCGAAAAGTAATACCAATTGTGGATGCCGTTGTTTCAACTTGAAGAAGCTTTGTCAAATGAGAATCAAAATCTTGCCACTCACCCGCACTATCACCAATACTAAATCCATGCATTCTCTTCAGATTCTCACTAGTTCTAACCATGAGATCCTCGACTGTTGTAGCAAGATCACCACGAGTGCCACGTGCAAGCTTCGAATCCAACTCTTTGCAATGTCTCACTTTAGGGCATTGCAACTAAGGTTGCTTTTTCTTGGAACACGGGCAGTTATCTTTTTTCCCCTTTCAGAAATACTACCATCTGGCTTAAACTCAGAGTTGCGTCAACAACAGATCACAGACTAAAGCCATAACGATCACTTCCTTGAAGTATGGAAAGTTAGTGGCGTACATCCTCTATTTCATGTGTTGCTGCACACGCTCCACAAATTGCTGGAAAAACTATCATCGTTAGATGTAGGCGGAACCAGATGCAGGAAAATCAGGCGGCTTTCATTACTACTAATTCTATTTTTTTAAATCCTTTCAAAAGTTTCAAGTGGTTCAAAAGGATGTTTAACAATTGTGCGAACAGATTTCTTGCGATTTGTTTTTCTTGCAGCAAGCTCCCATAACTTGAGGATTTATTGCTCCGGTAAAAACTGAACACACGGTGTTCTCATGGCCATTTGAGCTTAGGTGCGAATATGACATGGCAAATAGAATCACGACCGCCAGAATAGAGAATATCCAACGTTGGATGAAGTGCCAAGCAGCAAACTTCACTCAGATGCCAATGGTAACAGAGAAAAGCCTTGTCTTTTAGGGGAGTTCACTCTCGCATTTTCGTCGTCTGTCCATAACATATGGATACAAGACACGTCGCCATCATAACTAGCGCCCGACAACTTTGTTTTTGGCCAGTCTGGAGCTCGTAACAACTGGGCCAAGGGCCATTACACCGAAGGGGCCGAACTCATCGATTCCGCTGGATGTCGTCAGGAAAGAGGCCGAGAACTGCGACTGTGTCCAAGGTAAATGGCACGGCTCATGGGCTCTCATACCTGCACCATGACTGTCGTCATGCCATCATACACAGAGATATCAAGTCCAGAAACATACTGCTGGATTCAGATATGGAACCCCGCATTTCTGGTTTTGGGATTGCCCGACTCATGGATATGAGATCCTCCACTACTACTAATTCCGTTTTCGGTACTCTGGGTTACATGGCGCCAGGTAAACCATTTTTTTGCTGGTCATTTTTGCATGAATCTGAATTCTACTGGGCATTTTTGCATGAATCTGAATTCTACTCGGTTCTGCATGTTGTGTTTGTTTATGGGTTTGTGGTTTGCTTTCCAGAACGCGGGCTAACAGGGCGAGAAAGCAAGAAAATGGACGTTTACGTGTGATGGTGTTGGAGTTGATAACGAGAAAGAAGGCTTTCAGATGCAGATTTTGCAGATTGAGTGGAGCTTTAGCCAGAGATTTGCTGACATCATTATTTTCATATAAGTTTGTAGAATTTGATAATTCAGAGCTGTTAATTTTTGGCTTATGTTATTGAACATCTATCATTTTGTAGCCACAAAAGAGGTGACTCCTCCCATCAGGTCCAAATTGTCATTGTCACGTCAAAATTCCCAAATCAGCCAAACTCACATTCATATTCGTTAATTTCTTGAGCTCTAATAAATCTAAATAGTTCTAAACAAATTTAAAAAAAAATAATCCCTTTTGCCAAACTTTAAACCAATCCCTACCTTAGACTTTTGCCTATGCATACCTTAAAGGAGTTGGATGATCATGGCCATTCTGGCTTTCATATCAGGTGGCAAGATCGGCCCATGGCGGTGCCTGGGTTGATAGCAACTACATTCAAGTCCTTCTCCTTGGAAAAATCCCAAGCAGCCTTTTCAACGAATGTTTTTGGAACTATATACCAAATCTGCCTTCAATCGTGCGAGTAAAAAATGGTGAAAAGCTCCAAATCGCTGCCCTCCATCTCTCAGAACAATGAAATCCTCCATCGGTCTGTCATGCAGGTTGGTAAGGAGGAAAAATGCAAACTCCGCTTGCGCCTGCAACCTCCAGTTCGCTCCACCTCTTGTAACCATCACTCCATTCTCATTCACGTCCGCAAAGCCCAACGACTGCAATGATGTAGGCACATGGGTGCCCTTTTGGTCATTTTTTCCACCAGTTCGAGCTGTATCAGGCCAAGCGGAGCACTTAATGTCCACTGTTTTTATTCTTCTCGGGAAACCTCTCTCCATCGCTCTCTCCATCGCGCCTTCATGATGTTTAAGGATCGAGTCTCACGCACTCTAAAAAATGTCTATTACGGAACATTTTCCTAGAACTTAGAACTAAGAGCATAGACTGCTCGTCTCTGAAAACTTGGAAGTGTACTCACTAGCACTAGCACTAGCAGTTAATACAACAGTGGGAGAACGTGCATTTATTAAATTTTATTATTGATTAACAAATAAACCGTTGCGTTTTATTTATCTGGTGTTAATATTTTAATTTTTGTTAATTATTTATGTGGCAATCAGTTAGCTATCAAAGTAATTTTTAAATATGATTAAGTAAATGTAAAAAAGTAAACACATAATAGCTAGGAATAATAGCTAGGAAGTTAATGATTGAAATCACGGCCATTTATTTTGTGTGATTACTAAGAATATTCCAACCATATTTAATCATGTCCATAAAAAACTTATTAAGTATTAAACTCCTATTAAATCTGTCAATTATCAATAGGTGTAAGCCTTTTGACATAACAAACCTCTAAGCATTGACCACCATAACATTGGTGCCAGCCACTTTTTCTTTCTTTACTAAGGATTTCGAAATTGTATTTAGAATTTGGTATCAGTGAACTTTGAAATTCCGTGAGTGGATGTCAATAATAATAACAATTGTGAAAACCGAGATGGATGAAATATTTGATTCTTCTACATATAACTTAAAATTTATTAGATATAACAATTCGTGTTTGAGTTTGACCCTCCACCGCGAAATAAGTTGTGTTTAGGTGACTCCCTCGGAAAGTTTATAGCTCTTGACTCTCGGTCTTTAGCTGGCCCCTCGAGAAAAATGGGAAGGGTTCTGGTGGAAATGGACATTTCTACAGGACTGCCAAAAGTCTTGGAGATCACTTGGAGAGGGAGGAAACTCCTACAGTCTCTGGACTACCTCGGGCTCCCCTTCCGCTGCAATCTTTGCCGTGAAACAGGCCACCTTCGCCGCTTTTTCCCGGGTAAGTCCTCTCTTGACCAAACTGAAGAAGCAAACCTTCTCCTTAACCCCCCAGATTACTTGGATCCTGACCCTTCACTTGCATACTTGGACGCGTCTCCCTCTCCTTCCTCTTTTTCAGCACCAGGACAAGCTGAGTCACCGCTGCACAAACTGAACCTGATCTGCCCTTCTCTTTACAATTCTCTTTCAGAGGTTGAAAATGACTCCCTCCTTAGCTTCCACTGGCTTTCTCGCCACGGTTCAGATTCGTCGCCCCCTCTCCGGGAAGATGCGCTTCCCCCTTCACCCGACTTACCCGACCCCTCCACTTTCTGTCCTCCCCGGGTTTCGGATGCTCTTCCATCGATCCCTGCCTCCTCCCCTTCTACAGTCAGGCAACCTCTCTCTCCTCCCCTCTCTGTGGAACCCGAAGCTCTTCCGATGGTGGCCCCAGATTTTGGACAATCTGACGAAGTGGATTCAAATCTCTTGGATGCACTGACCTCCTCGACTTCCCTCACCCTTCTGCCGGAAAACACTTCGCAACTTTCCATTTACCGGGGAAAAGAACTCATTCGCCCAGCTGCAGAGGTTGGAAGCTCTACCTCTCTTAACCCGGAAAAAGTTGTCAAAGCCTTTGCTTGGTCGAGAGGCATTGGTACAGAACTCTCCCCTCTCCAGACGCGAAGTTCCAGAAAACAAAAGGAGCTTCTAAACTCCGTGCAAAACGTTCCAGACTTCCCTTCACAGGAAGGAAAGGCCCTTAGAGCATTGAAGGCCTTGGCACGCTCAAAATAATGATAGTGCTTTCCCTGAATATTCGAGGGATCAGAGGCACCCTCAAGGTTGCCTCCTTCCGAAGGCTCCTGGAGCGTTCGAAGCCCGATATTATTTTTTTGCAAGAAACCCTCACTGCTGATCAAACCTCCAGAGATTTCGTGTTTCTTTTTCGCCCTTCTTGGTTCACTGGGGCAGTTAGTTCCATTGGTAATTCCGGAGGAGTACTGGTGGCTTGGGATCCTAGTCTCTTCGATCTGAGACCCTTCTTGACAAGTGGTGGTATCCTATTGTTAGGTCGATGCCTAGCTTCTTCACATGAGATAGATCTTCTCAACATTTACGGCCCTTGCTCGGAAAAAAAGCGCTTATGGTCGCTCCTGGCTGACAGTGGCCTCCTCTCCATTCCAAATCTCATTGTAGGTGGAGATCTCAATATCATTTTATCAGCAGCAGAAAACTGGGGAGGTCGCTACGTTCCGGGCTCTTCCGAAGCTTTTTACAGAGAACTATTTGACTCAAACAATCTGACTGATATCCTTCCATTCCAGCTGGTCCCTACATGGCGAAACAGACGCTCTGGACCCGATGCCATAGCTAGAAGATTGGATCGATTTCTTGTTGCTGAAGGCTTCTTGTCTTCCTCAGAACTGCCAACCTCGTGGGTGGAGCACCCCTTCTTCTCCGACCATGCTCCTATTCTACTCCAGTTGAGACCTCCAGACATTTTTTGCACGATCACGTTCAATTTTAATCATCACTGGCTCATGGAGGCCGATTACAATGATATGGTCCTTTCGATTTGGAGGGATCCCAGTTTCCTTACTAAAGACAACGCTCAGTTGCGCCTAGTATGGAAACTGAAAGTCTTAAAGGCCAAATCAAAATCATGGTTCCATGCTAAAAGAAAAGCTGATCAGTCCCGTCTTGTTGCGCTGGAGACTGGAATCACTCAGTATATAAAACGGTCGACCATTTCCGCTTTAACAGTTGAGGAGGCAGCCAATCAAAAGCTGCTCGAATCGCGTAGAAACTCCATTCTACGCTCGGAAGAAAACGCTTGGAGGCTCCGAAGCTGCGCTACTTGGCTTAAAAGCGGTGATTCCAATTCAAAGTTTTTCCATAATGTAGCGAGTTTCAACAGGTTTAAAAAAAGCATATGGTCTATAAAAAATGTGGGGGAGGAAGTTATCCATGGACAGGAAGCGCTAAAGGAAGAAGCGGTCTCATATTTCAAACAACTTTACAAAGCCCCTAACAGCCACAACCTCCTGGAAAAGTGTTCCACAACCAACCTGTTCCCTTCGATAGTTTCAGCAGAGGAAGCCGCTAATCTCTACATTCCTGTAACTTTGTCTGAGCTAAAAGACATTCTACTTAACTTCAAGAAAGAGAGGAGCCCTGGTCCGGACGGCTGGACGTCAGAATTCTTCATCCATTTTTTTGACCTCGTAGGAGAGGATCTCCTCCAGATGGTAGAAGACTCTCGTATCAAAGGTAAGGTCCATGGAAGTCTCAATTCCACCTTTGTGGTCTTGATTCCGAAACAACACCACTCACTCTCTTTCAACGATTTCCGTCTGATATCCCTGTGCAACCTTATCTACAAGGTAATTTCCAAAGTGATCTCAAACAGAATAAAGCCCTTCCTTGAAAGGTGCATCTCAGCCGAACAACTGGGATTCTTGAAAGGCTGAAGAATCCAAGATGCTATTGGAGCCGCCCACGAATGCATCCATAGCATCAAGCAAAAAAAATTAAAAGCGTTGGTTATGAAATTAGATCTCAAAAAAGCTTTTGACAGCATCGACTGGGAGTTCTTAAGATTAATTTTACACTCCGTTGGCTTGGGAGAAAAGTTCATTCTTTGGATTCTGTCCTGTGTTACCAGTGCCAATTTCACGGTATTGATCAATGGAGAGCCTTCTAGTTTCTTCAAGAGTGAAAGGGGGCTCCGTCAGGGATGCCCTCTTTCCCCCTATCTTTTTATCCTGATCATGGAAGGTCTCAGCCTTCTTCTCTCCAAAAGATGCACGAATCACCATATCTTGGGCTTAAAGGTCTCAAACTGCTTAAAAATCGTCCATCTCATGTTTGTAGACGATGTTCTTCTCCTCTAGAATGCTGACCAGGGGGAATGGTTAGTCCTACAAGAAGCGCTCCATCTCTTCTGTCTTGCTTCGGGATTATCCATCAACTTTTCTAAATGCACCGTCCACTATTGGGGCCTTTCGGATACAGAACTACTCCACCTAAAGGACTCCATCCCTCTTCCTTTTTTTAACCTGAGCGAAGGCTTCTCTTACCTTGGATTCCAGCTGAAATTGGGAACCTCCACTCCAAACGACTGGCGGTGGCTTGTGGTTCTGTTTGAAAAAAGAATTGGCTTCTGGTGCAATAAATGGTTGTCTTTGGGGGGCCGCTATATCCTGGTTAAGTCGGTACTGGAGAGCCTCGCCGTCTACTAGATGTCCTTGGAGCGGATCCCTATTAAGATTATAATGATCTTACGGAGGCTCACTTTTAACTTTCTATGGAATGATCAACCAGGCAAGCACCGATTTCATCTTTGCTGTTGGCAAGACCTGTCAAAACCTTGGAAGGCAGGGGGTTGGGGGCTAAAGACTCTCTCCACCTTCAACTCAGCGCTCCTGGCTAGCTCCTTCTAGAGAGATGTCACCCACAATAGTATTTGGAGCCACATTATCAAAGATAAATATATGGGCTCCCTGTCGCTCCACGACTGGATCAGAAAGCCAACACTCCTGCAAAAGTGGGCGGCTCCCTTTTGGAAAGGACTGGTTGCGTCCTCCCAGGTGATTCTCCATTGGTTACGGTGGAAACCCGGCTCTGGGAATGAAATTTGCATAGGCCGAGATAAGATACTTGGGCTGGGAGACCTGTCGATCCTCTCTCCAACGCTGAGCACGCGGCTAACGTCCCAGCACTGCACTTTTCTTGCACAAATCAAGGTACCGACTGGTGCCCTCCCTCTCCCTGACAGTTGGTTGGACAGTGGAACCCTGTCCCTTGATGGATCGATTGCAATTGAGTGGAGCCGCTACACATCGACCCTCAAAGGTGCTGGGATCTCCCTCTCTGATCAACCGGATACTTTGTTGTGGGCCGGAGGGGATGCCACGAGCTCCATTACAGTCAAAAATATCTATGTCGCCTTCCTCCAACAGCTGAGACTTGAAGTGGACTGCTCGTGGATTCTCCAGATTTGGAAGTGGGAAGTCCCGCTCAAACTGAAGCTATTTACCTGGCTCGCGGGTAGAGGGAAAATCCTATCCTGGGAGGTGCTTAGACGAAGAGGCTGGGAGGGCCCTAGCATTTGTCTTCTTTGCAACCTTGCTTCTGAGGATTTACATCACCTTTTGGTTCATTGTGCTTTTACGAAGGAGGTTTGGAATCTATTGATCGAGTCTTTTTCTCTTAATGTTACCTGGAGAGGTTCCACCTTCTCGGCCTGTTTTTCCGACTGGGTCTCTCAAAAATCTGCTCCTCCAAGCTTGGTTGTCCATATCTACTGGCAGATCTGGTCAGAGAGGAACAAAGCGATCTTTGAAGACCGTCCACCTTCCGTGCAAGCGATTGTTCACAGAGTTTTGGCCACTTTCCATTGGAAACCTTCTTCGGTTAAGTCCTTCCCACTCAAAGTTTGCGATTTTACTTTGACAGCTGGATACACTCTGGCTTGTTTCGACGGAGCTGCAGCGTCCACTGGATTATGTTGCGGGGCAGGTGGCTTTTTCAAATCACATACAAAGAGGACCACAAAGTGGTTTTTAAACTGCGAGGTGGGCACTAATACAAAAGCTGAACTTTTGGGATTATGGACATCCCTTGCCTTAGCCTCTCTTTGGTCTATCAATCACATTCTAGTTCTTGGTGACTCGAGAGTCATTATAGACTGGATCAACCAAAAATGCAAGCTTCGCTCGGTCCATATTGAAGGCTGGAAGGAAAAAACGCAGGATCTCTCCAAACTCTTCACTGACATCAACTTCTGGCACATTTCCAGAACTCACAATAAGGAGGCAGATGCTCTTTCTAAGAGAACCCTAAGCGGAGAGGTAGGGAGACTCTCGGTCTTCCATTGTGAAAACGGGATTGAGAGCTCCATTTCCTCCATTGATATCTTTGAATGATGTGGGCAGGCTCATAGCTATTGTTTTGTTGACTGTTTTGTGAATGATTGTTCCTTGGCTGTTTCTTCCTGCCTTTTTCTCCGCCTGGCTGGTCTTGGTCCCTCTGTTGATCGGTTGCAGCGTGACTGTCGGATGCAGTGTGATTGTTCCTTCCTGTCTTTTCTTTCGTTTCCAAAGCGAGAGTGCTGTTTGATTTTGGTCCATAGCTCTTTGGAGCTCGCATTGTAAATGACTTTATATTATAAATATAATCTCGAGCAATTTTTTCTTGGAAAAAAAAAAAGAAGAAGTTGTGTTTGAGTTTGAGCTTCCACCGCCGAGACTAATTGTTTGAGTTTGATATTTTTGAAATAAGTTGTGTTTGAGTTTAGCACAAATTCATCCATATCTGAAGAGAGTTTTATCACATTATAAGTGTGTAATAATATCCCACTACTGTTTGGTGGAGGTTAATAAAACTTCATTTTTTTTTTATAATTTTTATAATATTCTATTGTTTGGTGGAGGTTATTAAAACTTTACTTTTTTGGAGAGAATTTTCAATTTGGATAGCCTAACTATTAGCATTTTATATTTCTATTCAATGTTCATAATTTATGCATGGAAAAATAGGATATGGTTGGTACTATTTTAAATATATTATTTTAAAGCACTAATAATATAGTGAGAGAATATTTGTTTTGGTGAAACAAAGTATTGTAGAAAAGGAATCTAGTCATGAAAAATCACAAATTTGAAATTTAAAGTATTTTCATATTACAAATGAATTTGTTAATGTCCATTTTCATTGAAATAACAATTTAAACATTTTAAATTTGAATACCAAAGTTGTGGAGCTGGATACCATCAGTTGGGTGACGTCCCATGTTCATGGTGATCATGTGGATTCGGTGGTGGATGAAGGGCTACGAGATGAGTTGATAGAATCACAAGCGAATGTAGAGATTGTGGGTACGATTCAAATCACATTGAAATGCCAAGGTAGAGGAGAGGCTAGGGATGAGACAAGTGGTAGAAATGCTAGGAGAGTTAAGGCCTGTGAAGCCCATGTTGAGAAATTTAAATGCCAAAGGAAAAGCCATTGTGGGGGAACCATCCATTTCTGTTGGAAGGGATGGATGAGCGTGTGAAGATAGCGCTGTGTGATCGAGGGCCAGTAGCGCCATAATGTATAACAAACAATCAAATACATAAAAGTGGGCAGTTGTAAAACATTGAGCTTGTCAGTTATGCCACACCTTGCTCAGAGGTATTTTCATTTTGTAGTATGTGTGATTTAGAAGATATTGTTGTGAATGTAAGAAACGATGTGCTTATCATTTTTGGTGAGCAATATGCATTATTAAATGTTGTTGAAAGTGAATTATAGGTCCTCAGATCTAAAAGCAATTAGGATCTTTTGGATCTAAAAGCAATTAGGATCCGTTGGATCTATAAGTAATTAGGATTCGACCACCTATAATCCATTGCAACAACATTCAATATTGTATAGCAGGCTGGATATTGGCAACTATCA
>ML778488.1:45162-65223 GCA_009831015.1 Picea engelmannii
GCATCTATCAAGTCTAACGAAGTATCGACCAACAGCTTCAGCTTCACTTCCATGGGTGTATTCATGGGCTTGCATTCTAGCATGTCGAATCTCTTTAAGATTTCGACCGGTTACTTCCCTTGGTTAAGGAAGATTCTTTCTAGACTATGCCATACCTTAAGGCCTAAGAAGTAATGCATTAGACCAAGGTCTTTCATTTCAAATTCTGTGGAAAGTATCTTCTTACATTCAACGATGAGATTTTTTTCTCCAGTTAAGAATAAGTCATCCACATATAGTAGTAATATTACTGGTTCATTATCCATAATTTTGAAGTAGAGATTTGAGTCTGCTTTACTCTTGGTAAAGCCTAAGCTCGTCGAGAAATTGTCTATACGACCATACCAAGCTCTGGGAGCTTGCTTCAATCCGTATAAGGCTTTCTTCAATCGACAGACATGAGACTTCCTGTCTTCAACCTCAAATCCTTGGGGTTGCTCTATATACACTTCCTCTTCGATAACACCATTCAGGAAAGCTGTCTTCACGTCCATTTGGTGCAGCTTCCATTTCATCTTGGCAGCAAGAACTATAATGGTTCTGATCGAAGTGTATCTTGCCACATGAGCGAATGTCTCTTCATAGTCAATGCCTTCCTTCTGGGAAAGCCACGAGCGACAAATCTTGCTTTATATTTCTCAATACTTCCATCAGCAGCATGTTTTATTTTGAAGAGCCATTTTTATGATACCACATCCTTACATTTTGGTCTGGGAACTATTTCCCATACATCATTCTTTATTATGGATTGGTATTCCTCTGTCATGGCATCTTCCCATTCCTTCTTTTGAATGGCCTCTTCAAAGCATGTAGGTTCTTCATCAAGTAGATTGCACATCAAAGCTGTGTAACTGGAGAATGGCTTTGGTCTTTTCACCTGTCTTGTTCCTTCTGGAACACCATACTTCCCTCCATCTTGTATAAGCTCTCTTGCCCAAGCAGGCTTTCTTTTATGGGAGAAGGTCATATGAGGAGGTTCTTGAACTTATGATACATCGTGATCTTCAGGAGTCTCCTCATCAGGGGAAGTTACGACTTCCCTTACAAGTTTTGTAGTTCTGGGAACTTCCCTCACGGATTCTGCAATCCTGGGATTTACAGGTTCCTCTTCATATACTTCTTCAAGCTGACATCTTCTTGATTTCTTAAGTGTTGCTTCTTCATCAAAGGTCACGTCCCTGCTGATTTCAATATGGCGGTGACTAGGTATTTAGATTCTGAAGGCCTTGGAGACCTCA
This sequence comes from Picea engelmannii, assembly GCA_009831015.1. Taxonomy (NCBI): domain Eukaryota; kingdom Viridiplantae; phylum Streptophyta; class Pinopsida; order Pinales; family Pinaceae; genus Picea; species Picea engelmannii. Next base: position 46,440 of record ML778488.1, read on the forward strand.
CAATATCCCACAAATATTCCCTTCTTTCCGGAGGGTTCCAACTTGTTTCTTTTCTCTTTGGGTATATGAATAAACACTGGACAACCAAATATTTTGAGATGGCTTACCTCTGGCTTCTTTCCGGTGAACGTCTCTTCCAGTGTCTTGAGCCCAAGTGTACTATGGGATAATCAGTTATGCACATAAACAACTGTCATTGTTGCTTCTTCCCATAAGCACATAGGAAGATATTGATCATGGATCATAGTCTTCACAGCTTCCAGTATGGTTCTGTTCTTTCGTTCAGCTACACCGTTTTGTTGGGGATCTTGATCCCAACATCTTTGCAGATATTCACGAACTCTTTTGAGGTATATTCTCCTCCGTTATCTGACCTGAGTATCTTAATCTTTCTTACATAAAGGTTTTCTATCAAGGCTTTGAATTCCTTGATCTTGTTGAACACTTCAAATATATCCAGGTCTTTTATGAGAAAAATCATTAATGAATGATACGTAGTATACATACCCATTAATGGAGGATGATGTTATTAGGCCACATACATATGAATGAATGAGTTCTAGGACTCCTTCTGCCTTGTTGTCCCTCTTCGGAAACGGGTTTTTTAATGTTCTTCCTTTGTGCACATCCATTGCATACGCCTTCATGGTCACCTTTGAGTTCATGTAAACTTGTGACCACTTTGCATATGTATGGTGGCACCTTGTAGTTGAAGTGAGCTAATCTTCTATGCCAAGATTCTGCAATGGCGTGGGTCATGGCAGCTTCTGAGTGACCCTTTAGCTCGTGCAAGTCACCTTCTTCTCTTCCAATGATGATTGCTTCATTTACGGTCTCTTCTTTAGCATGTTGCCTTTTGCAACCTTTGTTATAGCTTCCTCATGTGACCTAGAGCAAGGTCAACAAAACAACAAGCAAGAATAATATCCTTCTTGATAATATAAAGCAATAGCATGAACAATCATCACAGTAGCTCCTTTAGAGCTATCACTTATCTGAAGCAAAGATTAAAGGTAAGGAATACAATACGAAATGAGGTCAACACTCTCATAGTGTTGTGACCAAGCATTCTTCCATGGCAACCTGGAACTAACACACGCGGTTTCTCCTAGAGGAGGTGTTAGTTGTATCTAGTAAAGTATTTACCTCTATATGTTCACATGATATCAAGTATAATACTTTACGACGACTGCTATCTCAATTATAGTCATCAGTTTATCATGTGTACCTTTGAATCTTATTAATCTTGATTAATCAAACTTGGAGCCTTGTCCTCAAGAATGAGTGCTTGCTTTTCTTCCAGGTCTACTTCACTCAAGTGACGAGTGCTTTCTTCAACCTATCTTATGTACTAAGACAATATGCTAACTTGACAAAAGGTTAGGTTAGAAGATAAGCTCTATGATCAACTTTTAATCCTTCTAATAATTTGATCATAGCTTCAACATGCAACACTAATCAAGATAATGTTATGACAAATAGATGTATATCAGAATAATCACACCTGGGTTGCATCATTCCTCTGAATGTGTTGGATCTTGAGATCCTTCTGGATCTATGGCAAGAGATCCCTTCTTCTGCAAATACTCTTTAGGGTTTAACCATTAAACATATGTAAGTACATACCTCTGATAACATTTGCAGGTAGTGACTCCATCTGGTAGCAGCGGTAATCATTGCCAACTCTTGAGATAACTTCAAGGGTGATTGCAACTGGTTCTACGGTTGCAACTGGTTCTACGGCTGCAACTAGTACTGCAACTGCAACTAGTTCTGAGACTGCAACTGCAACTGCAACTTAGGGTTTTATGATAAAACCCTATTTTTTCAAACTTCAAGTTTTGAAAATCTGATCCAGGGGATAGATGCGATGAGCTGAGTCGAGTTAGCTGGTGCAGTCGAAATTTCGAAAATCCAACTTTTACCCCCTCAAACTTGATCTGTGGATTTCTGGACTGGTGCTTCCAGTTTTCTGGTACTTCTGCTACTCTGGTATTTCTGCGACTCTGGTTTTTTGGTTTTCTGGTACTTTGTGAAACTAGGGTTTCACTTTGCAGAAGATCTAGCCACTGAAAAGGTGCACTCTAAGTGCCAAAATGATCCTTGGGGGAGGGCACAACTTTCTAGGTGGTTTTAGGGCTGAAAAGATTCACTTTTTCAAAACCCTAATTTTTGGGTACGTTAACAGTGACGCTTTTCCTCTTGTGAAATATGCTTCCTTCAGGTTGGCTCTGATACCATGTTAATGTTTATGCCATTATTATAGTTCTTTGCATTTCAATAGATAAGAGCAACATAAGAACAAGATCATTGAGAAATACACATTCACAAGAGACACATCATTTATCCTGGGAAACCCTCTAGGGGAAGAAAACCCAACAAAAAATTCCTTATCATAAATTGTCAATACAATGTCAAGAGATAACTCAAACGAATACAGATAGTCCTCTCCAAAAGATGCGCCACTCTTCTCCCTCTCTCCTTTGCCGGTAACAGATTAGAACTTGTCTCTCAAACTGAGCAAGTGAGTTGTGTGAGAAAGTGAGGCGCTAGCCTCTCTATATATACAAGACTGGCACGTGTTAAGGGTCTTCACTGGCAGGGCCAACCTCTCACTCTGGGTGGGTAAACCCACCTTTAATTTATTTCTGGGTCTCAATAATAACTGTTGGGGCCGACTTCTTATTCTGCCTATTACAATTGTCCGATGACCAATCCGCAAAAGGGGATTTGGTCCTAATACAATTATCGACATGATTAATCCACAATGGGGATTAATCCTATGAATAAAATAACAATAATAATAAGAATACTCTTCGCAGTTACATTATTTCAACACAATCCAAGCATCGAGCAAGTATTCCCTGGAACACATCCAGGGGTCCTATAACACATATAGGGACTTACTGCTTGGTCCTAGACCAAGAACCCCATTCATATACTGGGGGTCCTCACTAGGCTCTTTTTCCATGGCTCTCACTGCTTGGTCCCAAACCAAGAAACCCCAGGAGTGTACTAGGGGCCTTAGTCCTTAGCTAGAGTCTTATGCCCTCCTCCCGGAGAATGGCTCTTGCAGCTACACTAATTTCAACACTCCCTCTCAGTAAGAGAGACATTCTCAGCAACACCAAGCTTGTCTCCAAAGTACACAAACTTTGTCAAGGATAGTGGCTTGGTCAAAATATATGCGGTTTGTTCTGCCGCCGGAACATACTAAATACTGAGAATGTTCTTCTTCACCATGTCCCTATAACACATCTAAGGTCTTATCCACCAAGGTACAAGACCAAGGATCAACCCATGCATTAAGCAAGGGTTCCCTGGAACACATCCAAGGGCTCTAGAACACATCTAGGGACTTACATCAACCACCAAGGAACACATCCAAGGATCAATCCAAGCATCGAGCAAGGATTCCCTGGAACACATCCAGGTGTCCTAGAACACATTTAGGGACTTACTGCTTGGTCCTAGACCAAGAACCCCATTCATATACTGGGGGTCCTCACTAGACTCTTTTTCCATCGCTCTCACTGCTTGGTCCCAAACCAAGAAACCCCAAGAGTGTACTAGGGGCCCTAGTCCTTAGCTAGGGTCTTATGCCCTCCTCCTGGAGAATGGCTCTTGCAGCTACACTAATTTCAACACTCCCTCTCAGCAAGAGTGACATTCTTAGCAACACCAAGCTTGTCTCCAAAGTACACAAACTATGTCAAGGACAGTGGCTTGGTCAAAATATCTGCGGTTTGTTCTGCCGTCAGAACATACTAAATACTGAGAATGTTCTTTTTCACCATGTCCCAAACATAGTGGTATCTCATCTCAATGTGTTTCGATCTATCATGAAACACCAAATTCTCGGAGAGCTTTATACAGCTTTGGTTATCACAGTGGATGACTGTGGGTTCCATCTCAGCACTGAATAAATCTAAACATAGCTTTCTGAGCCAAACTGCTTCTCTGCTAGCAACACTTGCAACAATGTATTCTGCTTCTGCAGTGCTCTGGGCTATAGAGCCCTGTTTCCTATTGGACTAGGAGATCATAGCTGAACCCAAACTGAAACAATATCCAGAAGTACTCTTCTAGTCCACTGTACTGCCCATCCAATTTGAATATGTATATCCATGAAGCATTACACCTCCACTGGAAGTATATCTAAGCCCATAGGCTATAGTGCCCCGAACATATCTGAGAATATGTTTAACAACCATATGAATATGCTTCGGTTCACACATGAAGTGGATGAGGGCATTCATTGCATAGAAAATGTTCGGTCTGGTATGTACGAGATACATTAAGGACCCAATGATCTGTCGATATGTGGTGGGGTCTTTCGGATCTGAACCTGTAGCTTGGTCTTGTAACTTCTTTAGGTTAGAAATCATAGGTGTGGACATGGATTTACAGTCCAACATGCCAAATTTGCGGAGCACATCAATTGCATACTTGCTTTGTGAGAGAAATATCTCACTTGGTTTCTGCCATACCTCTAAGCCAAGAAAATAATGCATAAAACCCAAGTCTTTCATTTCAAATTATGCCGAAAGCTCCCTCTTAGTATGAGATATCAAATTTTATTCTCATGTAAAGAACAAATCATCCACATATAATACTTAGATAACAAGATGATTATGTACAATCTTTATATAAAGATTGGGATCTGCTATACTCTTGGTGAATCCAAGACTCTGTAGAAAACTGTCAATTCTTCCATACCAAGCTCTCGGAGCTTGCTTCAAACCATACAAGGCTTTCTTGAGTTTGCAAACATGGGATTCTTTCCCATGGATCATGAACCCCTCAAGTTGTTCGATATAAACCTCTTGCTCAGCTTCATCGTTAAGAAAAATAGTCTTAACATCCATTTGGTGAAGTTTCCAACCAAAAACTGCAGCAAGAGATATAATGATTATGATGGAAGTATACTTGGCAACAAGAGAAAATATCTCGTCATAGTCAATTCCTTATTTCTGAGAGAAGCCACGAGCCACAAATCTAACCTTGAATTTTTCAACACTGTCATCTGTTGCATGCTTAATTTTGTAAACCCATTTGGAGGTTAGCACTGATTTGCCATGAGGTCTTGGGACCACTGCCCATAAATCATTCTTTAGAATTGAATCATACTCTTCTATCATTGCATCTTTCCACACTTTATATTTGGAGGCTTATTCAAAGGTGGAAGGTTCTGAGTCAATCAGAACATTCAACTGGGCTACTAGGCCGAAGTACTTATCTGGTTTCTTTCTTTCTCTGAAGGTGCCTTTAGGTGTTGCATGCTTTTTTGTTCCCGGCACCAAGTTGTCTTCCTTTTAACAAGAGGTTTCTCTAAAGGAAACTCGATAGAATATCTTGAGGGATCCACTGAAGGCTCTATGGTATCCTCCCTCTACTCATCTGGAAGTGGTGTATCTGAAGGTTCTGGAGATGGAACTTCCTACTCCACTGTATCACATGGAAGTTCTCTAGAATGACGAAAGGCTACATAAATTATGTATGCCTTTGATATTTCACTATATCCCACAAAAATTCATTTCTTTCCGGAGGGCTCTAACTTAGTCCTCTTTTCTTTTGGAATATGAATGTAGACTGGACTACCAAAGATTCTCAGATGATCAATGGAGGCCTTTATGTCGTGAAGACTTCTTCTGGAGTTTTCTCTTCAAGGGCTTTATGAGGACACCTATTCTGAATGTAGACTGCAGTGCTTTCTGCTTCGGCCCAAAGTGACAAAGGTAGATTCCGATCATACATCATTGCTCTGGCTGCTTCACAGATCATTCTATTCTTTCTTTCTGCAACCCCATTCTGCTGGGGGGATTATAAGGCACAGTCAGCTCCCTCTTAATCCCGGAAGCTCGACAGAGTTCATCATACTTGTAGGAGTCAAATTCTTTTCCATTGTCCATTCTAAAAACACGAATGTGTCTACCTGTCTGATTTTCAACAAGGTTTTTAAAATTTTGAAATATGTTGAAAGATTAATCTTTAGTCTTCAAAAAATAAATCCAAGTTTTACAAGAACAATCATCAATAAGAATGATATATTAAAGACAACCATTCATTGATGGAACAATAATAGGTCCACAAAGATCAGAATGAATAAGATCTAAAATGCCATTAGATTTTTTATTGTTGTGAGGGTAATCTTTCTTTGTATTCTTATCGAGAGCACAAACTCTACAAACACTATCATGCTCAAATGAAAACACTGGCATACATGTTACCATCTTTTGCAAACCTGGGAGCGCGTTGTAGTTGAGATGTCCAAGCCTTATGTGCCAGAGCTCGCAATGGTTTATCATCTCGTGAGCTAATGCTTGAATAAATTGACCTATGATTTTATAAAGTCCGCTCTCACGAGTTCCAATAGTCATGGCAGAGCTCAAATCCCCATTTGAGGGCCACATGAGAGCCTTCCCTTTGGTGAAGGGTATTGAGTATCCTTTGTTTTCTAACACTGCAACTGAGATGGGATTTTTCTTTAATTCAGGAACATAAAGAATTTCATCAATATGAAATACATTACCTGATTGAAGCTGAAATGTTGTTGATCCAAACCCTTTAATGTCATATGTGTCATCATCACCCAGTTCTACCTTTACATTGAACTTCTTATCCCGATAGTTTACAAGATTTTGTTTGAATCCTGTCATGTGTTTGGAGGCCCCGCTGTCCATTAACAAAACATCCTCCGACTTGGATATAGTGTCAGAGCGAGATGACATGAGATAATATTCTCGGTGTTGTTCTTGTTCTTTGGTGGCAGCCCTGGTTCTTCTTCGTTGAGGTTCCTTTTGAGGTTCTTCTTCTTCAGTGGCAACTGAGGCATGGAACCTACATTTTCTTCTCTATTGTGAGGGAGGGTTCCTGCAATCTTTTGCATAATGTCCTAGCTTATTACAATTAAAGCATCTTACTTTAGATAAATAAGGATGAAGATGAGATTGCTTACCTAGTGGTTTCTTACCTTTGCCTTTAGGCCGAGGAAACTTCTTCCATCTCTTGGCTTTAGCTGAAAGGGCGTGATCTCTTATAGTTGAGTGCTCATTTCTACTTTTGAGTCTTCCTTCTTCTTCTAAGCAATCATGCCATAATCTCTTAAAGTTAGGTTCAACTTTTCTTCCGTTGACCGAAGTGAGAAATATTTTCCATGACTCAGGGAGTCCATCAACTGTAGTTTGTACAAGGTCATCATCATCCACATCAACTCCTATTGTTGTAAGTTGATCTCTGGTTTGAGGAATCTTGGAGAAGAAAACAATGATGGTTTCATCCTTTCCCATCTTTAATGTACGTAGTTGTTTCTTCAATATTCTCTTCTGAGTTGGAGCCTTCTTTTCATAGAGATTTTCTAGGGCATCAAAGCATTCTTTGAAAGTCCTTAGATGACCAATGAGGGGCATCATGTTATCCTTAACTGAGTCAAAATTGATTATTTTAGCTTTGGCCCGTCTCTTCTTGTATGTTGCCCTGCTAACATTTGAAGTGGGTTCTTCTATTACCCCGGTAACCAGTTCATCCAAGTCACCCTCTTCTAGCATGCTGAGCACCCTAGACTTCCAAGCATTGAAGTTGGAGGCCCCTTCAAGCATATCTTCTGCTTTGACTGAGATGAAGCCATGTTGAGTTCTGGATTAGATTATGAAATGGATTTATTGTTGATCTGCAAAACAAACCCTAAGAAGTGGATCTACGCAGGCTCAAGTCTGTAATTCTTGAGCTCTTTTCACGCCCTAAGCTCTGATACCATGTTAGATTTAGGGAAAAAATAGAGAAAATAATAATGCTTTTAAATTATGTTCACTAGATCAACACATTTAAGAAAAGACATAAACAGATCTGAATTAAATTTTGAACATAAACAAAATTTATGAGTGCAAAAACAAACCTTAGCTTACCTCTTAGCCAATGAAGAATGTACTTGTCACATGTGATGATGTAATTCTCTTTAATATGCTCAGAAAATTAGTTTAAGGTTCATGGATCAAACCTCTAGGGTTTTATCTCTATCATATGGACTGGTGGACAATTTTCCAAAGGAAACACCACAAGCAAGGTTGGAGAAGAATGTTGCCCGCAACTGAGACTGTAGAACTCATCAACAACAAATACTCCACAAAATGAGACAATAAAACTTTCACAACAGGGACAACAAAACCTCCATAAATGAGACAACAAATCTCTCCATAAATAAGACAACAAAAGTCTCCACAACAGGGACAACAAAAACCCTCCAAATTATGATAGTAAATCCCTTCAACACCAAGGCACGAGAGAGGAGGAGCCACCATGGAAAAGGAGGAGGAGTTGGTGCCTCAACACACCCAGTGGCCACCAGGGAAAAGGAGGAGGAGATGGTGCCTCAACACACCCAGTGGCCACCAGGGAAGAGGAGGCGGAGGAGATGGTGCCTCAACAAACTCAGCGGCAGCCTCAAAAGAGGGTCGCAACACCCTTGCACAGTCAAGGGCCAGACTGTGGCTCTCTTTTACATAGTTCGATAGCTAAAGGAGAGGTCAAAGGCAGGCCTGGGAAATCAAGTAGGGTCTGACACCTCTACACCAGCAAACAAAACTCAGAGGAAGCCCGCAACCAAGTAGAAGATGCCTCAGATCTGAAATAGAGAGTCCAAGAGAGGAGTCACACCATCCAAGAGAAGGATAACCTAAGGTAGTCACAACAATAGAAGGATGAGAAGTGAATGAGTGTGTAAGAATGAGAGGGGGAGGGTTTCTTTTATAGCTAAGGAGAGGGGTTAGGGCTAAAAATAAAATAAATAATTAATGAAAATTTAATTAATATAAATATTAATGAAATGTCAATTAAGTCAAGGTAAATTATATAAACCCAACACCACATAAAACAAGAGGGAAAGCAAGACAACAACTTTAAGACAAAGTCAAGGGGATCCACAATGGAAAAACATGTCCACATAAGTCTCATAATGACTTATAAACTTTTATCATCACTGCATAAGAGGGTATATCAACAATGTTGTCATGTCCATCTTCTTAGCTACTTCTAGGTCTCATGGACCATCCTGGGAGAGAGGAAGATGAGCACACATCATCACATCCTGGTATTTAAACCAAGATCTATTTGGTCCAAAACCAGGTTTCCCCAGAACACATATGGGGGCCCTAGAACACATCTAGGGTCTTATCCAACAAGGTACAAGACCAAAGATCAACCCATGCATTAAGCAAGGGTTCCCTGGAACACATTGAGGGGCCCTAGAACACATCTAGGGACTTACATTAGCCACCAAGGAACACATCCAATGCTCAATCGAAGCATCGAGCAAGGATTCCCTAGAACACATCCAAGGGCCCTAGAACACATCTAGGGACTTACTGCTTGGTCCTAGACCAAGAACCCCAGTCATATATTGGGGACCCTCACTAGGGTCTTTTGCCATGGCTCTCACTGCTTGGTCCCAAACCAAGAAACCCTAGGAGTGCACTGGGGGCCCTAGTCCTCAGCTAGGGTCTTATGCCATCCTTCCGGAGAATGGTTCTTCCAGCTACACTAATTTCAACAAATGCATTCTTTCAAATTACTTGTTCATGTTTAATGTTGTAATTTCTTTCTTGTATTTCTTTTTTGCATGAATGAGTTAGGGTTTCAAGCTTGTAGAGTAGATCTAGGGTATGGTTTTCATATTCAGAACACCATTTTTTCTGGATCTAATACACAATCGTTAGATTAGTATAGTTTTTACACCCTTGCTACAAATTATGCCCAAGAGATTGGCGACTCCACTAGGGAATAAAACCATTTCTTCTTCCCTCGTTGTGGGTGTGTCTCACCCCCCTCACCCTTATGATTTTTGGAGATTCCGCTTGTTGTTTGTTTTTGTTTTGTGTCTTAAAGAATTTACAGGTGGAAACCCTTCAGTTCTTCCTCAGGAATAGGATCACAACTTCCCCAAACTTTTATGGACCAATGCACTTTTGGCCCAATTTATGCACTCAATCAACAAACTTCCCCCCCCATAACCTTCACTCATCAAGCGCACTCTCTAGGCCATTTTATGTACTCATCTAGTACACTCTCTAGGCCATTTTCTACACTCATACAACATAGAAAACTAGGTATATTTTTGCACTGTCAACACGAAAAACAAGGCAGTTTTCTACACTATCTCCAGGATTAAATTTTTTCAACATTTTTGGTTTTGTCTTGGCCTAAGGAGTATTCATATAGGGTTTATTTTTCCTTTTAGAATACTTATACTATACTTGTATTTCATTCTTTAACAGATCTTGTAGGTTGAGAAAGGGACCCCTAGAGTGTTTAGTATCTTCCACTTTTTGGTCTCCTTTTGATTGCATTGCATCATTCTATTTCAATATGATTAGGATAGAGGTTCATCTTGCTTGAATAGCCCCTAGATGTGCCTTATTTACATAAAATTAGGACAAAGAAAGGCCTCCCTGGTCACATGAGTAATTTTCCTAGCCTTTGGTTTGTGTGTGAGGTCTAAATCTTTGCTTTCTCTAGCTTGTTATTTCCTTCTTTTTACAGCTTTCAACCCCGACCTGTTTGTTATTCAAGTAGATATTTCATTTGAGATTTAAAAGTATTTCAAGCTAGAGAAAATAATCCCTCTCCTTTCTGAGTACTTAGCTTGTTCTTCTTGAATTTTTGGTTTGAAATTTCATGCTTGTTAAGCCTAGTTCTTAGCTAGATTGAAGTACTAGCTTTTATTTGTAAATTTGAATTGTTGCAAGCTTATTTCTCCTTTGAAATGTAACTAGGATAAAGAAAGAGGTTATTTTAATTTAGTTAAACACACCACTTGTGCACCCACTTCGAACCCTAAATTATTTGTTTGGTTCATGACCATGTGGATGAGTTCAAATCCCCCTGACAATAGCAAGGGGTACTCCCCGATATACGGTCCCAACTAGACTATACACCATTTTAATTAGGAGTCTCATTCGAAATTTGGCATGACTGCCATTGATTGATGTCTTTTGGTTTTCTTACCAGTTGCGGTCCAATGTATCGGTGGGGCGGATGGATGGAGAGAATGCAATGCAAAGATGTAGATGAAGACTATGTATGCAAAGGCGACTAATCTATTGCTAATCTATGCTAACCTATCCTAGCTAGGAGCACACTAGAGTAACTCGTGAGTTATAAATGCAACCAAAATTTTGCACAACTTTTATACATTTAGCTGCAACAAAATAGCAAGATTGGAGACAAGTGCATACAAATGTATATAATCAGATTAGCCTAGATCACAACAATGTATACAATAACAACCCACAAATCCCAAGGCATTGAAATTATCAAAGAAACATCAATAATTGCATAATGACAAAGATTGTATGAGAATCAATCTACAACAAACAAGCATTCTTACAGTCCGTAGAAACAATAGTTATCTTCACTTGAAGTAGTTCAAAGCTCTGATCCTTTTCTACACAAAATTTCTTCTATAATATGTTGGCCCTGAGGGCTTCTCAATATTAGTTAACAAAGTATATGTTCTCAAAAAGGTTCTTGGGTCTATACAATGCTTGAAAAGCAAAAGTCCCTTTCAAATGAGCTTCTATTCTATTTTATACAAAAATTAGTAACTCTTGTGTGTCCCTTCGTCTTCTTCTTGAAGAGGAAGTTACAAAACGGTTAATCTTCTCTTCCCTAATGACAAGTGTACAACAAGGGACGAAATTTAGAGTAGTTAGGAAAAGGACGAAAGAAAGGGAGGGTATCATGTCTTTTCACTATGAACTTTTGCTTCTGAGGTAGGCCGTCCAAATTTCCAACTAGTTATAGAGTGATTCGATCCTCTTGTATGCCAGTTGCTCTAATGTTACATTGTTAAGAGAAATACTCTTATCGAGGGTGCTCATATCCTTCTCTAACTTTGTCACGAAAGCTTGCACCATCGTATGAAGCTTTATTGGTTGTAGCAGATGTTGATCAATAAGGTCGGTGGAGACGAAGGTAGTTGCTTCAACTATTTGTTTCCTTCGATTTGTGCTATCCTGAACTGCATTTACCATTTATTCTGCTACTAGGTTCTTTCCAAGCTCATCTAATCTTAGGAGTTGGCCATTTCTGATCAATTCCTAAGAAGCCTTGTGGATCCTTGAACATATTGCCATAGATTTGGTTACTTCTCTATCAACTCTTTGTCCTATCTGTTGGCAATGATCCAATCCGTACAAATCAGTCCTTCTCCCATATTTTGATGGTGATGGCCTATATAACTCAAGAGGTGCATCAAGATTTTCCTTTATCCACCTATCTATGTCAGCTATACCTTCACAGATAGTGTTGTAATGTGCCAGCTTCATTTTTATCTGGTTGTTTTGGTCAATGACTGCTAGTTGCATCTTGGAAGAGTTGTAGATGAGCGTACATGTCAATAATGGCACCTTCCAAGTCATTTCTAACCTTCTCGGCACTGACTTTGAATCTTTGGAGGATTCTTTCATCCACTTTCATTTGTCGAAGTTTTTCCTCGAGTTCTCTGATCTTTAAGTCCTTCTCTTCATTTTGTTTGTATAGCATTTGAATGTTATCTATATTGGCATCCATGAATGCAGAACAGACTCTAGTTGTTTCCACTGGATCCTCTCTAACATCTCCCATGAGTGACAACTGATATAGGATCCCCTTCCGTCACTGATATCTTCTTAACTTGCTCTTGCACAATCCTACCAGTTTTATTGTCATATGTAAAGCTTCTAAGATTTAGCACTCCAGCTGGTTGAAATGGTTCCCCTAGTCCAACGCCTAAACCACTGTCTATTGGATATGTCTTTGTGCATGTGGTAGATGTTCCTGGGATATCTTCATCCATGGGGCGTGTGTCATCTCCTCTGCTTTATGCATTTTTCTTTTTCCTTTCCTCCTCGGTAGCTTTATCAGATGCTTCCTTTGCTGCTTTCTCTGCTAGTTCTGTTGCTACTCTTGCTACTTCTGCTAGCTCCTTTTCTCTTTCTGTTGCAGCTTTTGCTTCGGCTTCAGCTTTGGATTTTGCTTTGTCGACCTAAAATTTTTTCTTCTTCTTGGCATCATTCTTCTTTTTCAACACCTTTTATTTATCCCTAATCTTTTTATCTACTGGTGTTTCTTCCTCCTCTTCGACAGATCTTGAATGAGATGAGATAGAGATGGGAGAAGATCGCATAGCTTCCTCTTGTTCTGCTTCTTTTATGGCCGCCTCTCTTATTTCTTCTTCGTCAAGGATCCTTCCCTTTGGCTAGCCACGCCTATTGGAAATGACTTCGTCATATGTTCTAACATTTTGATGCACCTTCGCTTCTTCCCAGAAATCAATAGTATACTCATAATCCCTTACGATGTTATTCAAGTGTTCCCTTACGATATTTCTAGGATCATGTCTTTTGAATCTCTCTTCTCCAAAGTAATAAGAAAGTAAGATGTCTACCTCCACTTGGGCTTATTTGGTATTCTCGAAAAAATAGTTGTCGACATATAAAGGTAGTGGGGGGCATATCGCTTTCTTAAACATGTACAACATTCCTCCAACCCATATCGATGTTCTTCAAAATCCATGAAATTGCGTCTGCACAGGGGAAGACCACTCATGTACTTCCACCGTGAATATCCCTGATTCTCTGATATTCTTGAACGCCAGGAGTTCATCTGGCTCTTCCGCTTCTGTAGAGAAAATTGACTTTTTAAACATGTACTACACTTCCCCCCATTTCAAAGTTTCTCCATCATTTTCTAGAAGTCCAGTTGTATCGTCATATATAGCCTTGACTATTTCAACCTCTCCTTGTTGGGAGTTGCCACAGGGCTCAACTCTAGATACTTTGCATGTCGTCTTCTTCCTCGGGGACAGGTTTGTACCTTCCAAAAAGATAAGTTTAGGACATATAACAATATGTAATGTACCAGTTTAAATGCAGCTAAAAGATTGAAAGTAGACAATGCTTAAGCACCTTGGTAAAAAATTGGAGGCGAAAGGCTAGATGTTAGGCTTTAAAGTCGAAATTGGAGGTCGAGGGATTAACTTCTCTGATACAGATCGGAGAAGTTATTATTAAGTGCTCCGATAAAGTGGAAAAAGGTTGAAAGAGTGGAGATCGAAAAATTTAAGGACAACTCCACTCCTCCGATTGCATCAGAGGAGTTAGTAAGAACTCCTTCGATGAGGTCGGAGGAGTTAGTTCTGACTTCTTTGATGGGGTCAGAGGAGTTAGTCCCGACTTCTCCGATAGGTTATCGGAAAGGTTCACCATAAGTCTCAAAGGTGTGTGAAAATCGACGGTGTTGGATACAACTCTTCTGATAATATTGGAGGAGTTGAAAGTAACTCCTCTGATATGATCTGGAGACTTATCAACAAGTGCTCTGAGCTGCGTGGGAAAATAGTTTATAGTTCCTCCGAACGCATCGGAGGAGTTAGTAATAACTCCTCTAATATGTTCAGAGAAGTTCATAATAATTGTTCCGCAAAGCATGAGGGTTTCAGGAGCGACTGAGGATGGGTTTGGAGGTTGAAAGAGTCCCTTGGAACCCTTATGATCTAAGTCTATGTGTGCAGGGTAAACTTTCTGGTTCGAAAAGATTGGTTGTAATGAAGGAGAGAGGCGTGGTCGTGGTGAAATTAGGGTCGACTGATCATTGTTTTAGGGCAAAGAATAATCTCTAAATTGGGAGAAGGGTGTGCATCGCACTGGCATGTATTGATTAAGGAAATAGCCAAAGGGCGTGGCAGTGTGGGGGAAAGAAAACTATCTAGCTAGGGTAATGAAACAAGAAACAAAACGAAAGTTAAGAGATCGAAAGGAGACCTAACCCTAACCTTAAACAAAAATAAGGCAATGTAATGTTCCTGACTTGGATAGTCTAGGAAACGTTGCTAATGTGTGTGTAGGATCAATGGTTTACAACATATAAATGATCATACAAATAATAAATGCAACAAAGGAATGCAAAGCTTATATTATGATATCTCTGTGGATTACAAAATGGTCGAATGCGGCTAAATAAACTGACAATACTCGACTAGATCAACGGACAAAGGATCTTATCCGGAATACAAATAAGCAACTAAAAGATAATACCCGAAATATGGGAGCACTATGGAATCAATGGATGCGTTGGGACTATGGCAACTCTGACGGTAACTGCTGGAAATATGGAAAGTTCGCCCTGGGAACTATACTTCTTGAAATGGCCTGGAAACTGTCCCAAATGATGCGTCCTGCTTTAGTCTTCAGTACTGGTATCTCTCGGACCCCTCGGCTGATAAATTTGGACCCTGGATTGATACCCCTGGGGGAATGCACCCCTCTTCTTTTGGAAAAATGAGTCCTAGTGATTCCACCATAAGAATTGGACGAGATATGTCTCAAAACGACTGCCTTGGTCTACTGGGAAATGGGTCGGAAGGGTTTCCGTGAATCTGGTCTGATGCTCGCTCTGGAACCCCAAAAGTGTCGCACGTCCAAGTCTGGAAAATGCGTCCCAGTTGATTCCTCCGTCAGAATTTGATGAGGAACCAGGCAAAAGATGTGCCTTGCCCTCCTCTCAAATGGGTCAGAGGGAAATCTTGGAATTCTCCCTGGATGGGATAAGTCGACTAAAAACCCTCTTAGAAGATGCGCCCTCACTCTGGATGAATGCGCCCTTGCTGTTGAACATTGTGTAACTGTTGCTGAAGAATGATGGAAGACCTGAATGATCTTCCCGGTTCTTGAGCTCTCGCAAGGGTGTGTCTCTCAACACCGAAATTAGCCATTGGTGTCTTCCTCTTGGAATCCATTGAACTATCTCTCCTGAGATGCGCCTCTTCTCCTCAATGACAAGTCATAATTTGCATAATGATGAATTAGGTCGCTGACCCTTCCTTTATAGCTTTCCAAAACCCTAAATCATGCTGAAACCCTAATTCACTGTTGACTTCCAAAACCCTAAATCACTGTTGAAAGCCTAATTCACTATTGACTTCTATTTTTAGCTCATAATGACTTAAAAGCGCTTTTAACCCTTTTTAGCTCAATGTCACTTTCTGAATATAACACCTGTGACTGGAGTGACCTCTAGTAACCCTGTTTACCCCTCTTTGGCCCTGGCTATAGTCTAACGGGGCGGTTTAGACCATTAGGCCTCCTCTCTAGAGATCCTATTTGGAAAGGGACATTACAGTCCTCCCTTCCCGAAATTGCTTGTCCTCAAGCAATACCAGTCCAAGGTGTTGCAACACCTTCTCGCTCTCCCAAGTAGCCTCCTCTACTGGAAGCCCTCTCCATCTGATCAAACACTCTCTGATGACGCTACTCCTCAGTTTCCGCTCCCAGAACTCCAAAACCTCCTTTAGAACTAACTCCCACTATCCCTCCTCATCCAACGGGGGAAGCTTCTCTGATGTGCTAATGAATTGTCCCACTGCCTTTTTGAGGCAAGATACGTGGAACACGTTATGAATCTTGCTCCCCTCTGGAAGCTCTAGCTCGTAAGCAACCTCGCCTACTCGGCGCATGATCCTGTAAGGACCATAAAATCTAGGCTTGAGCTTCTCGGCCCCACTCTTCTTCAGAGATGATTGTCTGTAGGGTTGGAGTCTCAAGAAAACCAAATCTCCAACCTCAAAGTTGCGCTCTATCCTGTTCCTGTCTGTACTTATCTTCTGTCGGTTTTGCGCCGCCTGTAGGTTCTCTTTCAACAACTTGAGAATATCCTGACTCTCTATGATCCAATCCTTAGCCTTGGGAGCTCTGCTCTCCCCGAAGACCAAGTCTACCAAAGTGGGAGCATCATATCCGTACAATGCTCGGAAGGGTGTCATACCAATGGACATGTGGAAGGTAGTGTTGTAGCAATGTTCTCCTAAATGTAACCACTTTACCCACATTCTCTGTTGTCCTCCTACATAGTTCCTCAAATACCCTTCAACCCACTTGTTGACAATCTCAGTCTGCCCATCTGTTTGAGGGTGATAGCTGGTGCTAGGTGTCAACTCTGTCCCCACCAACTGAAACAACTCTCTCTAAAATGTCCCTATGAACCGATTGTCCCTGTCACTGACGATGTTCTTCGACAACCCATGAAGTCTGAAGACCTCCCTAAAGAAAAACTCGGCTACCTAAACTGCACTATACTGTGTCGATATGGCATAGAAGTGAGAAAACTTGGTCAATCTATCGACCACTACATAGATACAGTCCTTACCCTGGACCTTGGGTAAACCTGTGATGAAGTCCATAGATATACTCTCCCATTTCTGCTCTGGAATGGGGAGTGGCTGAGGTAGCCCTGTTGGAAGAGCATGCTCTGACTTGTTCTGCTGGCAAGTCATACACTCACTGATGTGTCTCATAACGTCATGTTTGAGGCCCTTCCATGAGAACCTCTCTCTGATCTGTCTATAGGTTTTGAAAAACCCCTGATGGCCTGCTAGAGATGAATCATGAACTGCAGTGAGGATCTTCTTCTTGAGCCCTGAATCTGGCACCAAGTAGACTTTATCCTTGTAAAATATGACATCGTCAATGACCCTATACCGGTCATCCTGTATCTGCCCATCCATCACCTCACAAGCGAACTTGTTCTTGGAATATTCCACTAACAAGTGGGATTTCCAATCTGCTGAAATCCCCATCAAAGAACATGATGTAGGTCTCCTCGATAATGCATCGACCACAATGTTCTTCTTCCCCTTGACATACTCTATGTCAAAGTCGAATGCCTGTACCTTCGTCACCCATTTCTGTTGGCGCTCACTGAGGTCCTTTTGCTCAAGGAAATACTTCAAACTGTTGTGATCGGTCTTGACCACGAATTTGTTGCCCACCAAATATTGTATGAACTTGGTCAAGATATACATGATTGCCAACATTTCCTTGTCATAAATGGAGTACAACCTCTCAGGTTGACTAAGCTTCCGGCTCTCGAATACAATGGGGTGTCGTCCCTGGTTCAAAACTGCATTGATCCCTGCGCCGGATGCCTCACTCTAGTACAAATGGCAAGGTGAAGTCTGGTAGTGCCAACACTGGACAAGTGCCCTTGACTTCCTTCATGTGATCAAAGGCTTCCTGTGATTTCTCGGTCCATATGAAGGCCCTATGCTTGATAAGATCTGTCAGTGGTGCTCCAAGTTGAGAAAAACCCCAGACGAATCGCCTGTAATAGTTGCACAGCCTGAAGAAGCTCCTCAATTCTGTCACGTTCCTGGGCGTCGACCAATCCAGAATGGCCCTGATCTTCTCTTGGTGCACCTGTACCCCTTGTGCACTGATGATGTGGCCTAAGTAAAGCAACTCTGTCATACCGAAATCACACTTGGACTCTTTGGCATATAATGACTGTGCCTCCATGATGCTCAATACCTCATCCATGTGCCTCATATGCTCTTGCCATGACTGACTATAGATCAAGTTGTCGTCGAAGAAAACCAAGATTGGTTTCCTTAATTGATCCCTGAATATATGGTTCATGTAAGACTAGAATGTAGAAGGTGCATTGGTTAGCCCAAATGGCATAACCAGGAACTCGAAGTGTCCAAAATGACATCGAAATGTTGTCTTTTCTATGTCCTGCTCTCGGATGTTGATCTGATGATATCCAGAGCGTAGATCAATTTTTAAGAAGAAAACCGCCCCATGCAGTTCATCCATCAACTCGTCAATGCGTGGGATAGGGTATCGGTTCTTGATGGTTTTCTTGTTCAAGGCTCAGTAATCAATGCACATCCTCATGGTGTCATGTTTCTTCAGAACTAAGACAACTGAAGAAGCAAATGGGTTGTTGCTCGGTCTGATGTGTCCCATTGCCAGCA
>ML778488.1:66716-84100 GCA_009831015.1 Picea engelmannii
TGAGCTTGTAATACGTGTCTAGCTTCTGTACCCAAGCTCTGGCGGTGTATTTGGACGATCCGTCGAAAGAAGGGATGGTGAGTTTCCCAACTTTTCGGATGAAATCGAGGTTATGCCCCTACTGTTGTTGTGGTCCTCCCCTCAGTGGCTCTCTGGGGCGGTTCCTGAGTCTGAGTCCACAATAGTCAACTAAGGTCATGTCCTGATGGAAGTCACGACCCAATGTTGCATACTCCCTCCTATACTCTGGAATGTCGTCTGCATGAGTGGGTGGCCTATGTGTTATCGATGGCGGTGCTGCTACCAAGGGTGCCCTCTGGAAACTAGGAAACAAGGGTCTGGGAATCCTACTCGCAGAGGTGTATGTGCGAGAGGGTGACTGGGGTCTACTGCCTGCTCCTGAGTTCCCCTATGCTGCATGCGGTACTTGTGTGTCTGGGGTGCCCACTCTAACCAATCTATCAACCACCTGTGCCAAGGACTGAGACATGGTCCGTTGACTAGCTAACATATTGTTCATAACCTGCATGAAAGTTGTCTCTGGATCTACGGGGGCCTTGCCACTGCCCTCTGGTCGCTCATATCTGTCTTCTAGCATTCTCTCTGCCTCGCACTCAGCCTCACGCTCTGCCCTTCTCTCTACTTCTATGTGTGCCTCTTCCTCTTCCTCTGAGCTAGGAGGAAAAGGGGGGAAATCATGCCTATGCCTTCTTTCCTTATGCCTGTTGTAAGTGACATATTCGTCACCTACGTGTTCACGACCCTCTGGGTCTTATGTTGCACTCATTGACTTTAGTCGCGGGCTGGCAGGACTAAAGCTCTGATACCACTGTAATGTTCCTAACTTGGCTAATCTAGGAAACATTGCTAATGTGTGTTTAGGATCAATGGTTTACAACATATAAATGATCATACAAATAATAAATGCGACAAAGGACTACAAAGTTTATATTATGATATCTCTGTGGATTACAAAATGGCTTAATGCAGCTGAATACACTGACAATACTTGACTAGATCAACAGACAAAGGATCTTAGCCGAAATACAAATAAGCAACTAAAAGATAATACCCGAAATATGGGAGCATTGCGGAATCAATGGATGTGTTGGGACTCTGGGAGCTCTAATGGTAACTGTTGGAAGTCTGGAAAGTTCGCCCTGGGAGCTATACTTCTCCAAATGCCCTGGAAATTGTCCCAAATGATGCGTCCTGCTTTAGTCCTCAGTACTGGTATCTGTCGGACCCCTCTGTTGATAAATATGGACCTCAGATGGATACCCCTGGGGGAATGCACCCGTCTTCTTCTGGCAAAATGTGTCCTAGTGATTCCATCGTCGGAATCAGACGAGATATGTCTCAAAACGACCGCCTTGGTCTACTGGGAAATGGGTCAGGAGGGTTTCCCTGAATCTAGTCTGATAATTGCTCTGGAACCCCAAAAGTGCCTGCCAAAAGTGTCGCACGTCCAAGTCTAGAAAATGCGTCCCAATTGATTCCTCGACCGAAAATTGATGAGGAACTAGGCAAAAGATGCGTCTTTCCCTCCTCTCAAATGGGTCGGAGGGAAATCTCGAAATTCTCCCTAGATGGGATATGTCGACTAAAAACCCTCTCAGAAGTTGCGCCTTCACTGTGGATGAATGTGTCCTTGCTGCTGAACACTGTGTAACTGCTATTGAAGAATGATGGAAGACCTGAATGATCTTCCTGGTGACTAGGGTGTGTCTCTCAACACCGAAATCAGCCACTGGTGTCTTCCTCTTGGAATCCACTAAACTATCTCTCCTGAGATGTGCGTCTTCTCCTCAATGACAAGTCATAATCTACATAATGATGAATTAGGTCGTTGACCCTTCCTTTATAGCTTTCCAAAACTCTAAATCATGTTGAAACACTAATTCATTGTTGACTTCCAAAACCCTAAATCACTGCTGAAACCCTAATTCACTGTTGACTTCTATTTTTAGCTCATAATGACTTAAAAGTGCTTTTAACCCTTTTTAGCTCAATGTCATTTTCCGAATATAACACCTGTGACTGGAGTGACCTCTAGTAACCCTGTTTACCCCTCTTTGGCCCTGGCTATAGTATAACAGGGCAGTTTAGACCATTAAGCCGCCTCTCTGGAGCTCCTATTTGGAAAGGGACATTACATGCAAGATGCCCTTACCTAGAACCTGATGCCACATGGTGAGTAGGGATAATTTGGAGCTCGAATGTAAAACCATGTCTTGATGATTTTTTCAAGTAAAACCATGAGTTTTCTAAGTATCTTGAGGTGGAGAGAGAGACTCGTGAGGATTTCTCTTAGGCTCAAAAGATGATGGGCTCCATTTTCTACGGAGGTAAGCAAGATAAAATGGAAAAATAGAGGGTTGTAGTGCATATCACAACAAATGGTGACACACTAGGTGAAGCCTTGAATCTCTGCAAGATGATGTCTACACACAATTTAGGAAGGGTGCTCCATCATACAAAATCATAAGAGAGAAAAGATAGGTCCATAACTTGCATATTGAAAAGACTGAGGTGATTCAAAGAGGAGTGAGACCTTTTCCATTTAATAGATTGCTTTCAAATTGATATTTAATTCACATGGTAAATGGATAGAAAGGAAGATGTAGGTAGTATAATAGAAATGAAACATCAAGACTGTTGAGAATACAAATCATAGTGCATTTCTTACGGTGTCACTCCGCTACCCGTGAGTGTCCATAGCCCCAACGAAGTCACTTCGATGTCACAAGCCTTGCTCTGTTGATAGCGAATATCCATAGCTTTGATGGAGATACCTGCATCTCCCATGTGATCTAGAAATACTTTACCTTTTATAATATTTGATTCTCTTTTGTTTAGAGAGATAGGTGGATCGTTGGATTCCAGTTAAGCTTTAAAGGCACTAGGGATGGCACTTGTTATGGTGAGATCTGCTAACTTGATTATGGATGAGCAAACTTCCTGAGTCACGATTCCTATTATACTACAAACATTTCATCTAGATAATTTTCGTTTAGCTCGTATAACATAGCAATATGTTGTTCAGTGAAGTCTATTGGCTCTTTGTTTTTCCAGTGTCTCTTCATATTTATAAGATATGTTCCTCCACTAGATCTTGACTTGTGATAGTGCGTAAAGGGCTTACATGTTTGTGGAGATATGTAGAATTGAGATCATATTACATAGATGTTTAGGCTATCTGCCCCAGATGTGCTACGTTTAGACATGTGATTTGGGCTAAGTTGTGAGAACTTCAAAATCACAAAGGCGGCCATTAAGAAGGATGAAGGAAAATGCTAATAGTAAAACAGATTAAGAAAACCAACCTAACTAAAGAAAAAAATAAAATGAAAATCATAATTAGGATTTATTTATGTACAAGTGATCAACAACCTCAATGGCTAATTGATGTAGTGTTTGAGGATTTCAATTTCCCTCTAAAGGTTTTGTAATCGAAAAGTGCCTTGGCCAATATTTTCTTTAATGAGGTAGGGACCAAGCCAAAGTTGTTGGAATTTTGAATGTTTCCCTTTATCTCCATGTGACTTGTCCCATTTTAGCACTAAGTCCCCAACTTGAAACTCTTTCTCACCTGCAAACTTCTTATCAAACCAACGTTTTACTACCTGCTAGTGAGCTTCAAACTTGCTTTTGGTTTTGTCACATATTTCCTCTAGGTTCAACAAGGTATAGATACGACTTTGGATGACAGGGCATTCTCTACCTCGTGATTGTTGTGTGAGTTGGAGGGAAGGTAGGTAGATGTTCAAGGGTAGAACGACTTCTTTCCCATACACAAGAAAGTAAGGTGAAGTTCCGATGAAACCTTTGGGAGTGACACAGTCTGCCCAGAGAACATTTTGTAATGCATTGTGCCAATTTCTCTGGTGATCAACCACGGTTTGTTTGAGGATACATATGATGTTCTTGTTTGTAGATTCTACTAAGCCATTTTCCTAGGGATAGTAATTGGCTGAGTATTTTAAAATGATCCCTTTTTCCAATGCATACCCAAATAATTTCAAGGATGAGAAATAAATAGCATTATCAAACACTAAAGAGTTAGGAATCCCAAACCTCGTGATAATGTGTTGCTCGAGAAAATTTATTACTACCTCCTCATTCACTTTGACTAAAGGTATTGCTTCAATCGAACGTGTGAAATAATCTGTAGCGGTTATAATATACTTTTGTTGCTTGGACGAATGGGGATTTATCTCACCAATGATGTCTAGGCCCCATTGTTCGAATGATCCGGATTATTTTTGGCACGAAATGAGAGTGGAGATATAACACATAAATATTAGAGATATTGTAAGAGATACAACAATATAACAGAGATATA
This sequence comes from Picea engelmannii, assembly GCA_009831015.1. NCBI lineage: Eukaryota > Viridiplantae > Streptophyta > Pinopsida > Pinales > Pinaceae > Picea > Picea engelmannii. Next base: position 71,062 of record ML778488.1, read on the forward strand.
GCGGAAATAAAACAAGAGTCACATATATACAATAATACACGATTTTTATTAATGAAATAAATGTACAGAGACTGTAAAAGTACATAGTGAAAGACTCGCTAGAATGGTGGTAGCTTATCTCTGAGAAGAGATGTGACTGCTACTCGCATTCGCAAGAAGATGATTATTACAATGAGGCTCTAAGGGTCTTTTTAACATAAGTAAAATCCAAAACCCTAACCCCGGAAGATGAAAAGCCAAAAGGTTTGCGGGCCCCGATGGGGGTAGTTGATACGTCAACTTCCTAGGGGCGTAACTTTTGCATACGATCTCCGTTTGGGGCGCTCAATAGCTTGTTGGAAAGATCTATCCGAGAACTACGACTTTTGGGTGAGCGACATTGATCTACAATCCATGCTGCTCCCCATTTTCTCAAAAAAACATCGTTTAGGGCCTCAAAATGGCCCTGGAAGTTAAAAACTGCTAAAAATAGTAAATTACCAAAATTGCTAGAAACATGTTTTGGGCCAGTTGGAGAAGGTGGTTGGCCACTGATATCCACCTGGATCATCAAAGGGTTCTTCTACAACTATAGGTTGGAGGGGAATAACAACTTTACGTTCTCTTCCTGCGGCTTTCTGACATGCTTCGCAACTCCTTGAGTATGCATGGACATCTTTGAAGAGTGTGGGCCAGTAGTATCCTACTCTAAGCACTTTATGGGTTGTTGTGTCTCTTGAAAAATGACCACCAACTGGTTCATCGTGCATATATTTCAAGACATATCAACATCTTGTTTTTCAAGGCATCTGAGTAACACTCCATCATATTTCTTTCTGAATAAGATTCCATGTAACAACTGATACCGTAAATATTTAAGTCGTAACACTCTTTTCTACTTAGCATTAAGGTGGTTCAGAGTAGTGTCATGTTGCAGATAATATTTAAGATCATTGTAATACAATCCTTCAATGGCTGGGACATATGGAACCTATTGAGTATATATTGTAGGTTCATCTTGCCAACGAGCCTCGTCTTGTTCTTCATTGTCAGCTCCTTGTGTCACTAATTTACATAAGCCTTGACCTTTCACAATGGATATTCTCTGTATTGGAGGTTGTGATTCTATTTTCCAAGTATGCCATATTTTCACCCAAGCTCAAATATTTGCACTATCTATCCATGAGAACATCATGTGTTCATTTTTTAACCAAGCAATAAATCCTCAATTTATGGGAGTTTGCTGGAAGAATAACAATATTTACATATTGCAAGAAATCTATTCGAATAATTGTTAAACATCCTCTTGAACCACTTGAAACTTTCAAAAGGATTTAAAAAAATAGAATCAGTAGTAATGAAAACCATCTGATTTCCCTACATCTTGTTCCATTTACATCTAACGATGATGTTTATTCTAGCAATTTGTGGAGCATGTGCAACAACACATGAAATAAAGGATGTATGCAACTAACGTTCCATTAGGTAGAGGATGTGTGATGGATTATGTAGAGGATGTGTGCTAGGAAATCATCATCAGACACATTTCGACTCTGGAAAAGTGCAACAACGAGCACAAAACCCACTGGAATTGGTTCACAATGATGATCTATGTTATATAAATCATCATTCCTTAGCAGGTGTGAAGTATATTTTGACCTTTATTGATGATCTCTCTAGATTTACTAGGTCTATTTATTGAAAAATAAGAGTCGTATATTTGAAAATTCAAGGAATTTAGGGCATTCGTCGAAAAGAAATGCACTTGACCTATCAAGTGTTTGAGATCTGATTATGGCAGAGAGTATGTGAATCGACCGTTTGAAGAATACCTTACTCAATCTAGTATTTCCTGGCAGAGGTCTATTCCTCATACTCCCCAATAGAACAACATAGCAGAAAGAAAGAATCGGACTTTGGTTGAAATGGCTTGATGCCTTTTGTAGGCCAAAGATATGTTGACTCATTTTTGGGTTGAAGTTGTTTACTTTGCCAACTATATTTTGAATCATATTCCAACTAGAGATGCCAATTATGTGACCTCAGTTAGTCACCTCATAATATTTAGATGTATTTCTTGGGCCCAAATTCCAAATGATTGTAGGAAGAAATTGGATGCAAAGAGTCATGCTTGCATCATGATGGCATACTCTGAAGAATCCAAAGCATATCGAATGTTTGATCCTATCAAATGATAGATCATTATTAGGAGAAATGTTTTTTTTTATGAGAAGTATTCATGCATTAAGTTATTGAACACTTCCTTTGGTTTATTACATGATGGTTCCTTTGATATCATTTCCAACAATGGTTCACTTGTTCCTTTCTTTAGCATTTCAATTGAACTTGACATGCCTTGAGTGGCAGTGAGAGTTTGATGCTTAAAGGCATTTTTTTGGCGGCATATTGTTGCTCTTGCTATTGATCTTGAGGTTGTTAAGACTCTTTCCTTTGGTCATCTTAGGCATCAATTCGCTCTCCTATAAAGGTGATTGCATCCTTGATTTGCTTATTCTTATACACCAAAGCCTAGTCCCAAAGGTCATTGTTGAATACGATGAAGGTTCCACATTATTTTCTTTTTGAAGCTTAGAGGTCCACCAACAAAGTATTTAATCTTCTTAGTAATGCCATAACCCTTGCATTAATTTTCTCTTTTATGTTTTTGTTGTCTGCCCATATGTCACCATGAATTGATGGAGGGGAATCTCCTACTTCTACCCCGTCCTTACTACCCTCTACCTACTTACCATAATTTACATTATTATCATTATATGTTTATCATTATTCATAATATTTGTCATGTTATTCTATCCATAATTCAATGATTACGTTGTCTTTGTGAATCGATCTACACTCCTCATTTCTCTTGTCTAGATAGAATCACATTTCCCACTAGGGTCTAATCTTCTTAATGTCCTAAATACTTGTATGCATTTTTGTCTTCCATTCTCGGGGTATTGAGGGATTTCTAGAGGGTAAGGTTTTCCCTATTTCCTATAAATTAACATAAGTGACAAGTATTGATTTATACTTGATATGTTCCTCCACCTTTTCTACTTCTCTTGTTATATGTCGAACTTGTTCATTTACTACCTATAGGACTTCTTCAAAAGAGTCCAATTTAGCCCACCTCTGGACATCAAGTAGGGTCTAATGTTTGAAGTTTGACTTGTAGGAAGGAAGTTTGGGATTGATGATATTATGGGGATTGTAACAAGAAGGTGAAACATCCTCAAAGCTGATAGAATCAATTATTTCAATGTCTCTATTATAAGTTGCTATGGTATAAAAAGTAAGGCTTCCTAAGGAGAAATGAGTAGGGCAATAGGAAGTATGTTTTTTACCCCAAAGGACTATTTATCTATTTCCACCATCTCCTTAATGTATTTCTATGTAAAAATCCTCAGGATAAGGATTTTAGGTAGACTATATGGATTCCTAGGAAACCATACACCCAAAGCATTGTATAATATTAACAGACAAATCAATCCCCTTTCTTTAATCTATTGCCAAAATGAAGAGTCCTATTTCCCTCTAAAGGCATTATGGAGGGGATTTCTTCGTGTTGACGACCTATTTCGACTAGGGAGTCAACTCCATGTACCATGGGGTACAAATTTTTTGAAGACTTTTTGGTTCTACAAAGCATTTTTTCCCCCGACATGTTTTTTTGTAATCGGAATGTCTGCTCCCCTGCATGGGATAATAATGTAATGAGTCAGCATGGGTCATGTTGTAGTTAATTTCCTAGGACTTTATCATTAGGGAAGTCCTTTCATCGAGTGTTTTTTTATCCTCGGGTAATTTTTAATTACCTTTGAAGTTTTCACTCACAATAATCCTCCAAAGTGGTGAAAGGCGTTCTAATGATCAATGCCAATGGGTGACTAGGGTCTAGGAATATTGTAAATGACCATGCTCGACATCTTCTAGAATCTTGGGGAATTTCGTTGAGTTTTAATAGTTTTTTTTTCGTTATTATTAAAATTACCCATTTAGTGGTAATTTTAATTAAATTTGATGTAAAAATGCCAAAAATTGTAAAAAGGGAAATAAGTCACGAGAGAGAGTGGGAAAGGTTTCAGTATCCTTTTCCTAAGTTTTTAAAAGTGATTTTCTAACTTAACCCAACCCCCCATGCTTAGACACTACCTCAAGTTGACTTCCTCCTAAGAAAAGTGCGCCCCCCTTGGTGGTTGACTTGGCCAAATGATAAAATTAAAGAAAAAACCTAAGCTAATCCCTAAGTGTGCCCTCCTAAGGCTCGAACCAAGTGATTGGGTGAGTCTAAAGGTGATTCCCCCTCTCCCTCACTCAACCCTCAAACCCTAAACCTAGCCAAAACCCTAAAAGTGCACCCCTCCTTGAGATTAGCATTTATTTTGGGTGAGTGACACTTGGAGCTCATCCAAGAGGGGTCTCTCTCCTCTCCCAAGTATAAAATAATGCCTACCCTTCCTCATTTGGACATATATTCTTAGAGTAACTCCATTATGCCCAAATCTCTCCCACTTCTCTCTCTCTTTCCCTTTTCTTCTAGTTTTGCTGCAAGTATTTGCATGCAGATTTTTTATGAATAAAGGAAGCTTTGGAGGAACACCATCTTGGCATTGGGAGTCTTCTTGATGCTATGCTATTTTTAATGAGGTGATATTGTATTGTTCTTGTGTTTTCTTGTTGCTTAGCTTAGATTAAGAGATAAAAAACAAAGTATTTTGCTTGGTTAAATAAGTAGAAGTATTTCTATTTGTTTTAGTGAAATGGTTTTGATAGAACTAGTAAAATATTTTACTTGTTTATTAGATCTACTCACCTCTTGATTGGTTTTGTAGTAAGTTTGGAACCATTTGCAGGTCACCAAGGTGCCCAAACAAGTAGATTTCAGATTTGGAAATTTAGTTGTTGAGCCAACATAAGCCTCCAAAAATTTATGTTCTTTTCCCTCATCTTTCTCTATTGATTTGAGGCATTTTCTGTTCTGAAAATAACATAAAAATATACATTTATTGTTCAAATTTTTACATATAAATTTTTGTTTTGTACTAGCAAAAATTACTAAGCATTTTCAAATATTTTTGCAGCATTTCCAGCAAGCATTAGCTTGCTGTTTTTTGCAAGTTCTCGCCAGAACAAGGAGAGATGTTGCCCATTTTGGGGCCCAAAACACTCCAAAAGAGTCTCCCAAGTTGGGGTTTCAAAACCCCCTTCTTCTCTCAATTTTTTCCAAGCTTTGTAAGTAGCCCAAGAGAGTCTCTTGGGATTTCCTTCTTCTAAGAGTAATTTTTTGCGTTGTTAATAATTAATTTGCCTACACCTTGCAAAGTGATTTGGCCTAGCCAATCCATGCAAAATCGTAAGGCTAGGATAGATTAATTTTCTGTTTTCTTTCATTCTTTTTCCCCACTTGTCCTTAAGTCAAGGTTGAGTGGCTAGGTGCAATATTTTACTTTCAAGTCTTTACTTTCATTGATTTATTTGTCCTACACATTGCAAAGTGGTTTGGCTTAGTCAACCCATGCAATATCGTAAGGCTTGCTTTCTTGTTTGATTTGTTAATATCTCTTTAGTAATCATTTGTTAATATCTCATTAAATTGGAAAGTAAGCTTCTATCTTAAGTAATCTCTTGTTTAAGTTAGGAATTAATCTTAGGTTGCAACCTATCTTATTAAGTTGGAATTAATCATAGCTTGTAGCTCTAGGATTGGGAGTAATTTATCTAGTTTAACTAGGCACCCAAACTAATATAACTTTCATCATAAAAAAGGGTGACTTGTGGAAGCTACATGGGGTGTAAGTCGGGGACGGCTTCATGGCACCAAGTGTCCTCCCTGCTTGAGCACCCAAGCATTCTGGATTGACCTGTGGAGCTAGGGAAGGGCCTTACTTTCGCTTCTTCTTGACCACCCAACAGTCATTTTGGTCAAAGCGGTAAGATTTTAGGGGTGGTCACATAGTTTAGGCTTGCATCCTCACATAGTTTAACTAAGGTCTAAAACTCTTCTAAAACTCTACCTACACAACTTTTACTTTTTAGTTTTTAATCATCTTAATCTAAGTTGTGTATTTTACTTTCTTACACTTTACTTTACAAGCATTCATCTATCTTGCAAGTTAAGTTACTTTTCAGTTGGGCGCAACTACTTTCAAGTGATATATCTCTAAAGGTTGCACACCATCTTTATTTGGGTAATTTATCTCCAAGTCTCCTCTTTTCCTAAGTTGCACATTGGTTATCATTTGCAAGTTACTTCCAAGTTAAGTTAAGTTCCATTATTTCATTTATGGATATTTTATGCTTCATTGTGTATTGGATCTAATGGTTCTTGGAATTCTTATGTATATGTTGTGCAATTATCTAATTTTCTAGTTTCATTGTGAGTTTATCCTTGTTATATTTCATTTTTGTATTTCATCTTGTAATTATCTCAAGTGTAAAGCTATATTCTTATTTCATTGTAATTAGATCATTTAATTAATCTTTGTGTTTTGTTGTATAAACTTAATTGACCCCCTTTACCCAATCTTTAGGCACTAGTCTTAGTTGTGCTTTTAGGGAAAGGTTTTCCTGTCATTGAAGCTTTGCATTTGCATTACTGCTTGTCATATAGGTTAGTTTCCCTTAACTTAATAAACTAAAATTAACTCCTAGATCACATTAATCAACTTACATAGTAAGTAGGGTCTACCCTCGTTGGCTTCACTAGGAGTGAGCCTAGACGAAAGATGTCCAAGTCGAGGTGACAGTGGGTTTGAACTTAGGCATTGTGCCTCCAAGAACACACCAAGTCGGTTGGAGACTTCTCCACGTTTGTAGGTGTATATAAGGACGACACCATATTTGGCGTTGTTGTTAGGGATAAGTCTCTTATCCTTGGTTAATCGACAAACTTGAAAATTTTCTTTAAAAAACTAACTAAGAAAATATTACTAAAATTTCTAACTTGATTTGTTTTATTCGTTATTGTTTACTCTCCAAGTGGCGACTCCATTGGAAAAATATTTGAGGTATCCTACTAGGAGCAATCCACAAGGGGTGGTTTATTCATTTCTTGAACTTGAAAGGGCTTATAGGAGAAGAATACACAGACTAGCTTCTCGTAGGTTACTTGAAATTCTTGGGGAAGAAGCAATCTCCAGTATACAATTCTTGTTTGCACACAATAATCCTGTAACAACTAATCCTAACTCAACTATGGGTGATCCTTTGATTCCATGTAACTTCACTATTGTCCAAGGTTATCCCCATGTTGTTCTTGACAAAGATGTTGAGAAATTGTCTGCTTTTCAGGGAAACAATGTTATTAGTTCCATGTCTCACATCACGAATGTCAACATGTGTATCCTAAAATGGTGTCATTGTCACGATAAGGAAGATGTCAAGATGAAACTTTTTGTGTATTCTCTAGAAGGGGAAGCATTGGAGTGGTTTATGGAACAGGATAATAACAAGTTTAGCACTTTGGCAGAAATCAACACAACTTTCAATGAGAGATGGGGTGATCAAAAAGAAAATCGTCATTTGTTAGCTACCCTTAGAACAAGTTAGAAGAAAGAGAACAAAACTATGGAAGAATTTAATAAGAAATTCAATGACTTAGTCAAACGCCTCCCCACAACTATTAAGCCTCCTGATGGGTCTATTCTAATTTATTATATGGAAGCTTTTGAGGGAGATATTAGGTATCAATTAAGGGATAAGGAGCCAACTACTTTAAAGGATGCACATAATTTTTCTATAAGGATAGATAAGAATATGCAAGATGCTAGGAGGTCAAATATTCATGGTTTCTCAAGAGGAACATCTTGTAAACCCATTGAAGAGAAGAGTAGATGGAAAATCAAGGGTCTTCTAGTGATGGTATGAAGGAGCTCACTTAGTTAATTAAGCAAATGGAGACTAACCATGCTAATCAAATGAATGCCATGTAGAATAGGTTGATAGCCATAGAGAGGGCTCAATCTAGTAGGCCTCATCACAAGCCAAATGATAAGTGGCCAAAGAGACCTCCTCCTCAAGATCAAAGGCCACCTAATCCTTTTGAGTCCACTAACTTGGTTGATCACCAAGTTATCCCATATTGTAGACCTTGTGGGCAATTTCATGAGGAATCAACTTGCCAAGTCTTTCTTCAAGTCTGTAGTGAAGTGGGACCTTATAGATCGGAAAATGAATAAGTAAATATGTTTGGACATGAATATAATGTTGGCATGGATGAATGGATGGATTTGGTGGAGCATAGTAAGGATGTAAATTGCGTGAATAATGTGGTGGATACCCTACAACAAAACAGGTAATTAGCGCCTAAAATAGCGTCGTAATTTAGTGTATTTTACTCCATGAATCAGACACCTTTTCTGGCGCAATATGCAGTTTTTATGATTGCATCAGATTTAGCGCTAGAAAACTAGCGCCAAATTTAACGCCGGGAATAGCGTCAGGTTTAGCACCAGGAACAACGCCAGGATTAACGTCAGGAATAGCGACGGGATTTGCGTCAAGTATAGGTCCAAGTGTTTCTTCCAGTTTTGCTTCTGATATGCCTTCCAATTTTTCTTCCATTTTTGCGTCTGTTTTGGCGTCTCGTTATACGTTCAGTTTTTCTTCTGATATGGCTTCAAATTTTTCTTCCAATTTGGCGCTAGGAATAGCACTAGGTGTTGCTTCCAGTTTTTCTTCTGATATGCCTTCCATTTTGGCTTATGGTTTGGCTTCCAGTTTTGCTTCTGATATGGCTTCCAATTTTGCTTCCGATTTGGCTTCCAATTTTACATCTAGTTTTTCTTCTAGTTTTGCTTCTCGTTTTGCTTCTGGTTTGGGTTCCGGTTTGGGTTCCAATTTTGCTTCCAGTTTTTCTTCTGGTGTGGCTTCCAATTTGGCTTCCATTGTTGTTTCCTTTCTTGCTTCCAACAATGCTTCTTGTTTTGCTTACAATTATTAATTTAATATGTTTTATTTCAATTTAATTAGTTAAATATATCATGTCTCTTAAATAACTTATATGATTGTACAATAAGCTAGTTATATAGATGCATTTGAAATATTTTATAGGATAACATTTATAAAGAATTAGGGAAACGTACATCCATACAAATTAATAACATCATTATACTTATTAAATCTCCATCAAAATAGAATCTACAACATCCAGTATATCTAGAATAACAAGATAATTATTATAACATGATCATCATCTATAATTAAAACAAGTGAATCAAATATCTATAATTTAAGTGAATTTGACAACATCCATCATGAGCAATAAATCAAAACCATCATACGTAATAAATATGCATCCAAAAATCATCAACCACTTTCAATATATAAAAATTGACGAGTCAATATTGATAAGATCATCATCATATATAACTAAAACAAGTGAAAGTTAAATATATATGTCAGTAGATCAATATCATCTGAAAATGATACATGTCCAACAGTCGACATAAGTCAAAATTATACATCATGTACACATGATATAAATAAAAATGATAAATTATGTATGATAAAATGATACAAGTCAATATGATACCTCATGTCCAAACGATATAAGTCAACATGAAACATGTTAAAATGATACAACTCAATAATATGGTACTAGAGGTTGTGAAAATGCTACATATGATAGTAACCATGAAAAGAGGCATTATAACAATATATCATAAATGATCCATGATGCAGTCTATATGATCATGAACGTCACTAGTTGCTACCAACAACTGCCTCAACATCATCATCACCATCGTGATCATGATCATTATGATCATCATCATCGTCATTTGCATCGGAAATGGCACCGTTGTCATATGTATCTGTGTCATTATCATGAGCATCATCTTCCATCTTAGCATCGGACCCAACATCATTATCTGGATCTATTTGTTTAGGATGATCTGAATCTTTTGGAAGATACTTGTTTTGAAAAAACAAACATTTAGAATGAAAAGTTATTAGTTATTTCATGCAATAATTAATTTCTCTGTTATATATCTAATATTACAACATATGAAATGAAACGATAATCATATTACATCATACCAAAGTGCACATATGATAATATAATATCAAATAATTTACAGCTAAGATGTCATTCCAATGATGTAAAACATTCAACAATTCTAATAAACGTTAGTAAAGATCATAAAAAAATTCTATGCCTAGCCTTGCCTTGCCTTGCCTTGACATGACATGCCTTGCATTGACATGACATGACATGCCTTGCCTTGCCTTGCCTTGACATGACATGCCTTGCCTTGACTTGACATGCCATGTCTAGCCTTGACATGACATGCCTTGCCTTGCCTTGACGTGCCATGTCTAGCCTTGCCATCCTTGCCTTGACAAGCCATGCCTTGCCTTCACATGTCTTGCCTTGACTTAAGAAATTTCCTTGATGTCTCTTCTCATAAATCTCAATAAAACAATCTCACCATGGAAATCTTTTTGTGCAACCGAGCTTTTGTAACAAGTTTGGAATTTCAATATGTACTCACCATGTTGTACATCTTACCATGGCGTTGGTCGTCAAGATCTAGGCTTGCAATTCAAATATATAGAAGACATTGATATATCAAATCTTCAAGGAGACCACATTTAAGCTCAATAGCTCATCATCATTATGCATTGATCATTTGAGATTATTCCATGGTATGTAGGGGAAGACATGAACAATAATGAATTTAGAGTTCATGACCTACCATGGTCATTCACTGCCATAAAGGACTACAAAAAAAAAACAAGTTAAAACTCCATGAATATACAATATAAAACTTACAACACAAAAGGGAAAGAAAAATTATCAAGGATTAGATACAAGGACATGACAGTGTAACATTATGTACATACATTAACCTTCCCGAACACAATATCAAAATTTATTCTCCATGCATATAGCTTCTAACATGTATCAATTCAAAATGTGTTGACTCACTCATAAAGCATCCATTCCTTATATAGTTCATGGAAGGAAAGTTCTAAGAGTTACAAAGATTAAAAAAATATATATAAGGAGATGGAGTATGGAATTCAATCTACAAATGAAAAGGCCATGTCAATTTCCCATCTTGAAGTTGAACACAGATTTCAAACATTATATTTCATCTTCATACATGATTGATGATGGAGATTCAAATTCCAATTCAAAAATATCAAGGAGGCAACCTTAAAAGATCAATAAACCCTACTTTGTTTTGAGCAAGCCCAAAGTCTGGATAGTGTATATATAGTATAGGTCAAGTTTACTAAGTACCCATAGCAAGCAATCTACTATGAATGGTTCTTCTCATTTAAAATTCAAATGAATTATTGTTATTTCCAAAGAAACAAATTTGCACATTACACTACGTCTTGAACATACAAGAAAAATATAGTATTTTGAAAAGTTCCAAATTGCTCACATATCTCCAAAGTAATTATCAAAGAGGCATTTTGAATCCAAGAACAACCTATATCCAAGAAAGGAATATGAATACAACCATCATTTCGAGGAAAACTGAACAGAGTAACAAGAAACAAGGATTGGGATACACAATAAAGTATAGATTTGTCAAGCTCCCATGTGTTGATTTCAAATGGAAACTCAGGCATGCACATCAAAGATTTTAAGTATTGACAGAGCCAAATTTAACATTAAGAGAAGGTAAATAGTGTAATTATGAGTTTCCAAAACTCAAAGCCTAGCACCCTAAGATGATTGAATCAAAGTGATTGATTCTATTGAAGAGTCTAAATATTTTCAGAACCCAAGTTAACATCAAGCTAAGGTAAAAAGTATAAGTGTCAACAATCTAATTTTTGGTATACTGGAGAAACATTGAATTGTTGAAAATCTCAAGAAGCATAACAAGGAAGACTTGCGTGGAGAAATGTAAAAAGAAAGCAAAGACCAAGGAAAATCCCAATACCATAATTGAGGATAGAGGAATGAGTTAATCTCAGAGATAGAATAATAATAGGCACACGATTCTTGCTTATATTATCAAACGAATAAGTAGAGTGGGGTAGACCCCGAGTAAAAAGACAACATCTAGCAAAGAAGATTAATCAAATACTAAGATGGTAGCTAGCTTTAATAGAATGGAACCTACAAACCCTTCTAAATTGTACGCCAATCCTAAAGTGAATGACGCATTCCAAAAATCTAATTGGTTAGAATACTTCAATAGGCATCAAGGGTTTGATGAGGGAATTTCCCTTGAATTTGCACATAATTTCCAAAACTTGGAGGAACAAGAATACATTACCATAGTTAAGGGATTACAAATCCAAATCAATGAACCGATGTTGGTGATAGTTACAAGACTCCCTATGGGATTTCCATGAGAAAAGGAGGAAGGGAAACTAGCCTTATATGCGAAAAGGATCTTCCTTGGGTCCTATGAAACAATGGAAGAGAACAAGAATGGTTTTAAGAGAGAATTTTCCCTCACCGAGAGATGAGGTGGTCTTGTACATAATGAAATAAATAACTTGTAACGGAAGGAATATCATGGTCTATGCATTTCACTTCAAATTGCTACATCATCGAAGACATTTTCTATCAACATACTTGAAAAGAACTTGAGCATTCCTTATTATTTTTTACAGTCTCTAAGAGAAATGAGTTCTAAAGTGTAGGTAGGAAAGGTGGATGCATTATCCCATCATGCGATTATCAAGCTAATTGTACATGATACATTTGATGGACAAAGTTGCAAAATCACCTGGGATAAGTTATTAACCATTAGAAAAGAAGAATTATTGTCCGTGCAAACTAATATGAACCAAGAGGTAGCCCAATAGAATCTAGGAAGAATACAAATATTGGAGGAAAGGCATGTATGAGCAAAAGAGGAGAACACACAAGAAGACAAACACAAAGGAGGAAGAAAAATAAGTGTCTACTAGGAAATAGGAGAATGACAGGGACGTTGCTACTAGTTTGAACCATATGGGCACACCATATAGAAGTCCCCTCAAAATTACTATAGGAAACCCATAGGGAAAAAAATAAAAATGTAAAAGGTTAGAAAGCAAAATGTTTGGCTTATATTTCATGTCGCATGTTTTTAACCAAAGT
>ML778488.1:84299-108365 GCA_009831015.1 Picea engelmannii
CCCCCCCCCCCCCCCCTGAAATCAGCGAACCCGCTCCCGTTACCGCTCACCTTTCCCGCCTTTATACCTCCTGTCCTTTCACGACACCTATCCTATATGTTAGACTTTACACTTCCCCAATTACCGTTAGTAGTCCCTTAACGGTCCCGTGCCCCTAACGGATATCCCTTCAAACTATAAAAACTCAACATTTCCCCCCCCATTACACCATTTTGCCGCATGTGATTAAGTTAAAGACTAAGCAATTCGATCTGAGCTCAACTGTTGAAATGCAATCACCATCACCTGCTATCAATTGTCACCATTTTCCCGGTTTACAACATTGTTAACCTATCCTACTGTTAATTATCTATAATGGCTCCTAAAGGAAAGATTGTTGACATCTCTAAAAAGCCAATGGTTCCTCCTCCAATTGACCTTGACTACATCCCTCTAGTAGATAGAGATTACAAAGTTGCAGAGCCTAAGTGTGAATTGGATTTATTCGAATTACATTGCTGGCTAAAAGATAATTTCCTTGACCATAGTGACAAATTTGGACTCTAGGAATCCAATTTACCCCTCTACATGTTTCCTCAAACCTACCACTTCCCTGAATTCATCTTAAAATGCCAAGCTAGTTATCTGCCAAGCCAAAGAGCCATTGTATCCCACAATAGTGAAGTTTTGTTTACAATTACCCCTGAGACCATTAACCAAATGTTGCAGATCCCTCAGAATGACTCCACCACCCCTTTCTCTATTGAATCCCTCAATGAATTATATCAGAAATTAACTTTTCCCCAGAGAGCCCGAATTTTTGAAATTTTCCTCCATGAAGATGCCCAACTGCCTTACAAAAATCCGCCATACCCCTCTTCTATTTTTCCAAAGAAGGTTAATCAGATTGTCTCCATGCTCTCATGTCTATTAGGATATTATTCTGATGAATGGGTAGATGAACCTATTTTAGGTTTTCTGTCCATTTTCTCTACAGAAGAAAAGGTTTCTATGAATTTTAATTTCAGTCAATTCTTGGCTGACAACATTCATGAACAATTCCTTAAGTTTCAAATTGAAGGAATGTTCAAGTATGCTTCCATTTTGGTTTATATGTTCATATTCTATCAAGCAGGCAAGTTTCCATTTGCACTCCAAAAGTTGAATGAACAAGGAAGCCCACACTCAAACAGTTTCAAAGATTTTATTAATCAATTCATTTATCCAGCTACTTGTTTATTGAGTAGTAGTACAGAACCCAGGGTTAGTGAGGAAATTCAAAAGATTTTACATCTAAATGAGCAGGCCAAGACAGGTGATTGGTATTTATACCAAAATTACACAGAAATAAGGGTGTATGGATGTGAGCTGTCACCATACAGGTTACCTAAATACCTCCCAATGAGGATTTTTGCATTGGAATACATAAGACATATGATTAATTCAGATGAAATCCACTTTGTCGCAGCTAAGAAGAAATCTCAGTTCAAAATTAAAACTCAGATAGGACCGTTTATTTGCAACAACAGAGCAGCAAGTGAAGAAGCAGACATCCTCTTAAAATAGATGAAGTTTCCTCTAATATTTACTTGGTCATATGACCCATTCGACATTATTTATGAGTTAAGGATAAAACATAAGACCACTCCCTATGTGCATACACAAAGGCCAGAGATTGAAAAATACATGAACTAGCCTGAGTGGGAAGAGAACACTTTGCAAGAAGCATAAGAGCATCATATGTCTATGACCACTTCACAGACCATCACACCTCAGAGATAAGCAGAGAAAATATCAAGGAATGAAGACTCTCCTTCAATCACTAAGGTCTCAACAGATTAATTTCAAATCTATAGGAAGAAGACTAAAATCAATCCTGAAGCGGGTTTTCTTAAAGAGGGAGAAGTGCAGCCTACAATAGTCTTAAGAGGACCACATTCTTCAGCACAGTCAGCCAGTTTGTTTACAGAATCTCCATCATCATCAACGTCACAAAGGAATCCAGACACAGATCTAATATCTGAATTAATCCATGGAGAAAAGGAGTCAAGTATTTTTTTATAGTATAAGGAGATTAAGCAAAAGAATGAACTTCTCAAAAGCAACACTTATACTCAATTTTGGGAAAAGACTTTTGTCAACTTTTGACATAGAGAAGGGAAGAATGAAAATGTCATTCTTACAGGCACAAGTCCGCTATCCAAAGACAATAGTCGATTACAAGAAGACTTCATTTGAATTTGATATAAAGGATATCCATCCTATTGATCAGATGGATATGCACAGACAGACACGGGAGATGATTTATTCAACACTGACAAGCATTGCAATAACAACTTCCAAATTATAGGTATCACTGACCAATATCTAGTCTCAATTAAAGATTGAAAAGATATCTTCTTTGGCCAAGGATAATAAAATAAAATCATTAGAAGAATTAGTATGCGGGATTGGATATGACCCAACTAATGTCAAAGCAGCAAAATAATTGATTAAGAAGAAGAATGTTAACATAGCAACACTCAGGAAATAGTTAAAATTATCAGAAACAGAGGATTCACAGACTAAAGAGGTGGCTGAGACAGAGAGCCAAAAAGAAGAAATGCTCATGTTGATTATGGAGCAAAATGCACAGATTAGGGAAATGGAAGCAAAGATGGATAAGTTGGTCAAGGAAAAAGAGCAGAACGCACAATTAGCCATAGTTCCACTAGATGCAGTGCCTCCTACAAAGATAAGAACAACATAAGTTTCTACATCAACATCAACCCCAACACAAACTTTAGATGCCTCAGATAAATTGGTGAAAGCTATGGAGGACATGTCCATACAAGGAGTAGAAATCAAAAGGTTACAGAAGCAAGTAAAGTCATTACAGGAATAGAAAACAAGGATCAAGATTTCTCATCGGGCCGAAGTACAGAAATATCAGAGGCTCAGTCAACGACTACAACAGTTAGGAAAAGAAACAACCATGGCTAATACCTTAGCCCAAGCTAAGGAAAATATATGGATAGACATCAATAAATACATGACAAAGATTTGGTCCTCTATACAGATTATATTTGAGCAACATGAGTTAATTCAGAAAGCTAGAGGAGCCATTGAAATAATTAAGGAATAATTGAGATAAAAGCCAATAGAAACCACATATCTCATCAAGTTTCTAAATTCTAAAAACAAACAGGAGTTAGAGGAGCTAGAGATAGAGGACAAAACTGAAACTATCCTGGAAATCAAAAAGGTTCTAACTGAGAAAAGCCTCATGTTGCAGTTGGAAGAAAAATGTCAAGTTATGGAAATAGGTGTGTAGAGGTTCTTCAACAAATTTGAGGTGCTAAACAAGAAAGGGCTACCTGATTTATTAGTGATAAATGACAAGTTAATTACCTTGTTTGATTATAACCATAAGTTAACGGCAGTGGCAAAGGATAATTCAAAATTCGCAGGAATACAAGGAAGCATCACTGGAAAGCATTCATAGAAACACTGGAGTTTGACTTGAACATTAAGCACGAGATCAAACACATTTTCATCACCAAACCTACTTTTTCCAAATACACAGAGGTGGATGAAATTTATAGGAAATTACTCAAATTGTCAATCCCAAATGAAAACAGGTGGGACAAATTGTGTGAGTTACTTGAGTAAAGATGTGTTCTAATTTTTAGCAGCAAGGACCAATAGCGCAACAGGAGTCAAAGGACATATCATCAACAACTTCCATCAAAACAGTGCCAGAAATTTGAGCAAATCTAAATAGTCCTATATTTTTTGTGATTAGAGATAGAGTTAGTTTAGATATTCCTAAATATATCCTGATCAATTATGACAGGATATTTTGTAAATAAATTTATAAATACTTCTCATTTCGAAGTATGAGGGGTTGTTTTTTGCATCGAAGAAGGCTATTGTATGATTCAAGTGGATTGATCAGTAATAAAGAAGGCTATTTCACAGGATTCTTGTGTCAAACTGTTGGTGAAGTGCATATATCTATGTTTATGTTTTACTTTCTCTCTTTATCATTCTTATGTCTTTCTAATCTGAATTATTCAAGAGGAGGTTGAAGAACATACTTTATATTAATATACTCTGCTTCTGGCTTTGAACAATTTCTATGTTTTCAACTGAAATTAAGTAAATGAATTCTTAATTTCTCTTTGACTTCATGGAATTTCTTTCACTTCTTCCTATTCACTTCACCCAAATTTACAAGATCCAATTAGTTTAACTACCTTGCACCGTGAAGAAACTTTATAAAAACTGAAATAGATCCCCATTTTAAGAGACAGACTCCATAACCCAATGGTAATTTAAGAATTTAATCAACCAAACAATTCAAATCAAACAAACAAACCTTGAACTATCATAACTAGCCTAATACTTTAATCCAAACAAATTTAAATCTTATAGAGAGATCCCTCTCTGAAGCTGGCAAGGCTAGATCCCAGCTTCCAAAGTGGTTTTGTGGTTACCTCTATCATTTCTTCTACAACCTCTAGAAATCACAGAGAGATAACACTTCATAAGGTGTGTATGACCAACAACCACATGACCATGGTGCTCACAATTGCCCGACACAGGGGCTTTGAAAGTTGACCCCCTGTGTCGGATTTGCATTGTGCCTCACTGAGTTAAACCCTAGTTTTGGATATCCTCTAACAAACACATTTCTGGGAAATAGAATCACAAGAGAGGGGTCCCCCTAGCTGGAATCCGGTGCCAGGAGTCCAACAAAACTGACATTTCATCGATCTGAGGAACAGTTTAGGTGCTATGGTGAGTTGCAACTCGCCTATTGAAGCCATTCAGGGACATAATGACAATTTGGTCCGGGGGCACAAAATCACAATCGGGCGACGTAACTGAGTTTTGTAAGCTCCGGAAGGTGTGTATGACCAACACCCACACGACCACGGTGCCCACAATCGCTCGACATAGGGGCTTTCAAAGTTGACCCCCTGTGTCGAATTTACATTGTGCCTCACTGAGCTAAACCCTAGTTCCGGAGATCCTCTAACAAGCACTTTTATGGGAGACATAATCATAGGAGAGGGAGCCCCCTATATGGAATATGGCGCCAGGAGTCCAACAGAATTGGCATTTCATCGATCTGAGGCATGGTTTGGGTGCTATGGCGAGTTATAACTCACCTCGTGAAGTGATTCAGTGACACAATGACAATTTGGTTTGGGGGCACAAAATCACAATCGGGCGACATAACTAAGTTTCGTAAGCTCTGGAAGGTGTGTATGACCAACTCCCACACGACCATGGTGCCCACAATCGCCCGACACATGGGCTTTGAAAGTTAACCCCCTATGTTGGATTTAAAGTGTGCCTCACTGAGCTAAACCCTAGTTCTGGAGATCCTCTAACAAACACTTTTCTGGGTGACGAAATCACAGGAGAGGGGACCCCCTAGCTGGAATCCGGTGCCAGGAGTCCAACAGGATTGACATTTCATCGATCTGATGCACGGTTTGGGTGTTATGGAGAGTTGCAACTCGCCTCCTGAAGCCATCCAGGGACACAATCACAATTTGGTCCGGGGGCACAAAATCACAACCGAGCGACGTAATTGAGTTAAGTCAGCTCCTGAAGGTGTGTATGACTAACATACACACGACCACATTGCCCACAATCGCCTGACATAGGTGCTTTGAAAGTTGACCCTCTGTGCCAGATTTGCATTGTGCCTCACTGAGCTAAACCCTAGTTCCAGATATCCTCTAACAAACACTTTTTTGTACGACGAAATCAGAGGAGAAGGATCCCCCTAGCTGGAATCTAGCGCAAGGAGTCCAACAGAACTAGTGTTTCATCAATTCGAGGCACTGTTTGGTTGTTATGGCGGGTTGCATTTCGCCTACTGAAGCCATTCAGGGACACAATGACAATTTGGTATGGGGGCACAAAATCACAACCGAGCGACGTAGTTGAGTTTCGTAAGTTTTGGAAGGTGTGTATGACCAACGCCCACACGACCACGGTGCCCGCAATCGCCTGACACATGGGCTTTGAAAGTTGACCCCCTGTGTTGGATTTACATTGTGCCTCACTGAGTTAAACCCTAGTTCAGGAGATCCTCTAACAATCACTTTTTTGGGCGACAGAATCAGAGGAGAGAGGTCCCCCTAGCTGGAATCCGGTGCTAGGAGTCCAACAAAATTGGCGTTTCGTCGATCCGAGGGACGGTGTAATTAGAAACATGCATCCTTTTAGATGAGGAGAAGGGGGTTAAAATCATGATGAGGTACATGATAATGATGATGATGAATATGATTTTTCTAAGACACGAGAAATCTAAACCTAACAACAGGTCTTTCCCATGATCCAAACCATGGGTTTCAAGGACATCAAAGATATGGGAAAATATGAACAAGGTCCATCTGAGCTACCAATTATTGATAAAAGACCTAAAGGGCTATGGATTAGATCCACTCCAAAATACACCATTTGCTTAAAATGGAAAGCTACATTCTATCTTTACCCCACCAACAAATAAGAAGGATGAATGTGAGAATATGATAGGGGATTTGAGTTAGAGGACTCTAGTCCTTGTTATTATCAAGCCATTCCAACCCCATTAGGAGCAATATGCTCATGAAGGGAAACAAGGATCAATACAAATGTTTATTTTATTTGACTGTGCCATTCTTCTAAGACTCTATAAAAGAAAGAGAGAAAAGGGGCCAATTTTTTTTGTATAGTTGCACTAGAGCCTTCTGACTCAAGCTACACATAAATAAACAACTCAACACAAGAAATGCAAATTGACATATGAACATAACAATATCCAACTAAGTTATTGAAAGTCAACTAATGATACCTCATTCTCCATCCAAATAACAAAATCGGTCCACTTTTTTATCTGTATCATCTCAAATTCGTATTGTGATGGATAATGGCCATATTGTTGCTCCTGTCAGAACATGGCAGATGGACTAGTTAAAGTAATTAATATGCAATCATTTACTTTTTTGTACAAAATTTTAAAAAAATATCATTTTAGATATTCCTAGGACTTACAAACTTACATATTGAGGCTTCTAATCCTGTTTGGCCACTATGATGTGTGGCACGAAATTTCGCAAGCCTGGCCTTCGAGGCCTTGTCTTGAAACATACACTAATTCAATTTAGTTTATGCACCAGTAAAATAGAAAAATTGTTTAATGAATTTGAAATAATCTAGTGTCGAAAATTCAAATACTTGTATGCTTTCCTCAGCGGACTTCCTCCGTGCATCCGCTCTATCATATGATTTCATGATCTCTTTCCATACTTTCACACTTACATCAATTGGCCTTCTTTTGTTCCTTAGCTCAGGAGGAATTTCTTTTATCTTTTTCATTTGGTTGCAACGAAATCTCTTGCAATTTTGAGTCATTTGTTTTGTTATCTTCTTTACTGACCAACCTGTCCCAAATTCAGTCTCCATGTCATTGATGACTATTTTTTGAAGGTGCAAGGGTATCTTCGAGAATGGAAGATGTAGATGCTCTTTGAAGCATTGAAGGCATGATTCCTTCAACCTGTGCATGAACACTTTCCCGTCATCTGTCATTCTGATATTCCCAGAAACAACATAATATTCTACCTTGCTTTCGTATGTACTAATGCAAGATGCATAACATGTACTGGTGGTGGAAGAAATTTGTGACCCAGGAGTGGTTGGTACATTGGACGTCTCTACTCCCTGTTCCACATTCTTAGAGGTTATTGAGATTGGATTTCTCCTTGATCTTTTGCACGATCCGAGAATTGATGGGGAATCAATCGATTCTCTTTGAGAGGGTTGGTTTGGTTGGATTGTTTCAGTGCCTTTAGTAGATTGTTCTTCCACATATTTGGCAAGCATGGACAAGTCCATACCTTCTAGTTTATTCACTACTTCTACCCCCAATATAGAAGCCATTGCCTCTTTTAGTTTCTCTGGGTCATGTCCCTATATATGTACGATAAATTTCTTATTTTAAATTTAAAAATAAAAACAATAAACCTTATATATACAGAGGAAATTTCTTCTTTTATAATTTTGAAATAAAAAAATAAAAAATACAATTCAAACAAGCAATGGAAACATGCAAAAATATATAAATTGAGTATGAAATACCTCATTATGGCAATAATCAGATCCCTTTGCTCATTTCCCTCTGTTGCTTGACATTTTTTGACGTCCTAGGATGAATTGTTTTCCTCCAGATTGTGGAAAATCCATCTCTTTTCTCTGTATGCGTTGAAACAGCCGGTAGGATTATAGATCGCTCAATTGGTTACGTGTCAACGAGATCAAGTGGATATAGATCATCTGTGGGTGGTGCTTTCTTACTGTTCCTTAATGTTCATCATTTGTGGGTGGATATACATCATCAATAGGCTTTCTTATTGTTCCTTTGTGTCGATCAACTGCCTCTATCTCTGCGGGTGAGGATCTTCCCACGCTTTCCCCTTCCTTATTATTGTTTCTTTGCATCGATCAATTGCCTTTGTCTCTGCGGGTGAGGATCTTCCCATGCTTGCCCCAACCTTTTCTCTGGGTGGTTCTTTTGGGTATGATATTCGAGAATGCACAAACCCTTGCTTTTGGGTGCGCGAGAGATTTAAAATCGTCACTGGAGTATCATGAAGGGTGCGCGTGGGATCTAAAATTGTGACTGGAGTATCATGAATGCACAAAAGCTTGCTTTTGGGTGCGCAGTCTCTATTATATTTTTAATTTCGTGTTATCCAAATTTCGTGCTCTATTATTTTCGTTTTTGTTTTGGCTCTATTATTTTTTTAATTTCGTGTTATCTAAATAATGAATTTAGTTTTCTTTTACTATTCGGCTCTAAATTGGGCGCCATTAGCGTCGGATTTAGCACCCCAAGTTGATTGCATTTTGTCCACTAGACGGTGCTAAATCTGGCGCTAATGGTGCCCAATTTAGAGTCGAATAGTAAAGGAAAACGAAAAATAAATAATAGACTAGACTCTTTGTAAACCATATAATCAATTGGGGTTTTGTAAACCATATAATCAATTGGGGTTCAAGATCAATGCTCATTGCATTCATACTTAGTAATCAAGCAAATTAAGCATAGAATGAAAAGAAAATGTCACAATAACCTCAATGATCATTAAAATACACAAATGTTTCATATGAAGGTCTAGTTGTAGGGAAAAAATATTAAATGTTTATATATAATGGGATAAATAAAATACAATACAAAGGCCCATCATTACCCCCTAGCTAGAGGTTTTGCATGCCCATGTGCAACAAAACAGTCCCTCAAAATTTGATCCTTTCCTTGCTCAATCCTCCTACTCTGATTGTTGATCCATGTATGCTATCTACCTGAAGTCATAAGCTATAATTTGGATAACTCCATCCCTTCTATGATATCCTACCCTTAGCTCCATGTCGCCCCATCTATTTTTCTCTTCTTCTTCATCAATCTCCATCATAGACTACCATGAGGGAATGGATTGATGGAGGAGTAATGGATATTTGAATGTAAGTCCTATCCAATTAAGCTTCAATATCTTTAGGGTATCAATGTATAGGCCGACCTTGAAGAAATAAACTTTCAGATTAGATGGAAAGTGAGGCTCCATATTTCTCAAGGTAAGTGGAATCTCCTCCCACTTGTTTTGGAAAAGCTTCACCAATTTATCTTTTGAGTTCTTCACCATGACTTCACAATGTGTAATTTCCCCCTTCGACTTCTCCTCAAGCATTTTCACTAAATCTATGTTAGAATTCAACCTTGCATGGTTTTTGAGTATTTCTTCAGGCTTAGTGGTTTTAGACATCACCTAAAGGGTGTTATTCAACTATTTATTCTTGTATCTTTGTGCCTCGACAACCCTTTTCTCCTCATTTTTTACCTAGGAGAAAAATGCCCTGGTTTGGATATCCCCCACATAGGGATTAGGGGACCATTTGCAAGGGTGAGGCATCACAAAATTGTGGAGATAGAACTCATAGAGATTATTTTTATCTTCTTCATTGCATCATTGATATGCCTATGTGAACTCTTTTTGAGTGTCCAACTCATGAGGGAGGCTCTTGGAAATTTGTCCCAATTGATGCTTGAGCCTTTGCTCTTTGAAAACAAAGGTGTATATTCTTGCAGGAGTCCTTCAAGAGAGCACGTCCTTTGCCAATTCAATGGTCTTATGGGAAATTTCTTCTAGTTCCTCAATTTTCTCCACTTTATCTTCAACCTCCCTTCTTTGTTTTTCCAATGTTGTTTTTAAATCCTCGCTCTCATTCTCTAGTTGTTTCCTGTCCTCCAAATGTTACATTTTAAATATTTAGAACTTTTCCTATATGTCCACAATATGCTTCCCGGTTGTGGTTGGAGTTTACCATAGTTGTAATTTCTAACTTCCTTTTGTCTTCTGCCACTATCTTCCACCTTAGGGATTTTTCCCTAGCTTCTTCTAATTGGAAAATGGGGTCCTTTATGCTAGGCTTATTCTTCTTAGCATGAGTTCCCCATGGCATTCTCCCAAATCCTTTGTTGGGATAGAAGGTATGTCCTCCTCAATGTCTATGGTAGGTGTGTGTTCAATAATAGACAACTTGTTTGTTACATGGGACATATTCCTTTCCCTTGTGGCTCTACTTTGTTTCCCTCCTTATGGGTTGCCTATAGTAATTTTGAGGGGACTTCTATATGGTGTGCCCATATGGACCAAACTAGTAGCAACGTCCCTGTCATTCTCCTATTTTCTAGTAGGCACTTATTTTTCTTCCTCCTTTATGTTTGTCTTCTTATGTGTTCTCCTCTTTTTCTCATAAATGTCTTGCCTCCAATATTTGTATTCTTCCTAGATTCTATTGGGCTACCTCTTGGTTCATATTAGCTTGTAGGGACAATAATTCTTCTTTTATAATGGTTAATAACTTATCCCATGTGATTTTGTAACTTTGTCCATCC
The DNA here is from genome assembly GCA_009831015.1 of Picea engelmannii. Lineage (NCBI taxonomy): Eukaryota > Viridiplantae > Streptophyta > Pinopsida > Pinales > Pinaceae > Picea > Picea engelmannii. The sequence continues at coordinate 95,215 of ML778488.1, forward strand.
AATGTATCATGTACAATTAGCTTGATAATCTCATGATGGGCTAATGCATCCACCTTTTCTACCTACACTTTAGAACTCATTTCCCTTAGAGACTGTAAAAAATAATAAGGAATGCTCAAGTATTCCAACCAATTAGATTTTTGGAATGCGTCATTCACTTTAGGATTGACATACAATTTAGAAGGGTTTGTAGGTTCCATTCAATTAAAGCTAGCTACCATCTTAGTATTTGATTAATCTTCTTTGCTAGATGTTGTTTTTTTACTCGGGGTCTACCCCACTCTACTTATTCTTTTGATAATATAAGCAATAATCTCGTGCCTATTATTATTCTATCTCCGAGATTAACTCATTCCTCTATCCTCAATTGTGGTGTTGGGATTTTCCTTGGTCTTTGCTTTCTTTTTACATTTCTCCATGCAAGTCTTCCATATTATGCTTCTTGAGATTTTTCAACAATTCAACGTTTTTCCAGTATACCAAAAAATAGATTGTTGACACTTATACTTTTTACCTTAGCTTGATGTTAACTTGGGTTCTGAAAATATTTAGACTCTTCAACATAATCAATCACTTTGCTTCAATTATCTTAGGGTGCTAGGATTTGAGTTTTGGAAACTCAGAATTACATTGTTTACCTTCTCTTGACGTTAAATTTGGCTCTATCAATACTTAAAATATTTGACAAACTCAAAATGTCTACAATCATCCCAAGGTTTTAGGCTTCAAGATATTGGCATGCACAACATCCCTGTGGATGTTGTGCATGCCAATTTGGCATGCACAACAACCACAATTGACATGCACAGTAGTCACAGGGCCGTTGTGCATGCCTGAGTTTCCATTTGAAATCAACACATGGGAGCTGGACAAATCTATACTTTATTTTGTATCCCAATCCTTGTTTCTTGTTACTCTGTTCAATTTTCCTTGAAATGATGGTTTTATGCATATTCCTTTCTTGGATATAGGTTGTTCTTGGATTCAACGTGCCTCTTTGATAATTACTTTGGAGATATGAGAGCAATTTGGAACTTTTCAAAATACTATATTTTTCTTGTATGTTCGAGACGTAGTGTTGTGCAAATTTGTTTCTTTGGAAATAACAATGATTCATTTAAATTTTAAATGAGAAGAACCATTCATAGTAGATTGCTTGCTATGGGTACTTAGTAAACTTGACCTATACTATAAATACACTATCCAAACTTTAGGCTTTCTCAAAACTAAGTAGGGTTTATTGATCTTTTAAGGTTGCCTCCTTGATATTTTTGAATTGGAATTTGAATCTCCGTCATCAATCATGTATGAAGATGAAATCTAATGTTTGAAATTTGTGTGAAACTTCAAGATGGGATATTGACATGGCATTTTCATTTGTAGATTGAATTCCATACTCCATCTCCTTATATTTTTTTATCTTTGTAACTCTGAGAACTTTCCTTTCGTGAACTATATAAAGAATGGATGCTTTATGAGTGAGTGAGCACATTTTGAATTGATACATGTTAGAAGCTATATGCATGGAGAATGAATTTTGATACTGTGTTCGAGAAGGTTGATGTATGTACATAATCTTACACTATCATGTCCTTGTATCTAATCCTTGAGCATTTTTCTTTCCCTTTTGTGTTGTAAGTTTTATATTGTATATTCATGGAGTTTTAACTTGTTTTTTTTTTGTAGTCCTTTATGGCAGTGAATGACCATGGTAGGTCATGAACTCTAAATTCATTATTGTTCTTGTCTTCCCCTACATACCATGGAATAATCTCAAATGATCAATGCATAATGATGATGAGCTATTGAGCTTAAATGTGGTCTCCTTGAAGATCTGATATATCAATGTCTTATATAGATTCAAATTGCAAGCCTAGATATTGTTGACCAATGCCATTGTAAGATGTACAACATGGTGAGTACATATAGAAATTCCGAACTTGGTTCAAGAGCTCAGTTGCACAGAAATATTGCCATGGTGAGATTGCTTTTTTGAGCTTTATGAGAAGAGGCATCAAGGAAATTTCTTCAGTCAGGGCAATGGCATTTCAAGGCAAGGCAAGGCATGTCAAGGAAAGGCATGTGAAGGCAAGGAAAGACATGTCAAGGCAAGGCATGGCATGGAAAGGCAAGGCATGGCAAGTCAAGGCATGGCATGTCAAGGCAAGGCAAGGCATGTCAAGGCAAGGCATAGATTGTCAAGGAAAGGCATGACAAGGCTAGGCATGGCATGTCAAGGCAAGGCATGACATGTCAAGGCAAGGAAATAATCAATTTGATGGAAAAGTTGAAAAAAATATAATATCAAAACAAGATAATATCAACAACATTTTCTTGGTGCATAGATGTTATGTGACTATTGTCATTGTTGTGTATTACAGGATCCATAGGAGGCCATAAACAGAGGACATGGATGACGTAGCCCTACTAAATCAACGAGAGGAAAGTGGGTGGCCATAGATTCAGATACACAATCTGCTTATACAATAAAGGTAAGAAGACAAATCAACCTCAACCAAAGGAGTATGGTGTTTATGAATTCACAAATGCTACAACATAGAAGAGATAAAGTTATATAAACTATGTTATATCGATATGTCAAATATATGAGTAAAGTGAGGTTTTGTGTTGGATAACATATTGGTTGAAACGATATAATCGGTGTACTAAACATCATGGACTATGTTGTGTATTATAGGGGCTAGACGAGACCATGGAAACAGATCGTGTCATATCAAATAAGGACACAATGGATGTCGCATGACAACAAGTAATCAAATTTTGACTTATCTTAGGAAGAATTTTGTGATACATCCATCCTTTTTCACAGTATTATTAAATTTTATAGTGTATCATCCATTCTTGAAATAAATTATGAGGCATGTTGTTGATTATTTCAGATGGATATTGGAGCAAGTGCAAAACCTAAGCGTTCAACTAGAAAAAGAAAAAAGACATATGTATGTGGGCATGGACCTAAAACTATTAAATCACAAAGAACACAGTGGGTGGAAGAGGATATGACAATGGATCCTCCAGACACAACAAATAATTGCACTGAAAAAGAGGTTGGTCAAGACTATTATATTGATGTATATATGTTCATACCTTTTATATTATAATTTGTTAAGCCATAGTTGATTATATTTCTTTGAAATTGATACATTTATGATTTATCCAATTGTTGCCAAACATTAAATAATGGTTGTGTTTGTTGATAGGTAGAATATGACGATGAAATAATCGCTATTAATACCCAAGATCCAACTGGGATATTAAGATTTGGACGGGATGATCCAAACCATCCTTTAAACCATACCAAGGTGAAAAGAGCATATTTAAAGAGAATTCTACCATCTGAGAAATTTGAACAGCTGATGAGAGTAGCATACACTGACGACATGCCACCTAGCCTTACTGATGATGATCATGATAGTGAAAATGCAGTGCGTGAAGAAGGATTGAATGAAATGCTTACAAGTTTCTTTGGGGATGGAAACAATGATGACAACAATGATCATATGGATGACAGTAACAATGACAACAAGGGCAATAACTGCCAACGTAACGTTGATGATAACAACCTGAAAGACTCAATCAAGCAAGCAACAAAGACACTCGTGTTCAAATCTGGTGCAAGTACAACCTCAAAACTGACATGCACATTAATATTATTAGAAATCAAGTCGCTATTTGGTTGGTCAGACAAAGGATTCACCACCCTATTGAAGTGAGTTGAAATCTATTTCTTACAATGCATTGTCAATTGGTGTACATAATTCGTTTATGAATAGTCCTAATATATATTGACATATCAAACATGTTCATCATAAGTCAAACATTCAATTGATCTAAGCTTTGGAAATCTTACAAGGCACTAAAAACCAAAATATTTCTTGAAGAGAATGTGTTGTCATCAACTTGCAGAGAGGCGCACCAGTTGTTGGTTGAGTTGGGGATTGAATATAAGAAAATTCATTCATGTATAAATGATTCCATTTTATAAATAGATGAATATCAAGACAAGGTAGAATGCCCTCTATGCAAAGAGAAGAGATATCGTACAGATGTACAAGGTCCTACAGTTCCAAAGAAGGTTTTACGTCACATGTCAGTTATACCTAGACTTCAACGAATGTTTTGTTGCAAGTCACTTGCACAATTGATGGACTGGCATGCAAAGAATAGGAGTAAAGATGGATTCATGCGAATTCCGGCCAACTCCAAAGCATTGAAACACATAGAGGGAAAATGGCCAAGAAAATTCAAAGATGAACCCTCGTAATATCAGGTTTGGTCTTGCAATTGATGGAGTGTGCCCATTTTATTTCATGAGCTCAAACTATAGTTTTTGGCCAGTCGGATTGATAGTATACAATATTCCCCCAAGGATGAGTGTTATAAAGGAGCACCTTATGCTAACTCTCATTGTTCAAGGAAAACATCAAGTTAAAAACATGGATATTTATCGTGTGCCTTTTATTGATGAGATGAAACTACTATGGAAAGACATAAGAATGTATGACATATCACGTCCTCCATCAAATAGGTCCTTCGTGTTGTATGGTGTGTTATGTTGGACTATTCATGATTTTCCAGGACTTGGTGTTTGTTTCGGTAAGACAATTTTTTTTACGTATTTACACTAATAAAAAAATTTCATCCCAACTCTCATACTCAATTTTATAATATTTTTTTTTATGTTATTAACCTTATTTATTGAATTGCAGGGCTTCAAACAAAGGGGATATTTGCATGTCCATGATGTGCATAACAATTTCAAGGGCAGTATTCTAAAGATCTACATAAATTTATTTATGCAAACAACAAGGTTTTTCTACCACCATATCATAGGTTTAGAAACCACCATAAGAATCAATTTGATGGAAAAGTTGAAAATAGAGTCCCTCCCATGATTATGGGTCCAACTAATTGTCTTAAGAAGTATGGAGATGCTGAATTGAAAGCTTGGCAGGATTTTTTTGATGGGGGTGATTCTATTGAAGAACCAGAACAAGTTGTAATTAAGATGCTAGAAGTGATGAAAAGGAAATCCATATTTTATGATCTCCCTTATTGGAAGGATCTATTAATATCTCACCTATTAGATCCTATGCACATCTTAAAAAATGTCCCAAATTCAATATTTCGACATATATCGGGCAAAGAGAAGGACACCTTGTCTTTGAGGAGAGATGTTGCTCTTTCGCGTACCAAATTAGATAGAAAACATTTGTGGCCAAACAGGGAAAATGAATCATATGCAGAAGCTCCATGGATTTTGAAAAAGAAAGAGCTAGACCAACTAAAAAATGCCATACATTCAATAAGGACATCTATTGCCTATGGGTCATCATTGGTTAAATCTTTTACAGTTGATGGACATATCACAAGATTTAAAACACGTGATTTTCATAATTTGATGAAGGTAATATATATCATCATTTATATATTTTGATATTCTATTGTGTGACAAAAATAACTAATGACCTTTCATAAATGTGTTTGACAGCATATCATACCATTGGCAATTAGGGGGGATTCATCATGTCTTACCATTGACTTGAGGAATGCCATAAGTGAATTGTCAACATTTGCAAGGTATGTGGTATGGGATGTTCATGTGTGAGAGACATAGAGATATTGTATTTCATTTTAATTTTTTCCTAAAGGTTTATACTAATTTACTATTCTTATATTAGGTGGGTGACATCCAAGGAGATCCACGAATGTGAAGTGCCAAAATGGAAGAAGAAAATTGCAGAAATTGTATGTGTATTTGAGAAGGATCTCCCTACAAGTTTCATGGACCTACAAGTCCATTTACTTATACACCTAGTCGATGACATTGAATTGGCGGGTGTCGTATCAACGATGTGGATGTTTTTCTTTGAGATATATATGAAAACTCTAAAAAGATATGTTCGACAAAAGGCACATCCAAAAGGTTGCATGGCTGAAGGGTATGTATTGAATGAAGCATTTTTCTTCCTATGTGAATTCCATGGTAAGGGTTTCGAAGATGGGCCACACTTCTTGGATGAAGAACAAGCATCAGATATTATTGATGGAGAAAAACCACAATCTAATGGTGTTCAAGTAGAAATTAGTAAGTAAACTCATTTTCATTGTGGTTGTTTTTATTGCAATCATTAATTTAATTTGTAATTTATTTGTCAAATTAACAAAATGGCCTTTGAAGTTTGAAATAAACTTGTTGACATGTAATAGGTGTAGACGAAAGTGCTATACTCGACAAGTTCATTATGTACCACATGGACTTTATGAACAAATGGATTGATTTGTATGATAAAATAAGATAAGAAGTGTTAGAAGCAAAGAAACAATTTAAGAGATCAAGCCCAAGGAATACCCAATTTCCTACTGATCTACAAGGAGATTGGGGTAAAGATTGCACACTAGAATGGGTTACTAAACAAATTCAAAATCAAATAGAAGATGCAGGTATAGATTCAAACATAACAGAAGATCAAATCAACATGTCTAGAGGATGTGAAAGAAAGGTACAGTTGGAATTTTACAAAATGTTGTTTCCTTACAGTTTTGATACTATTAACTATTTTAATATTCATCATTTTATTTGTTTTAACCGAAATAAATGGTCTTTCACAGGTGAGGAAATATCCAGCAATGTGGGCATATGGTTGACATTATCGTGTAGAATGTGTAGATGTAAAGACACGATCCTTCGATTGTGGCATCATGGTTGACTTCAAGCAATCCAGTCAATCAAGCTCAAAAGATAAGAATATTATTGAAGGAAATCTACAATATGTTGGGAAAATACAGAAATTATTGAGTTGGATTATTGCTCTTTTAAAAGTTGTATTTTTAAGTGTAGATGGTATGAAGCATTTGAGAGGACACGAAGACATGATACCCATAGTGGATTATTTTCTATAGATTCCTCAAGGTTCCTACCAGAAGATAAGGAGCCTTATGTTCTACCAATTCATTATGAACAGGTATTTCTTCAACTCAAACTGCAATAAGCGGTAGTGATCAATAATGTATTAATACATTGTTTATTGTGAATATATGCATGTGTTTATGAATCAATAAAATTGTTATAACATATGTCTAATATATGTATATTGTACTCGTTCATGTACAAGTATTTTTCTATGAAGATATTCTGGACTCGAAATGGTTGTTTGTCATACATTATGATCCAAGAAAGGCATGTATTTGACGACGCATTAGTGGATACTGAGCAAAACAATGATGGCGAACAGAATGAGAGAGATGGATTAGAGAACATCGAAGAAATTAACATCCATGATGATGTTGATGATGGTTATGTTTAGGCACAAGAAGACAACAATCCAGAGTTAGATGATGTTATGGAAGACAACGATATGGATGGTATACAAAATGATGATCCAAATACATCTGGTAACAATATGGATGATCTACAGTCAAATTTCAATGATGATGAAGATGATGCAGGTCAAGATGAGGATGATGATAATATTAACTACTTGAAAGATCATATGAACATTGACAATGATACACTAGATGACATTGTTGCAAACAATGATGTTAATGACCAAGACTTCTAGATTTCAGAATTATTTGTAATCCATGTTTAAAAACTGATGATTCTTATGGCCTAGTCTTTGAAATGGTTCAGTATTATTTGTGTCAATACAAATCACCTATTGCAATATCGTTAAAGTCATGTTCAAGACATGGTATGAATTGTTGGCAGAAAAAAATAGGATTACTTGTATGCTTCTTCCATCCATTTTATATCAACATATGTTCATGAAGACACATAGGATTACTTCCCTCTGCTATGACAATTGATGTTGTCCTTAATGCTCTATTCATGTCCTTGGATGTAGATCACACTATAAGGATGTTGAGTGCATCCTCATCTCAGCATCAGTACCTGGCACCATATATCATATATCACATACCATCAAGGCATGTGTCTCGTCTAACCATGCCAAATTTTAACCTAAACCCTAACCCCTAATCCATTGACCCTTAAAGCCTAGTTAAGCCTTAATCCCTAAACCCTTAAGCCCTAAGCCCTAATCCATATCCACTTAACCCCCAACACCTCAACCAATTAACTATTTAGGCTAATTTGGATATATCCGACGCTAAATATGGTGCTACTTCTGGTGCAATTTGTGGCGCTAACTGGGGTGCTAAATCAGGCACTAAACAGGGTGCAATTGTTGGCGCTAACCGAGGCGCAATTTTTTTACGCTAAATGGGGAGCAATTTTCGACGCTATTAGCGCCTAATTTAGTGCCTATATTTTGTGTTCGGAGCAAAAAACGCCATGAATAGCTCCATCCTGATAAATAGCGTCGACTTGTTCAAAAAATTGAAGAAAAATACACTAAAACCATCTTTGGAAGCAAAAAAGGGAGCAAATCACAAAGATTTGTTGTAGTGATAGAGAAACAAAAAAAATTGGTCCTAAGCCTACTCCCCAACAAGTGTCATAAATGGCTAGGTATAGAGGCATTACTTATTAAAGGAATGGAAACAATAATCAAGATAGGCTTCAAGCAAGTGTTCCTAGAATGCCTCCTCCCCCTCCTAGAACAATTGTTCATACAAGTTCATAATTAAATATTGACTTAGGGGGGTGGCTCAATAATGTAAAAATGTTGGTTCATGTAGCAGAAATTATGAAGATTCCATCTCAGAGGGAGAAACTACTCAAATCCGTAGAGGATCCTCCTCAGAACAGTGTTGATAAGCAACCCACAATAGCTTACCAGGATGCACCTGTGATTTTGCAAAATATGGATAGGGGGAATGAAAAGAATAGACCATTTTATCTTTATTTGCTCATAAATGATTATATTCTCCACAATTGTATGCTTGATTATGGAGCAAGCTCAAATGTTATGACTAAGAAAGTAATGGAACAATTAAACTTAAGGATCTCAAGACCTTATCATAACATTTGTGCCATGGATAGAAAAACAATTAAGGTGCATGGTTTGATTAAGGGCTTACAAGTACACTTGGCAGCATTTCCAGACATCATGATAGAAATGGACATAGTGGTGATTGATGTACCTGATGCTTGGGGTATGTTGCTATCAAGAAAAACAATTGCAGATTTAGGTGGCAACATACAAATGAACTTGACTTATGCCACCATTCCTACTCCTGATGGTTTTATGTTTAAACTAAATAGATAATTGGAAAAGAAGTACCATGTTGAAGATCCTAGGAGACCCACAAATGAACTTGTGTATCATGAACTAGAGATGGGATGTTATGAGATAGAGTCTAATACTATAGCATCTACCAAGATGGAACTTAAAGATGAATTCCCAAATGTTTGTAATGTTTGGGACACCATGGATTCTTTTGATGGGTTTTTTCTTGAAGAAGATTCAAATAAAGTAAATAATGATATGACTCCTTCAGAATTAGAAACAAAGTTGGATTTCTCAGTTGGAAATGTGTCAACAACATCAACTCACCAATTGTCATAAGAATTAGCTAGATGCCATGATGAATTGGATAGGATTTTTGGGCCACTTCCTCCTTATGTCTTAGAGATTGGGGATATTTGTTTTGACGAAGATCATAAGGATGATAATAAGTTCAGTGGTAATAATATGGAACATATCATCCCTATGGAAGAGTATGCCAAGCCTTTCAAAGAAAAATTGAAATCAAACAACTCTAAATCTTTTCTCTTGGCATCAAATCAACTTCATCAGAATTGTTTTGAGGGGGATTATCCCAAATGACCTAAAGTTAGAAAAAGGGATTCACATGAGAACATCAGAAAACAAGATAAAGTGTATCAGTCTTCTAGCAACTCATCTCAACAAGTTGGACGACATAGTGTTAGGCATGCTAGTGAGAGGACTCCACCTTGAAGTGATTTTCAACACAACCATTTGTTGTCCAAAGGGACACCCTTTATAACATATCTCTAACCTTTCTCTTTTTCTTTCAGTTTTGTAGTATTTCATTTGATGTATATATTTGTCATTGTATATTCATTTTATTTGTGTGATTATTGTCCATATTCATTTTATTTCTATAATTATTGTCAATAACATTTCATTTATTGATTATTGTCTTTATACATGTATTTATGTTGGATACTGGTGAGCATTTTTTTTTGTAGATTCTAAAGTTCTCGTATGCTCTCCTTCAAAAGGATCGAACACACGTCCCCATGTGGAGCCATATGTTGACCACCTATTTCGACTAGGGGGTCAACTCCATGTACCATGAAGATATGTACCTTGGGGTACAACTTTTTTGAAGACTTTCTGGTTCTACAAGGCATTTTTGCCTCTGGCACGTCTTCTTGTAATCATAATGTTCGCTCCCTTGTGCGGGATAATAATGTAATGAGTCAGCATGAGTCATGTTGTAGTTAGTTCCCTAGGACTTCATCATTAGGGAAGTCCTTTCATCAAGTGTTTTTAATCCTCAAGTAATTTTTAATTACCCTTGAGTTTTTCACTCACAATAATCCTCTAAAGTGGTGAAAGGCATTCTAATGATCGAGCCCAATGGGTGACTAGGGTCTAGGAATATTGTAAATTACCATGCTAGACATCTTCTAGAGACTTGCGGAATTCCGTCGAATTTTAATAGTTTTTTTTTAATTTATTAAAATTACCCATTTGATGGTAATTTTAATTAAATTTGATGTAAAAATATAAAAATTTGGTCCTAGGGGATTTTGATAGGGGTATGAGTACTCAAAACAAATGGCATGAGACACCCTACAGTTTTGGACCAAGTTTCAGCTCAATTGGACAAGTTTTGCTAGGTCATTGGCCATGAGGAGTCCAAGTCATTCTAGAGTAAGCAATTAATTGCTTTAATTTGGCTAAGTAAAAATGCCAAAAATTGTAAAAAGGGAAATAAGTCATGAGAGAGAGTGGGAAAGGTTTCCTAAACCTTTTCCTAAGTTAGAAAAGTGATTTTCTAACTTAACCCAACCCCCCATGCTTAGCCACTACCTCAAGTTGACTTCCTTCAAAGAAAAGTGCGCCCCCCTTGGTGGTTGACTTGGCCAAATAATAAAATTAAAGCAAAAACCTAAGCTAATCCCTAAGTGCGCCCTCCTAAGGCTCTAACCAAATGATTGGGTGAGTCTAAAGGTGATTCCCCCTCTCCCTCACTCAACCCTCAAACCCTAAACCTAGCCAAAACCCTAAAAGTGCGCCCCTCCTTGAGATGAGCATTTCTTTTGGGTGAGTGACACTTGGAGCTCATCCAAGAGGGGTCTCTCTCCTCTCCCAAGTATAAAACAATGCATGCCCTTCCTCATTTGGACATCTATTCTCAAAGTAACTCCACTATGCCCTGTTATCCCCGATTTCTAGGGATAACTAGGAGATCATGTCTCGAGGCCCACAAGTCCTAGACATGGAGTACCGAAAGAAGGATTGACTTGAGCATGGCCCTGGAGGGCCCATCCTTCTTCTTCTTCACCAGATTTGTCCTGTCAGCAACAAAAACATCCATCACCATCGGCTTGGGTTTGCATCAGAGAAGACTCTTGCTCCATGAGGTAATTGGTCCAGGTATCATGGTATGTGTTATGTTTGATCATTATAACTTTCTTATATATGCATCAGGTTCCTTACATTTCTGACAACTGCTTGGATCTTACACTAACCCACTTGACCATTGTTGGGGGGATTGACGGGGTGCCCTAGCAAGTTTGTATCCATGGGTTTTGGTTAGCCACCAGGGGGGATTTGAAGAGCCATCGTCCGCTCCCTCCATACAATCATTTTACATCTTATCTCCCATACATCCATCCCATTCCCCTAGTCTGGGCATTAGGATGACCTATTTGAGGGGTTACACTTTGTCCTGTGGGAAGAAGGGGCTAAAGGCCCAGGAGGTAAAAGCAGTTGGTAAAAGATAAAAGCCATAGGGAATAAAACCTAGAGATGCCTCGCCCAGGGATCCCCGATAAGGCAATAAAAGGTCTCTCGATAAGAAAAAAAGGGACCCAAAGAAAAATAATAAGACAAGACCTAACCAAGAGGATGGGAGGTCTCATCACGAGCTGGCCCATTATGTTCATAGGTATCTAGCGGTATGACATTGCCATTATCTGGTTACCATGCCATGGTAATGACATTTGGTTGCATGGCCAAGGGAAAGGGGGTCTCATCACGAGCCAACCTTATCATTTCTGCGAAAATACTAGTGGGTAACACTATCGGCTCTGGTCACCATGCCAAGGCAGTGTCCTCTGGTCAGACCTTGAAGTAAAAAAGAAAGAAAAGATAATAAATAAGGAAAGAATAAAGGCAATAACGATTTTGGAAAAAACTGCATCAATGACAGGCACAACTCGCCTCCTACAAAGGCACCCATGGACAATACCTTCCCCTGGTCTTCACTGTGACTGGACGTCCTTAAACCATATCACTTCATGTTACATGGCTTGAATAATCTTTTTTGGAAACTCTCTTCTTCTTATGGATGCTGGCCCAATAGGTTATTCTGTCTCTTTCTTCAACTTTTTATAGTAGGTCAGTGTAATGTCTTTGAGCTATTAGATGATGTGCTAGGGGTTTTATGCATGTATTTGATAAATTTAATGATGAAATATGATTGACATTGCTATGATCCCAAGGACTGATGGGCCCATGGAGGGCGAAGTTTTTGATGTGCAGGACCATACCCGACGGACAGGTACCAGTGGACCGGTACACATGGGGATATGATTAGCTCGGACCTCCATGGGGCTGAAGAGCCCATCAGATGGTTGCTGGGATGGCAGAGACAGGACAACGTTATGATGAGCCTTTGCACATGAAGAAAGAAGGATGTTCCACCCAGGACACTTTGGCTGAGCCCGGTCTAGGGGGGATCACCCACTTCAGATGGAACGTTTGCCCCTTGATGGACAGGATGTCACCCAGGGGAGTTGGACGTTATCTTGAGCGTGTGGCAGTGTGATGAGGCTATTGTCACCTGTGGTAGCTTGGAGGAGCCCTAGAAGGGCTAACGTCCAACTTCTGGATGCTGGATATGCCCAAAAAGGGCCAACGTCTCCCTCAGAAGGGCTTGACGTCCCACCTTTTGCCATTTTATGTCATTTATCTAGCAGTTAATGTAAAAACAGTGTAAATTTTGTAGTCAGCCTTGTCGGCTAT
>ML778488.1:108415-146729 GCA_009831015.1 Picea engelmannii
ACGGACAGGTACCAGTGGACCGGTACACATGGGGATATGATTAGCTCGGACCTCCATGGGGCTGAAGAGCCCATCAGATGGTTGCTGGGATGGCAGAGACAGGACAACGTTATGATGAGCCTTTGCACATGAAGAAAGAAGGATGTTCCACCCAGGACACTTTGGCTGAGCCCGGTCTAGGGGGGATCACCCACTTCAGATGGAACGTTTGCCCCTTGATGGACAGGATGTCACCCAGGGGAGTTGGACGTTATCTTGAGCGTGTGGCAGTGTGATGAGGCTATTGTCACCTGTGGTAGCTTGGAGGAGCCCTAGAAGGGCTAACGTCYAACTTCTGGATGCTGGATATGCCCAAAAAGGGCCAACGTCTCCCTCAGAAGGGCTTGACGTCCCACCTTTTGCCATTTTATGTCATTTATCTAGCAGTTAATGTAAAAACAGTGTAAATTTTGTAGTCAGCCTTGTCGGCTATTTTAATGACCTATTTTGTAATTGAAAGGTCATGGATTGATATATATTGAGGATGTTTTTCCCTCATTTTAACATAACACAACTCACTCTCTTGTGAGATCTCAATACTTGCGCCCTAGTTTGGGTATTTTTGGTGTTTTAAGTGAGGCGCTACTCTTGGAGGAGGATTTCTCTTGGCATTTATGGCATTTCTCTCATGGAAGGTTTACAACTAGGGTTTGCATGTGCTTTTCTTCATGATATGTAAGTGTTTTTCCTACAAAACTTCTTGATTGAATGGTTGTAGGTTAGTATTCTTGCATTTGCTTATAAATTGCTGATTTTTAAAACCCTAGGTAGCAAGCACACAAGCAGGTCATTGCTATATGTCCCCATGTTGAGAAATATTTTTCAACCATTGAAAGAATAAGATATAGCCTAGTCGTTGCTACACTTTTCTCCCTCTTTCTGAGCTAGCGTTGAAGTTATAGGTTGAAAAGAGGAGACGTCCTAGGCCTAGTTAGACTACACCTAGGGTTTCACCTCCTAGGGTTTGAAGGCCTTGCCTTTGTAACACCTTCTCCCTTAAATTTTTGCTTTGAAGCTAGTTGTTTTGCCAAGTGCAATTAGAGAAGGAGGAAGGAGCACGAGGCCTTGCTTAAGCAACACCAGAGTGAGCCTCCTTCCCCTAGGGTTTTGATTCCAAGGCCCTGCCATTGCAGCACCTTGGAACCCTACCTTCTAGTCTCTAATTTTAAATCCTCCCGAGACATTTTGCCCTTGCTTTGACTCCATTTACCCTAAGGCACTAGTAATTTCTCCAACATTCAGCTTGTAGTGTACAAAATCGTCTTTCAAACTTTAAATCTTTGAAACCCTAACTAACCCTAACACTGCTAACCTAGGCTGACGTCATACCTGACGCAAAAACCCTTTTGACTATTAAATAAGCAATTAAATTGATGACGTCAAGCTTTTATTGAACAATTATTGATTGAAAATACTGTTGGCTTGGTCATTTTTTGTAGATATTGATGAATTGGTGATCTTGCAAAGGCTATTTAGCAAAACGTTGTCTTCATCTTATCTATTACATTGCTTATTAAATGAAATCAGATAGTTAAGAAGTACTAACCCTTTGAGTTATAACCCACAAATATACATATTGTGTTGTTATTATCTTGTTCTGGGCAGGTGTTTTCAACAGGGACTTCACTTCTTTATTGGCTGATTAGTTGGGCTATCTGATACTGGTGGTAACCTGCGAGGAGGAAAATCTTAATGCTTGATCTTGCATCCATTGCCTCTTCAAACCCCAGGTTATCGGGGACGTCTCCCCTGGGTTAACCTCCCAAAATAGAAAGAACCTCCCCATCGAGGTGACATTGGGTGGGGAAGGTTCCTGTTTCGCCAGTTTGTCCTCTATCCTTTAGCCTGTGACCTAAAATACAAACTGCGCGATAACATACCCAAATCTCTCCCACTTCTCTCTCTCTCTCTCTCTTTTTCCCATTTCTTCTAGTTTTGCTGCAAGTATTTGCATGCAGATTTTTTATGAATAAATGAAGCTTTGGAAGAACACCATCTTGGTATTGGGAGTCTTCTTGATGCTATGTTATTTTTAATGAGGTGATATTGCATTGTTCTTTTGTTTTCTTGTTGTTTAGCCTAGATTGGGATATCAAAAACAAATAATTTTGCTTGGTTAACTAAGTAGAAGTATTTCTATTTGTTTTAGTGAAGTGGTTTTGATAGAACTAGTAAAGTATTTTACTTGTTTATTAGATCAACTCACCTCTTGACTGGTTTTGTAGCAAGTTTGGCACCATTTGCAGGTCACCAAGGTGCTCAAACAAGTAGATTTCAGATTTGGAAATTTACTTGTTAGGCCAACATAAGCCTCCAAAAATTTATGTTCTTTTCCCTCATCTTTCTCTATTGATTTGAGACATTTTTTGTTCTGAAAATAACATAAAAATAGACATTTACTGTTCAAATTTTTACATATAAATTTATGTTTTGTACTAACAAAAATTACTAAGCATTTTCAAGTATTTTTGTAGCATTTCCAACAAGCATTAGCTTGTTGTTTTTTGCAGGTTCTCGCAAGAACAAGGGGCGGTGCTGCCCATTTTGGGGCCCAAAACACTCCGAAAGAGCCTCCCAAGTTGGGGTTTCAAAACCCCCTTCTTCTCTCAATTTTTTTCAAGCTTTGTAAGCAGCCCAAGAGAGTCTCTCGGGCTTGCCTTCTTCCAAGAGTAATTTTCTGTGTTGTTAATAATTAATTTGCCTACACCTTGCAAAGTGATTTGGCCTAGCCAATCCATGCAAAATCATAAGGCTAGGATAGATTAATTTTCTATTTTTCTTTCATTCTTTTGCCCCACTTGTCCTTAAGGCAAGGTTGAGTGGCTAAGTGCAATCTTTTACTTTCAAGTCTTTACTTTCATTGATTTATTTTACCTACACCTTGCAAATTGGTTTGGCTTAGCCAACCCATGCAATATTGTAAGGCTTGCTTTCTTGTTTGATTTGTTAATATCTCTTTTAGTAATCATTCATTAATATCTCATTAAGATGGAAAGTAATATTTTATCTTAAGTAATCTCTTGCTTAAGTTAGGAATTAATCTTAGGTTGTAACCTATCTTCTTAAGTTGGAATTAATTATAGCTTTTAGCTCTAGGATTGGGAGTAATTTATCTAGTTTAACTAGGCACCCAAACTAATACAACTTTCACCATAAAAATGGTGACTTGTGGAAGCTACATGAGGTGTAAGTCGGGGTGGATTCACGACACTAAGTGTCCTCCCTGCTTGAGCACCCAAACATTCTGGATTGTCCTGTGGAGCTAGGGAAGGGCCTTGCTTGCCCTTCTTCTTGAGCACCCAACAATCATTTTGGTCAAAGCGGTAAGAGTTTAGGGGTGGTCACATAGTCTAGGCTTGCATATTCACCTAGTTTAACTAAGGTCTAAAACTCTTCTAAAACTCTACCTACACAACTTTTACTTCAGTTTTTAATCATCTTAATCTAAGTTGTGTATTTTACTTTCTTGCACTTTACTTTACAAGCATTCATCTATCTTGCAAGTTAAGTTACTTTTCAGTTGGGCGCGTCTACTTTCAAGTGATATATCTCTAAAGGTTGCGAACCATCTTTATTTGGGTAATTTACCTCCAAGTCTTCTCTTTTCCTAAGTTGCGCATTGGTTCTCATTTGCAAGTTACTTCCAAGTTAAGTTAAGTTCCATTGTTTCATTTGTGGATATTACATGCTTCATTGTGTATTGGATCTAATGGTTCTTGGAATTCTTTTGTACATATTGTGCAATTATTTAATTTGGTGGTTTCATTGTGAGTTTATCCTTGTTATATTTCATTTGTATATTTCATCTTGTAATTATATCAAGTGTAAAGTTATATTCTTATTTCATTGTAATTAGATCATTTAATTATTCTTTGTGTTTTTGTTGTATAAACTTAATTGACCCCCTTTACTCAATCTTTAGGCACTAGTCTTAGTTTTGCTTTTAAGGAAATGTCTGCTTGTCATCAAAGCTTTGCATTTGCATTATTGCTTGTCATATATGTTAGTTTCCCTTAAATTAATAAACTAAAATTAACTCTTAGATCACATTAGTCAACTTACATAGTAAGTAGGGTCTACCCACCTTGGCTTCCCTAGGAGTGAGCCTAGACAAAAGAAGTCCAAGTCGAGGTAACAAGGGGTTTGGACTTAGGCATTGTGCCTCCAAGGACACAACAAGTGGGTTGGAGACTTCTCCACGTTTGTAGGTGTGTATAAGGACGAAAACACTCTGAAAATAAGATGAAAGGAAAAGTCATCAATACATTTCTTATAACGATTAAGGGTTTTGTTTTCCCTAATATCATTTGTCCATTTAGTGATTTGACTAGGCTTTCCATATTTTTCTAGCATTTTGATATCAAGGGAATCAAACTTTCCTTCATGATTGAAAAGAACGAGATAAAGCATATGAATAGAACCTAAACCTTCCATATTATCGAGCGAGCACATAATATGCCTCACACCCCTGCCCCATAGGGAAAAATAATTTTCACCCTTTCCCTTGCTATCTCAAAAGACACCAAACCTCCCAATGATGGAGATGGTTGGGAGCCACTAATTGAGTATCATCTTGTAGTGAGTAGTTGGGGCCCTACCTTGGGTGATCATGAAGAGCCCCTGCTAATATTGTGGGCATTAGTGTTTAGTGTTTAAGTATTTGGCTATAGTCCATGTGGTGCCTTGGACTTTGTTTTTTTCTTGTGGGTCTATATTCTCGAGTGTTTTGGTTTAATCCATCTTTTTTATAGTTTTATGTTTCATTTTTGCTTGTGTTAATGATGGTTGCATGGAAAAGCCACCCTTTTTGTTTAAAGTTATGTACATTTTGTTTTATTACTAGTCAAAGGAAGCTTTAACATTAAAAAAAGTAACATGGAAGTGTTGTACAAAGGTATGCACATGTTAAAACTACAACCTTTCTTAACATGATGAAATCACTTTAGGCCTTCATTTATTGAATTCCTAAGGAAACATTGGAGGATAACATCATAAGTTCTAA
Organism: Picea engelmannii; assembly: GCA_009831015.1. Taxonomy (NCBI): domain Eukaryota; kingdom Viridiplantae; phylum Streptophyta; class Pinopsida; order Pinales; family Pinaceae; genus Picea; species Picea engelmannii. Next base: position 113,457 of record ML778488.1, read on the forward strand.
ATAGGTATGGGAAAAGGCATCTACATGTGTGGTTGAGCAACTCTACTAAATTTGGGTGGTGGAGTAACCTTCTGAGGAAAAGGACCAATGAGAAAATCAAGTGATAGTTAATTCTCAAGAGAGTTATTGTAGGAAGGGTTAAAGGTTTTGGTGGAAGACAAAGATGAAACATGTTTGTACAAAGATCACATGGAACTAATATTAAATGATCTGTTGGAATAGTTTTGTGCATAAGTATTTTATTGAGGCATTTAATGATCATGAGGATTATAAGGAAATTAATAGTGATTTGAGAGGGAGTCATATAACTAAAAAACATATTTTAATACAAAGGAGGCTATTCATACACCATTCTTAAATGGATTTCAAACTACATAATGGATTGAGATAAATGAATGAGGATGAGAGGTAGGAATGGAAGAGGAAGTAAGGATAGGAACCTACTACATGGGATGCCATGAAAGGTTATCAATTGTTCCATTTGAGTTTACAAAAGAATCTTTGTTATATTCCCATAAGTGAGATCATATAAATGCAAGGCCATGGATTAAGGATTTGGGTGGATAATGAGTCTTAGTTTAACATGAGGTACATAGACATAATAGATACTTAAAGGTACACTTGTGGATGCATGAGATATAGAGTCATAAGGAATACTTCAAGGTGCTCGTGGGAGCATGAGGCACAAAATTCCGGGCACACTCATAAGTAATCCCATCATGACACGAGGTTGAGATGAGGATAAATCATGAGGCATGGATGTGGTAAACCGTCTCTTTGATTGAGATATGTAGGCCCTATAGAAGTAAGGTATTAAAGGATCCTTGGAGGATGGAGGAATTTAAATCCATGAAGTGTTTGTAAAGATAGTTCCCAAAGAAATGGAGTCACTACACCTAATACTTAATAGGTTGGCAGAGGAATGATATAGGTAATGTGTTGGTAAAAGAGGGAGTTTATAGTCCTTTCTAACATTCTTGGTGCATAATATGAGAGAGAGAGAGAGAGAGAGAGAGAGAGAGAGAGAGAGAGAGAGATGCAATCCACAAGAACATGGAATAGTGATAATAACCTTTAATATAGACAATGAATATATAACATAATTGTGGTAATTAATTGTAATGGTCAATTGGGTTTAGCTCAAGTGCTTGAGTAGATAAATTGCTATCCTCTCCATCGAGGTACAAATCTTTCTTGTGAGATATAGGTAATGTGTTAGTAAAAGAGGGAGTTTATAGTCCATTCTAACATTCTTGGTGCATAATATTTGAGAGAGAGAGAGAGAGAGTTATGCAATCCACAAGAACATGGAATAATGATAAAAGCCTTTTAATATAGACAATGAATATATAACATAATTGTGGTAATTAATTGTAATGGTCAATTGGGTTTAGTTCGAGTGGTTGAGTAGAGAAATTGTTATCCTCTCCATCGAGGTACAAATCCCGCTTGTGAAATATTCACTCTTTGTGAGGTAGTTGTTGATGCTCTTTGTGAGTTCATTGTTGATTGGGGTTGGCAAGGTACCCTTGATCTCATTCTTTCTTATGGGCTCGAGGGTAAGACAAATTGTATTTCAAGAAAAAATATTAATTGTGATGGGCATGTGAGATAATTACTATATGTCCTAATATTTTATATATTGTGATCAGGGTAATGTATGTGATGTGATTTTTGATATAACACGACAATGGTGTGTGATATTACTCAGGACTTGAAAGCTGTAATGGATTCATCATTCTTTGTGATATTATTCATGCCTAAATATATGACATGGTTTAGTCATGATATGATATTAACATGGCATATGTATATGATAGCTGACATGGCATGTGGTATGGTGGTATTACAACTAAGATGGGTATACTCTTAATGGATCAGTGGCCATAGGTGCTTATGTTTGTTTGTTTCCTCAACTTGTGATGACATGGTACCTAATGACCATAATTTTGATACCCTAGTATCATGTTAGGATTAGCTTGTGATGTCTAGGGGGCGTGACTAATTATAGTTGGACATTAATATTATGGTTACTTGTAGCCCTAGTTTTGGTGGTGTATGTGGCACACCTTGTGACATTGACATTACATTATCACCATTATTTGGGATGCAATACCCTTGCTTTATTAAGGGAGTTAGAGCTTAGCTAATGTGATTATGGGTGCATGCGGATATTGTAATGCATGTTTATTAGACATCTACTCGACAACATCAAGGACGATGCTCTTCCTAAGAGGAGGACTGTTATAGTAGCCTCCAAACTTGGCCAACGACAAGTGGGTATATAAGTGATGACTTTATTGTTTAGTCAACATGGAAGGTTGACATGACATCCTAATTGTTAGTTAACTCATGTTTATGCTATGTTACTTGATTGTATCCCCTTTATTGTAAGCATTAGTTGGGCGATCTCAAAGTGGACGCTAGACACCACGACGAATGTTTATTATGTGTTTGAGTTATTCATTAAATTATACTAATTGACGCATAGAGGGTGGAGTGCTTTGTTTTGTTCCCCAACCTCTAGGTGGCTTGAGCATGCTTTTAGAACTTTAGTTTGAGGCTACATGTGAATTAAATGAGTGATTGATTGAATTTCATTCATAAATGTAATTGAAGGGTCATAGTAGAAAATTTAAGGGTCATTTCCTTCATATATAGATCTAAGTTGGTTGATAGCTTGTAGGCTAGTTAGTGAGTTATGGAAGATTTGAGGTCTCCTAGTTTGATCACTATGATGTATTGTTAGAGGGATTAGATTACATGGAAGCTCATTATCAAAAGGTGGTGCAAGGATAACTCTCCACATATGTAGGTTGACTTTTAAAATTCTCCGAAGGTCTATTCACTATAATCTTGAGTGATGATGACATCTTCCATTTATCCAAAGGTCTGTAATATTTCAACATAGATCTAGTGCATGCCAATATTGATCCTTATGCATGGAACAATCAACTTAAATGAGTTAAGGAGGTAACTTTAGTAGAGAGGCCTTTTAGAAGAGTATGGTGTGCCAAAAAGAGTGAAAAAAGATAAATGAAGAGAATTTGCAAGGATCAAGGATAATGTTGGAATCCACATGCATTATTATAAGTTGAATTTGAACCATTGATATTGGAGACAATTCTGGAATGGCTCACAAGATGATTCAAGCCATTTATAGTGTTCAAGAAGATCATAAGATATGTTAAGAATTTGAAGACTATCGATTACTTTCTTGATCGCACCTATGCCTTGGCCACTCAATTAGCTCAATCATACACAAATCAAACACTAATAGATTAGTCCTTGTAGTTTGCAAACATAGATCACCGATGCATCACTCACTCAACTTTACAATCTTTAGAATTCTCTAAACCTTTATGCCTATTTATGTTATATTGCACTTCAAATATTCCCATTCAAAGAGCAACTATAAATAATAAGACCATTTAACATAATAGAAATGTCAAGGAAACTAAATTTCTTTCCAAGATTCTCCATGGTTAGAGGTTCTCTTTAGCATGTTAAATTTGTTGAATAAACTTAAAAATGTTAGACATTTGTTTTTCCTAAATTACTTATCTTGGACTAGACCAAATTTACTAAAAATTTTAAACATATATATGAATTCCTATGCAAAAGAAAAGACACCCGTTGTCATTACTTTTTCATTCCTCTATCTGTCACTTGTTACATTGCTTTGCATTCTTTTAAGTATAAGAGTTAATTTTTTGTGGAGTGTGTTAATATGTGGATAATTTTTTTGGGATGATTCCATTTTTTCATCAAAATAAAATTTAGTCAGGATGTACTCATTTTTCATCAATTGGATAGTTTTAAAATGATCCAAAATCCTTAAAGATAAAGTTTCATAGTCATAATTGCATTATTCAAATAGAACTATATATTTCAACAAAAAAATTATTTTATTTGAGAAATAATTTGGACCTATTTTTTTTAAAATGTGTACATTTATCAATTTTTTTAATTTTTTATGGTTATTATTATTTTTTCATCTCTTGAAGTGGCAAAACTATCATAATTCACTTGTCAACTTAGGGTGGAGACAATCATCACTCACTGCTATCCACAAATATGTGTTGACTCATCACCAAGGAAAACCACACCACCTAGAATGACCTTTTGAGGGTTCATAAGTGAGTACTCCCTCTAGGTCTTGGGTTACCATGTTTCCTTACATAAAAAAAAACTAACTCTTAATCAATCAAAAGTAATTTATATCTTACTGTACAAAAGTAGTTTATATCTTACTCTAAGATCAAAAACAATTTTTTCCTCAATAATATTTGCAATAAAACCAATATCATTTGTATTCAACAATAAAACTACTTACTAAAACAACATGTACTCATACTTAGAAACATCTCACCTTTATCCACTTATCAACTTTATTATAATGTATTTCACCTTTAAAATGTAACTTTATAATGTTTGTTAACATAATATCTCTCGAATATTCATGAGGGGGTTGGAAATGCAAGTCAGCAAGAAAAACGCATGTGGAACCTCAACACTGGTTAAGTCATTCGTAGAAGCGGAGAACCTACGAGGGACTGTAAAATTCTCGGTTCATTTTCTGTTTTGGAATTTGGTGATTTCAGATATACTATTTCCACAACTACAAACATGCAGTCAGCTTCCGCATTGTGTAACAGAGCTTCCATTGCTCTTAGCCAAAATTCTACTCGCGACTCTACGCAATTTTCCTGGCCTTCGCCCTCCAAACATGAAGTCTGCTGCAGGAATTTCAATGGACTTTCTGCAGTTATCCTATTCAGTTCAATCCATCACGGAATCTCAAAATCTGGCATCAGGGATTTCTCATTTGGGTTTTGCAATACAATTACAGGTCTAAGAACTCCTTTGAAAACTAGGCGAAAATGCTCAGAAAGGTAATATTCCTCATTGCACTCACAAATTTGTGTAGATTTCATAAATTCAACAAAAGCAACATTTTTTAAATAAATCAGGACTAAATGCTGGTAGTCAATTCAGAAGACCAAGGCCAAGGAAATTTAACCAGAAAAAGTATTATGTCTCACGCATTGTCTTGGCATTGTCGGCAGGACTCTGCCGATAACTTCAGCATCGGGTAGCAATGTCGGGTTTCCTGAAGACTCTCCTGCTAAGGTGTTGAGAAGGATTTTGGAGACTCCTGGCGTGCACCAAGGCCCAGCTTGTTTTGATGCTCTCAGTGCAAAGCTGGTGGAGAAAGCGGGTTTCCCATTCTGTTTCATGAGTGGTAAGCTTCTATGCCTAAAATATAGGAAGACCACCTGTGTGTTTGTACACGCACAATCCACAACTCACTCATGTAATGTAACTGTGATGAAGCTTAGTCTAGTATGTATTATATTTGTTCTTTCGTACATTTTTGTAGTTTATCCTTTTTGGGCGACTTGGTACAAAATGACTACTCACGTAATTTATTATATTTTGTTGGAGACTTCCTAAAACATGATCTCTCTTGCAATTTTGTCATCCTATTTATCTGATACAAATGAGTGTACAACGTTTACAGTGTCAACAATCCTTCTTATGATTGCATACTTGTGCCTTGGTTTACTTGTATGTGAGTATCTTTGGCATTGCTATCATTGAGAATATATTATTAGTATCAAAGCCTTAAGATAGGGCTTTCCAAGAGCTTCACAATTCTGGCCTCCTTCGGGATTTTCTTCTTCCCGGAATCCTCCTTTGAACTCTCTCCAAGCGGTTTGAGTAATTTGCTAGTGGGTTGACATTACTAACTACTATCTTCAGGCCATCTGCATGCAGGTAACTTATTATTGTACAGGTTGTGCTCTCCATTTTCATATTTCCACATTTTATAACAATTTTTTTACCAATTCTTCAAGTAATGTGAGTTCAGTTTGCTATTGACAAAATTATTGGTTTTTGCTTGTGCCATTGTTTTCTGGCATGGAAGCTATGACTGTCTGACACACAAGTCTGTGACAGCTACAACCTTTTGGAGCAATTTGTTGAGCCTCTAATAAAACCTTTGAAACCATTTCCAAAACTCGCTGTATGTTTGGACACTTGTGAACTTTTTTGTAAGGCCCACTCTGCGACTGTAACCCGTAGATCACTTTTTTCTGGCTTCAAAGTGACACAAAACCGTCATCTAGTCCTAAACTATGGTTCCCTTCAACACTTCCAAGGACTCTGATGACTCTCAGGATTCCAACATTGCTTAACCCCTGAAAGGTCAGATGTAGGGACAACAACTTAAAAGTCAACTCTTAATGGAGATCCTTGCTACCCAACAATGACAGTAGAATTAGAAATTGGTGATTTAGTGACAACAACAAAAAGCTTCAGGGCAAAATGATGCATGATATGCTGAGCATGTTCCAACGACTCATCACTACACAACTACAAATCTTGCAACAGACCTTGCATCCATAGCCACAACCCAATATCCCCCAAGGCATTCCCACTGTCCAACAATCCTTCAAGTTGGACACAAAGTTACTTGTCCTTGAGTTTGATGGAACTGTGAATGGGGATATGCTTGATTCATGGTTTCACAACCTACAGGCCTACTTCGAAGACTTGGAAAAATCTGGTTGTTGAAGACAGGAGCTAATAAAATTATGGTTGTTGAAGTTCACGTGGAGGACCACGTCCTCACGTGGTGGCAATCCCACACCTAGCATATTGCAACCTCCAATCAACCCTCGACTGGAACATGGTAAGATTTCAATGCTGCTGCCTGCAAGCGGTTTGATCCCTTAGGACACAAGTATGCATTATTGGCAAAGTGTTTCCAATTTCATCGATACTTTGTCCAACAATTCATTGATGCTTTCAACAGAATGTGTATCAAGCTTAAGGTGAGTGAATCTGACGACATCCTCCATTTTAAGTTCATTTTTGATTGATTTCCCTATTGAGATAAAAAAATAATGAGGGGATTGAATGGAACTAGACAACTAACCTAAAAAATTGCAGTAAAAGATAAAACCAGCACTAAACAACGGTTTGGAGCTGTCCATTCATGCCATGTCCCCTTCCGAGTGATCATGGGACTTGGACGCAGTAGCCTAAGTGATTCCCGTAGGCTATAGTCCTTAAGAAGGGAATTAATTAATTATTTAAAATCCTAAGGGGGAAAAGTGCCTAACAAAACGACATTAGATAATTAAAAGGGGGGAAAAAGGGAAAAAATGCCTAAAGTGACTTAGGAAGAATATGAAACGTCGCTTAAATTGATTAAAAGGGAAAAAGGGTTGCAAAAGAGTCAACGAACAAATAAAAGGGAAAAAGGAGGGCGCCCTCTCTCATTCCTAGCATTTTTGATATTTCTAATTTCTCATTGAGAGAGCTCATTGTGGTTTTGGAACTCTTGGGACGGAAACCCTAGGAGGGACTTTCAGAGATTGGCTTCGGTGGTGAAACGAATCCACCCTAGTTAGTCATTTTCTTGGAGAAATCTCATAGATATTCTCAGTGTGCTTCTGCAGAGACAAATCCTTCACTTTGTGCAGCGAAGTTGTGTAGTTGGGGCTGTGTTTTCTAGAGGCAGCAAACATCTTGCCTTTTTATGGGTCGAGTTGCTCTTTAGAGGGCAATATCTTGGGTTGGGCGAGTTTTCCCCTTTGTGTTGGGTCAAGCCAGGACCATGGAGAATATTTTGCAGCAGGGAACGAGTTTCAGAAGTGTGAGGGGCGAGTTCTCTCATAAAAACGAAGCTACCTAGTCGCTGGCTGAGTCTAATGCATTCTGGGCACTGAAACTTGAAGATTGGGACAGCGAAACCACTTGCTGGCTGAATCCCTTCAACTTGCTGACTGATATGTGTTAAGTAGGGTCAAATTCCTTGGATTCTGGACAGTATTCTTCAGTGGGGGATGATTTTCCCATATGCTGGGTCGATTCTCATGATTGGGGGTGATTTATTATAGAGCAGAGAGCAGAACTTGTGTACTGGAGCGTATCTCCTCTACTACAGAATTTTGTATCAGCCACCCTTCATATATCTCCCAGATTTGCATCTTCAAGGGGCTGCTGTAATAACACTGCTGTCAATTATATTTATTCCTCTTGTATATGAGAAGCAACCCACCGCAAGGATATTCCAGGTTCTCTTATTTGCTGTTCTATAAACCTGAACATTGTCATTTATTTTGCATTTATTTAACCTCAAACAGAAGACAACCAGCAATGATTTTATGTGTCATTTCAATTGAGTATTGCAAGTAGTTCAGAATACTTGTTTTCATTTATCGTATAAACACATGCATCAAAATTACTTGCTCTAATTCCTGAACCTCACAAACAACAATTAAAGAAAAATTTGGTAAGGATCATTACAATTCATGTGTTAGAACGAGAAAGTTCAAGTGCACAAGTGTGAGAAAAACTAGCCAAAGAATAAGAATGCACCAACACTAGAAATGGGTGCCCGTAGGCTTAAACACTTTATATTAGAGAGACTTAGCTCAATGATCAAAAAAATGATTTACAAATGAGGTTTGAGTTGTGTCTTTATACAAAACTCAAGTAGGGCATCCTCCCAAGACGGGCTATGGGCCCACATAAGTAGGGTGCACTCCCCAAGAGGATTATTGAACCTACATATCGAATTTGACTAGGTCGGTCTTAACCATACCTAATAATACAATAAATGATCACATTAATGCTCAACCAATTTCATTAATGACACAATAAGAGTTGGTTGTCGCTGAATGTGGGGATTACACCATTCTTTGTGGAAATTTCTCAAAATTCAAAAGTCAATACAAAACAAAAATTTCACCTTCAACCTAGAAGGTTTCTTGGATCTTAGCCCTGTGAATTTTCAGCCTTAGGGCTGTTGTAAAATAAGGTACAAAACAGCAGCAGGAAGAGTACAATGTTTCACTTCCAAACAACCCAAACTTCCCGGCAATTTAAGAAGAAAAGATACCAAACCAAAGGGATAAGTTTTATCCCTTTGAGGGCAACTTATCAGCCAATAACCAGATCTGAAAATACTCTTTTACAGTGGTAATAACAGGAGTAAAATCAACCCCTTATATTCCCCACTTAGATGTCAAATCACTAACAATTGTCGTTTTACTTATGTCAAATCAGTGAGACATATGGCTGTAAATAACAATACATAAAGAATATATATAGCCGAAAATCAAATATGGAAATTGCACAAATTTTGGATTGATGGAAACTTCATTAATATGCTCGAGATGAAGTACATGTACATAGCATAGCCTTCTCTCAATGGTAGTACAAATCCTCTCAGCTCTTCAAACCCTAGCTAGGGAAAATCAACAAAACCCTAGCAGCAAGAAGATCCAAAGTGCAAGAATCACTCCAACACATCCTCCAAGGCAAGATGTTCACTCCTCTCCTTCACAATTCCCCCTAGGGTTTTATCAAAAAACCCTAATCTCCAATCTCCAAGGGATATACTGTAACCATAGACCTCCAAGATGCTCCAAGATACTCCAAGAAGACCAAGAAATCCTAGCGACTTGAGAGAGAGAGATCAAGCACATGTGGAGATTCTAGAGAGAGAGAGAGAGGCTAGTGTACACTCTTCTCTAGGTCATATCTCATCACAAGAGTGAATACACGTGATTGAATGAACATATATGAATGGAAAGACTCTCTCCTTCCTCTATATATATGAGAGGTGAGGGAGGTCAACAATACAATGTGGGTCTTAGTCTTTACAAGCAACCTATAATGAGCACTTGTATGCTAACACCAACGTTTTAAAACTTGGACTCAGACTCATAATCGATCGAGGGTCAACTTGGACTCGGACTCGGATTGACTCGGACCGATCTGGTTTCAATGACTTGGTTTACTAAAAAATACATAAAATAATTAGATTTTAATAAAAAGAATATATTTTAAAGATTTAGAAACCATGATTCCAAACCATTAGAGACAAAATATGCAAAGTATGTTCATGCATATACCATGTAAGGGTGGATATATCAAAATTTTTCAAAATGGCACCGAGTGCAATACATATCAAGAACAAAATACATAATCAATGAGGCTCTAAATGACCTCTAGGCTTTAGAGTCTGAAAAACATGCTACAACCATCTCCTTTGCCTAGCCTTGTCTTCTTCAAATTTCGCAAGTTGATTTTGCATTTCCAATCTAATTTGTCCAACCTCCTCTAATGGGGCATGTTAGCCCCTCTCACCTAGGGGTAACTAGGGGAGATCATGTCTCATGGCCCACAATGAAGACATTGATCTCGACCACGACGACGACAATGATCAACATGTCCACATATGGCAGCCCAGTAGCTCCCCTCAGATGCCTCTTTCTTCACCAGCATAACTCATCACTCTCAATCAACAAAGCTCATTGTGAGATGGTGGTTCGACATATTATGAGGTACATTAGTCCTTGTTTCATATAAAGTGTCATATTTAATACATTGGGCATTTAAATAAGGATCATTGGTTGAAGTTGGATAATGAATCATAAGCTTAGAAGTTATGCTATTTGCCATGTTCACCTTGGTGGCCATCATTAGCCATCCTAGTCCAGTGTTGTCACTCTTGGGGAGTATGGGTACTACTGGGAGGTTCTGATAAGGGTAACCCATCCCCCTCCCCCATACTTAACACTTATCATCCTGGAGCTATCGTAGTTTAAGTCATCCGGTTCGAGTTCGACCACCTCGAAGTTTGACAAAAAATCGACAGCGAAATTTTTTGTGATAAAATTCGGCATTAAATTCAACAAAGTACAAAATTTAAAAATATATGAATAAAATGAAGATACAAAATGAAAATATATGTAATTAAACACATGATAGAAATGAAAATAGCATGCTAACATGATTAAACAAATATTTCAAAAATATATCATCTTCTTCAAAATTTAAAAACTTGTTCAGGAAACATAACATTAAAAACATGAACATAAGATTAAAAAGTTTTACACAATTGAGCACCCAAAAAGAAAACTAGAATAGGAACACAAGGTTTATTCTTGATGTTTCCGTGGCCTACTTGTTACATCAAAAAACTCCATATCATTAAGAGCACTTAGGGCAGTGAAAGCACTAGAAGCATGATCACCACTGGATTCAGGAGTAGCTCTATCACTCTCAATGTCAAGATTATCTTCTTCTCCTAATGCATCTGGAATAGGCTTGAAACATAGAGTAGAAGAATTGGCCGAGTTTTTAGCCACATTGTTTAAGTCCAATTACAAGTTGCTACGAACATAAACAAGATCTTCTAATTTTCCAGATAACAATCTATTTCTTTTCTTGGAGTGAATATGGTCGAAGGCACTCCAATTCCTTTCACACACCGATGCACTTGATCCCTGGCTCAAGACAAGAATTGCAAACTTTTGCAGTTCTGGGGCCCTTGATCCATAAAAATTCCATCATACTGCTGGAGCACTTTTGAGTCTTGACCCTATCATGCTTCACTGCTATAGTTCCAAATATCCTTTCTTCTAACCTGTATGCCCTGCGATCTAACCAAAGATGCAATTGATGGATCTAGATTTAGCTTTTCAATAACCTCATAAAGTCCACTCATGACTTCTTCATCTTGATGTCTTGATACCCCAAATAATCTAGGGTCCAAATAGCATGTTGCTACGTGTAAAGGACTATGCATCATCTTCCATCTTCGATCAACTACCTCCCAAATATTCTGGTAATCAACTTCCATATTATCAAAAACCCTTGCACTGGCTTCTTTACAACAATCCACGCCTTCAACAAAACCCATACAAGGTTTGTCACCATCAACCATCTGAAGCACATCAACAATTGGACCACACATTTTTAACACTTTTTCAGCATTTTGCCATGTCACTGCAATATTTGTACTTATGCAAAGCCCATCACAAGATCCCCAAATCTTGCGTAACAATGGAAGAAACTACCACTATCACCTTAGTAGGATCTTTTGTTGTTTTAGTAATGGAAGAGGTCCACCACAAGAGAGGCTTCCCTGGTGACCTCATGGGATCAAATAGCAAGTTTAGTAGCCAAGCCTATCGCCCCCTATCTTGATCACCGGTTTGTTGGTCTAGGTCTAGGAAAGAGAAGAGGTTGAAGGTGATTTTTGTACATGCTCGGAACATGAACACTTTTCAGCATATATACAACACTTACCAAGCTAAAGTATGCAAAAATAACCTCTTTAGATGCTAGACAAGATAGATTGCAATGGCTTTTACAAATTTGCAGCAGTAAACAATTATATGACAACAGTAAATGATTTGTAACAACAACAATAATTAGTGCTCATAAATACCACAATTGATGATGAAAAGTAAGCATATAAGTTTATAACCAATAGAATATTATCCAATTGTTAGAGGAAATTTCTGAGTGAGTTAAGCCACCTTTAGATGAGTGTATGCAACAAATTAATGTAGTTTTAGATGGCTGTAGCAAACTTTTATAACAGTAGCTACTAGCAAGTAATATGGTGAGTTTGCTAGGGTTAGAGTTAGTATAGTTAGTAGAGTACTTGAGAGATTTGAGAGGTTTTTATCAATCACTTTCACCACAAGGGTTGCTTCAAGACTAGTGCCTTTCTAGGGCTATGGGGTCTCAAATGCATCCAAGCTTGAAGGTTTATCTACTTGAAACCAAAAGGTAGGATCTAAACCCTAAAGTGCAAACACATTTGGGCCTTAGGCTTTAGATCTTGAGGAGGACGTCTAGGGTGCAAACACATTTGGGCCTTAGGCTTTAGATCTTGAGGAGAAGGACTTCTAGGGTGCAAACACGTTTGGGCCCTAGATATCATTCCTCCCTTCTTGTAGCTTCAACTAGGTTGAAGATCAATTGTCTAGGGCTAAAATCCTAAAGTGCTAGCACTTTAGGGCTTTAGGGCTCTAACCCTAGGAAGGACAATTAACCAATTTTAGACAAATAAGACCTTGTGAGAGGAAGAAGCACTTATGTTCCTCTCTTAGGGTTTCAATAAACAAGACTTCTTGCAACAAAATAACATTTTCACCATGAACATTAATAGCATAGCAAAGAATCGCAGAAATTTACTTACTTCATCTAAGAAACCAAAAACATTTAACCCTAATTGCAGAAATATCCATCCAAAATCAACAAACCATCCACAAGAGATCCATTCCAAGCATAACACATGAGAGAGAAAGACCAATAACCCTTAAGGGCCGAAAATTTCAGAAGTAGTTACCCATAAAGGTGAGTAGTGATGATGATAAAATGAAATTAGGGTTAGCCTTTTTATATGAGGCTACCCTAACACTTTTGTCCACATAATATGTCAACAACAAAATATAAGTGGGGTTGCCCCTTATTTAACCTTTACAAATGCTAAAGTGCAAAAAATAAATCATAATGAGCCACATGTGTGAGACGTCAAGCCTCCTTAGGCAAGGAGGGGACCTCCAAAGGCCACGTGGCATCAATTTGGAGCAAAGTGGGAGCAAGTGATGCCTCTCCTCATCGAAAGTCATGCCATGCATTACCCCATGAAATCACCAAACCCTAGTTGCGTCAAGCTCTAGAAGGTGACATCATCACCAAAATAGGGCCAGTGTTTAGGGTCCAGGTGCTGCGTCCAGGCCCTGTGGAGCTGCATCTCGTCTCTGACTGTTTTCTGTTGCAATGTCCCTGATCCTGGTGAAAATTAACCTCTGAGGTACTCTGCCCAGCCTATGGTCTTCTAGCCTATCTCTGTGCCATCATGACTGAATCTGCTCATAGCAAGCCCATTTATCCGTCGTCCAAGGTTCCAAGGATGTGAGAACCGATGTTTGAGGGTGGTGAGTCACTAGATGACCCACTGCTCTCCATCACACGTGCCAAAGTCCTGTAATAAAGGCACAACGTCCTGGGTACAAGCCCAAGGCGTTCCTCAAAGAACCATGTCAGGGCCATCCAAGACAAATCAAAGCATAAAACATGGTTAGCAAAAGTTCATAAGAAACATTAGTCCTTAAAGCATGCAAAGTAAACTGTAACTTAAGATATAATCCATGTAAACAATTCTCCTCAGTATCCCCTTCAAGCATCACACCAGCCCAGGACCCTATGTGAGTTGACAAGTTTGAGTATGGGAGGGCCTTCATCCAATCCTATTAGGTGTGCCACCTGGACACGAAATAAAAGAACCCAGGTAGAGGGATAGGTCCTGAGGGAAGCAAGAATAAAGAAACCCTTCAAGAGTAAGTGTGAAAATGATATGGTTTTAAGGATTACTTCATGGCTTATGGTGTCATTTAATCCATTTCTATGAGTGCTTTGTGGAGTGTGCGCTTGCTCTTGAGTTACCCCATTCTTAGGCTCTATTTTTTCCAAACCCCTTTATTAACCATCTTCCTAGTACGCTTTATCATATTTGAAAGTTCCCTTTTATAAGGTTTCAAGCTATAACATTGCTATTTGGGACCAGGGTGAGCACTAAAGGGGTGGAGATCAAGTTTGGACTGGCTTTTGGGGCTCCTTTGCTATCATTCCTTTCTTTCTTTAGCATCATTTTCTTATTCTTTTATTAGCAGTTGCAATCAACCTTTGGGCCTTCAACCCCTCTTCTCATGAGAGAATGGACCATGACCCATTACCGAAGTTTAGTACACTATGAGAGGCTCCAGGATGGAAAGTGTTAAGTATGGTGGGGAACAAAACATTATCCTTGTGAGGGCCCCCCAGTAGTACCCCTTTTCCCTGGGCGGTGACAACACGGGACTAGGGCATAAAAGCTGACCACCAAGGTGAAACAAGGCAATTGACACAATTTCCCAAGCTAGTGATCCATTATCCAACTTCAACCAAAGATTCTCATCCACATGCCCGACAAATTAAGCACAACACTTTGCATGAAAGGACTAACATACCTCATGGTGACGATGGCTTACCATCTTCCATACTCTAGGTTGCTTGGATGTGATGAACCTTGGTTGACCTGTAGCTGTAAAGGTGAATGAGGGGGGGCTGCTGGGCTTCCATTTGTGGACATGCTAATCATCGTCATGGTCGGGATCATATTCTCCATTGCGGGCCATGAGACATGACCTCCTCTAGTTACCCCTAGGCACGGGGGGGTAGCATGCCAAAAGATGTTGCCTAGCATTATTTCTTCTACATTCTTTCCCTTTGCTTTTTTTGAAAGGTGAGATCTCTCCCACTCAACATTGCAGAAAATAGCTCTTAAGCTTGTTTTTTCTTCAACAACTTTTTTCAGAGTAATGTAAAATGTGGCAAACCTTGTTTGACAAGGCCTCAACAACTCTCTAGTTGCATTTTTTCTATATATGCTCAATGTCAGACGATGGTTAATGAAAAATTTTACAATTGCTCTTGCTCTTCGAATTGTCTCATTGATCCATGGAAATTTGGCTAAATCATGTAGCAATAGATCTAAGCAATGAGCTGCACAAGGGGTCCGATAAATGCTCTTATGCTTCTCCATATTCATCTTTCCTGCACCGACACAATTTGAGGCATTATTGGTGACAAATTGAACAACATTTTCCTCACCAACCTCTTGAATTGTTTCATCCAAAATTCTGAAAATATATTAAGCTATCTTCACTTGATCGATTTCATTAATTGCCTTAAAAAAATACCACTCAAGGGCAATAAACAAGCACATTAATCAATGGTCGATGGAATAAATACTTCCAAGATTGTTTAATACTAGCCAACCTCTTTGTCACTCTTTCCTTTGTTTTCTTTAGCAGTGTGGTCCTTAAAGCCTCGGACCCAGGAGGAACATACCCCTTGCCAAAATCCACAACCTTTTTGAATGCATTTTTAAAATATGGGTTTTCAGCCACATTAAAGGGAATTGCAAATGCATAAAAAAAATCGGTGATTGCATCATCGACTTGTTGCTTCTCTAAAGGTTTCCATAATCCATTTTGTGTTGATGCTCCACTTGTTTTTGTTGGGGTGGAACTTGATCCATTGAAGACTGAGGTTAAAGAAGGATTTCCAGGTGAAGAAGACATGTCAATCTCCCTCTGAATTCATTGCCTATTCATTTCCTTTCTTTCCCTTTCTGCTTTTGATTTGTCATAGTCTCGCTGCACTGTATCTTTCTGCTCATCGGACATTGTTGGGCATCGTTCCATGCCACCTCCATTTCCATTAGTAATACTAAGCAGGTGGTCCACTGCTCTTGTTAAGGTACCAGTGAAATGTTTTCCACATAACTGACAAATACAATCTGCCCCTTCCCTCTTTACATATTTCCATGCCTCAACAATGGACTTTTGATGTGCCATCTATTAAATTTTTGTTCAATGTACTTTGCTCACTGTGCTCTGCTTAGAACCTAGAAGTTTGTGTTTGGAAAGTTTTAAAAATTTTGTTAGTGTTAAAACTTAAGTGTTGGGTCTAGATAGAGGCAAAGTTGCAAATTGTAGTGAATACAAAATATTTTTTACACTTAGGTTTAAAAAAAATAATTTTCATGCATAGACTACAACATACAAGTTACAAAACTTACAACATAGAAAATGTTCAGGTTTAATTTTTTTCATGCAGAGGTTAATGTCTTAGAACTCTTAGGAGGAGACTGGGGCTAGGGCAATGAGGGCACTCAATCCGAACCATGAAAACCTGAAAATGCGTCCTCTCTGTCGAACTCGACTTGGCAGCTGGGGCTTGGAGAAAACACGTGTCAAAAACCTGTGTATGTGGAGTTTGGACAATGGCAATGTGCATGTGGGTCATGGTCGTGGCTGTAGCGTGTGGTGAGATTCGAGAATACTCGTCGAATGAACGAGTCTATGGCTGCAGCTTGCAAATTGCAAGCCTTGACACACATGGATTTCACAGCTTGACCCTTGTTTGGACTCTTGAAGTTGGAGGTGCACTGTGCAACGTCGAGCTCCAGGCTCCAGTTGATTCGCGCTTCGTGGAATTGATAGACACTGGATAGTTTAGGTGTAGATGACAAAGGAAGCTGGGCAAGCCACAGTGGGGAGTCGTTGCTGGTCGGTCGAGACTGTTCGGGCATAGGAGTAGGCGGAGGAGGAAGCTGGGTTGTGGGTTGGGCAGAGGATAGTTTAGACACTAGAGTTTGGATTTTGTTTTGGAGTGGGTGGTGGAGGAGGTTGGCTGCTTAGTGTTGGACGATGACTATACTAGTGACTATGTACAGTAGTTAAGCGTTGCACGGGGGAATGAGGTCGAGCTCGACTTTGGAAGATGTGAAACTGGTGGGAAAAAGAAAACCGACATGGAGCGGGAAAAAACCACATGAAAATTGCCCTGTGGTTTCGATTTTTTTTTTAAATTTCCTTGTCGAATTTCAAAGCTGTTTTTTTTCCTTTTTGAATTTATTTGCCATTAAATTCGTATCATATTCTAATTCGAGTTCAGGTACCGGTTCGATTTGAAGTTCGCCGAATCTGAATCGAATTAATTCGGGTTCTCTTAAAATTCTGCAAATCGAATTTCAAGGCGAAAATTCGCCAAATGTAGTTATTCAGGTCGCAGTGTACTAAACTTTGGTGATGGTTTTACATGTATCCCAAAAGGGGCCATGGTTCATTTTTCTATGAGAAGAAGGGATAGAATGCGAAGGTTGATGCGGTTGCTATAAAAATAAAGAAAGAATGTTGTAAAAGAAAGAAAGAATGGGATAATGAATGGCCAACTGTAAAATCCCAAGGCCAACTTTAGCTCTACCCCCTCTAATGGCAATCACCTCTTGTCCCGATGCACCGAATGCACATCTATACAGGACTGTATCCTAGCAAGAAAAATGAAAGAATAATGCTTGAAACCTGCAAAGGGAACTTGCAAATAATAAATGAATATCAAAAGGCAAGAAAAGGGGTTTGGAATGCAAAACGTACCGAGGAAAGGGTATCTCAAGCAACAAGCGCTCCCTCTACAAAGGCACTCATGGAAGTGGACCAAATATGGTACCTTGCATGTTAATGATTCTATTTCCATGAAGTAATCCCAACACGCTTCATTATCACACTTACTCTTAGATGGTTTCTTGGGAAATATCCCTCTACCTCGGTATTGCCACACCTAATAGGGTCTTTTGATGGTCCTCCCATACCTAAACTTGTCAATTTGCATAAAGCCTTGAGCTAATGTGAAGTTTGAAGGGGATGCCTAAAGAGAATTGTTTATTTGGCTTTTGTATCAATATATGGCTTACTTTGTACGATTCTAAGGACTATTGCCCCTTGTGATTGTTGGTTTTACTTGATTCCATGGCTTTGACTAACTTGGGTGTAGCTGACATGGTCTTTGGAGGACATCCCTGTGATTACCACTAGGATGTTGTGCACTTTATGCAAGACATAGCACGTGTGATGCAGAGCGTTGGGCCACTTGATGATTTGTCTCCCTCCGATACAATATCTCACACCTCTTGGACCTTGGACGATGGACAGATGAGCTCTTACTTTGCAGATAAAGTCATGCCAACGCACAAATGGGCTAGAAGCCCACACCTTGGGCATTGTACCTCAGAGGTTATTAGGCGTTTGGATGGAGGACATTGCACTCACACATGATTGGATACCATGCAGAGATGAGATGCACCTTCATTTCACCTTGGACGCCGGTCTTTTTCACCTTGGACATTGAGCATATGGATGATGACATCATGGATTGGGGCTTGCTTGCCATTGAGGCACTACTTTGATGAGTTGGGATCTTTAATGACGAGACATGACCTTTGACGAGGAGAAGTCATCTTCCACCATACTTGGCACCTTGATGATGAGATGTGGCCTTTGTAGGCCTCCTACACCTTCCTAGAGCATGACGTCACCCACACATGTGGCTTTGGAAGGCTTATTTTGATGTTTTAGCTTGATTATCTATTGTTTGGGGCTACTTGAGGTGTCAACCCTACTTGTATCATGGATCATTGTTGTTTTAGACATTTATGTGGACATGTGTGCTAGGGTTGCCTCATATAAAGAGGCTAGCACTCATTTGTATCAAAACACAACTCACACTTGTGATTCATCACTACTATTTGCTCTCTCTTCTCTTTTTCGCAATGGATAACTAGTGCGCACTTTTGGATTGAAGATCTTTGTGGATTCTTTGTGAATATATGCATGTGTTTATGAATAAGAGCGTTGTTCTCCAACATTACCTTAACTCCTTTGAAGGAGCTTTACAATTTACCCTCAATGATCGATTGCCTTCAACCCTAGAAGAAGCTCAAGGTACTGCCGCTAGATTGAAGAGAATCTTAAGTTCGGTGGTGCCATCTATCAGGTCAATTTTTTGAACAATGATGACATCTGGGAGATAAATAAGGAAAGCATGGGAGGACTAGAGCATGACCTCCTAGAGATTCTAGAGGTAGAAAACAATACTTTCCATAGGAAATGGAGCACAGGTTTCTCAAACATGAAAGATGTCTTAAATTTTTCAAAACAACATGAACCCTCTGAGGATCTAAGTATCTCTGAAAGAATCACTCCGTTAGAAAGGTCACTATCACAAATCCAAAAGCCACTTTCTATGAGACCTCCTCAAACAATAAAATCTCATGCTCCAAGAGAACAAATTTGTCTGAAGACTTTGGACCTACAAAATGTTGCAAGACAAGAAAATGATCCTAAACCCTGGTCATGCAAGGATTCGTATTTTGAACGTTATCACCCAAAGGCTACTCATGAGAAACCTAATTTTGTAGATTCCATATTCACCTTTTTCACGCCAAGTCAAACCCAAGAAAATCAAGACATGAGGAAGCCTAGGATTGAATACTTTGGCCAAACAAATGAGAACTCAAGGGTAAAGCTTGAAGAACCCCAAGTGTATACTAGCAATCTACCTCGACATTTCCCAAAACCTGACAATAATAGGACCAACCTGAGCACTAGTTCTGGCCTATATCCTACAAAAGGTTAAAAGGATTCGTGAAATGTTGGAAATCCCTTCTTTGACAAAGCAAATCCCAGATGACCAACTATAGTCCGAAGAAACTTCCACGCTATTACAAACTGGTCATTTTGAGCAAACCCCCTTTCAGGGACATAGTGACTACAACTCAGTGGATTCATGCTTATTTCAAGTTTGGCCCACTATTCCCTCGACAGAAGAAGACAATATTAGTAAGGGAAAGGGTGACCAGAATATTCCTAGCAATCACGAGAACAATATTGCACTAGGTAATGACGAAGTGTTGCATTTGCACGAAACATACATAAGGGATAGTGCTTTGGTGGGACCCCACCCCATCGTTCTGGAGCAAGAAAGAGATACAAATTGGGGTGATTATCTTGACGATGCATCTGACATCTCTGAAGACTTGGATGATTATTCTTCTACATAAGAAGATGACTATTTGATGAGGTTTAGAAGGAAAGGAGTTGGCTTCGTCAAATGGGAAGGGGATGATATCGGAACTAGTAAAACACACGAGCCAACCAAATAAAGTCTACCTGTATTTTCCCTTGATGATTTGCCTTTTGTTTCAGAGGAAGACTTCGATCAAATACAATGGCCAAAGAAGGAAGAGTATTAACAACTCCTAGACAAATACAAGGACAAAGAAGTTGGGACTGTCAAATTGTTAAAGAAAGAAGAAGATGGCATGTTGATCAAGCCATCCCAGCAAGAAGTCTTCACAGCAAAACCCCACCCTCCTCCCTCAAGACAATACACCAGGGTTGTACAAGAAACAACTAGATTAAGACCAAGGATTACAAAAAGGGAGATACGGTCTAGATGTGGGACACAAAGAAGGGAGAGCCTACTAATGTCAAGGGAAATGCACAATTTTGGCTTGGACCCTTCGGAGTTGGGAGGAAGTCAGTCAATGATGCCTACTATTTGTCTACATTGGAAGGAAGAAGGCTCCCATTACCAATTAGCAGGCACCTCCTCAAACCCCATCAAGGGGCAGAGACTTGACTTCACAGGTAAGTAGAGGTAAGTAGGTAGGCATTTGCATTCATTGTGTATACCATCTGCATTTCATGCTAGAGTAGTTTGTATTTCCATTTGTATATATGCTTGCTTTCATTTTTTGTACTATATATATATGAGTCGGGGGTGATATCACCACCCCAAATGATTACTAATAGGCTTATGTTGAGATCAAGCAGGTCATAGGTTATGCCAAAGATGCTGAAGTTCTCATGCGCTCTACAATGAGCACATGTCCTCGAGTTGGAGCCAGATGTTATCCCCTAGCCTAGGGATAATTAAGGAGATTATGTCTTGAGGCCCATAGGTCCTAGACATGGAGTACCGAGAGCCAGATCGACTTGAGCATGGCCCTGGAGGGCCCATCCTTTTCTTCTTCAACCCCTCCACTTTGTCAGAAGCAACAACATCCATCACATCGACCTGGTCCTTCAATAGAAATGGGTCTTGCTCCATGAGGTAATGAGTCTGGGTATCATGGTATGTGTCACTCTGATTCTAAAAAGATTTGAATATGTGCATTTAATACTTTTTACTTCTAACGTGTGTTTGGACCTTATGCCTTTCCACTTGACCACACCTGGGGGGGAATGATAGGATGCCCTAGTAAGCTGGTTCCCATAGGGTTTGAATTGCCATTGAGGGGGGTTCATGAAAGGTCATCGTCTGTTCCCACCATACTTACCACTTTTCATCTTTTTTCCTCTCATCCATCCCATACACTGGTCCGGGCATTGGGTTTTCCAATAAAGCAAAGGGTTGTACCTTACCTTGTGGGAAGAAGGGGCTGCACGTCCAGAGGGTAAAAGTAGCTGGCAAAAGATAAGAGCCAAAATAATGAAACCTTTAGATGCTTTGCCCAAGGATCCCTGAGAAAGCAATAAAAGGCTTCTTAGCAAGAAACAGAGGAACCCGTAAAAATAATAAATCAAGACCTAGTTGGAGGATAGAGGGTCTCATCACGAGCTAGCCTATTAGGTCCATGGGCATGTAGCAGTATGACACTACCATTCAGTTGGTCACCACGCCAGGGTAGTGGCTCTTGGTGGGATAGCCAAGAGAAAGGGGGTCTCATCACGAGCCAGCCTTCTCATTTCTGTGAAATGCTTGTGGGTAACATTGTCACCACTGGTCACCATGCCAAGGCAATGCCCCCTAACTAGTCTCTTGAAAGAAAAAACAAATAAGAATAAAAAATAAAAGGCATGCATGGGCTTGGAAACATTTGCATCCATGACAAGGTGCAACTCACCCTCTTCAGAGGCACCCACAGGTAAGCCATACATTTCCCTGTTATCACTGCACCCATTTCCCAGACATCCCTTACCACCTCATCCACTTACATGGCTTGGATTTGTCTTCACCCGGAAACATCCCACATCCAATGAGCACTAGCCCAATAGGACATCCTAGCGTCCCCTCCAAACCTGGCTTGCAGAATAGCATAATGTCTTTGAGCACTTATCTGGGAAAGGGGGTTTCATGCACATGTTTAAATAACTTGATGATTAGATGTGATTGACATTGCTATGATCCCCGCGACTTATGAGCCCATGGAGGGCGTACTTGTTGATGTTGCAGGGCCACACTCGATGGACAGGTACATATGGGGAGATGATTAGTTCATACCTCCATAGGGCCAAAATCCTACCAGATGGATGCAGAGACAGATCAGGGGTTTGCACCGGAGAGAGAGGAGGACGTTCCACCAGGAACAGCCTGGCAGGCCTGGACCCAAGGGGGTCTTTCCCTTCTCACCATGATGTAGTTCTTGGAAGGCCCATGATGCCACCCATGTGACCCATGACGTCACCCAACGTTTTGGACACTTTGGAGGTAGTTATGTGCCAAGTGGCGCGTGTGGCAAGATCCAGAGGCTTAAGGAGGCCTAACGTTTTGCTCCTGGAGGCCAACGTTGCCCTAAGAAGGCCTAACGTCACCCTAAAAGGGCATGACATCATCCTTTCAACTTGATTTAGGGTTTTATTATGTTATTTAATGTAAAAACTTGATATTACATGTAAATTGGCCATGTCGGCCTTTTTGACCTAATTCTGGTCATTGAAAATTTGAAACTGTATAAATAAGGGAAAAAGCCCTTGTATTTTTCATTATCTTTCACTCACACTTGTGAGGACTGAAATTTGCACCCTATCTAGGGTTTTTTGGCTGAAATTTTAGGCGTACTTGTTGAGGAAGGCTAAATTTGGAGTATTTGGTAAGTTTCTTGGTGGATGTGTTCAACTAGGGTTTTACTTGATGATTCTTGATGTAATTTCTGCAAATTCTTCTTAATTGAATGGTTATAGTCATTTTTATCTTGCATTTACATTGAGATTATGAAATTGCTTGTTTAAACCCTAGGAAGACTAGCACATGTTATTGTCCTAGCTTTAAAAGCCTTCACCTACTAGATCTTGTCAAGAGGCCAATTTTCTTGAAGCATTTGCTAGGGCCTTGACATTGCAACACCCTAATTTTACTTGATTCATCTTAGCCGATTTTGCTTCATCATTGAGTTAAAGAGGGAGGAAATTCTACTAAGGCCTAGGGTTACCTACACCTTAGTAGCTAATTTCCCCTAGGGTTTGATAGTTGGAGCTTTGGGTTACCAACACTCCATCTATTTATCCCTCTTGTCTTTAACTCTCCTACTATCATTTTTCTTCAACATTTGCTGCCATATCATTGACTCCATTTGCCCTAAAGCACTAGTCTAAGTCCCCTTTTGAGTGATTGATCAAAACAACCATCAAAACTTATTCCTTGAGCTTCCTACTAACCATTTCTAACATTAGATTAACTTAACCTACTAACATTATTGCTGCTGTTACTAAAGTAAGCTACAACTATACATTGCAGCATTAAAAGCTTCTAAAAGCAATTGAAAAGGTTGATTAATGAATTTCCTTGTTTGCTTCTAATAAATGCTAGTATTATGATGTTAATGGTTGATGATTCTTAGGCATTTTGAAGTTGTTTCGAGACATTTAATGTGAAGTATTACCTCATCAATATTGCTGTTATAATTTTCTGTTTACTTCATCATTATCAGCCAATTGCTTTTATTGAGAAAGTCTGTGGTTTTATGAAGTGCTAACCAACAAGTTGTACTTGCAATATATATAGTTTCTCGTTGCTTTGTTCCAGGTAGGTACACCTTGATATATTATCATTTCATTGGTTATAAAACCGGGACTTTCTGATCAGTGGTGACTTGTGAGAGGGGATCTTTTATTAGCCATTTTGACCTTGCCTTCTCAAACCCCCAGGTCACTGGGGACGTCTCCCCTGGGCCCACAACCCTAAATAGAAAGAAGAATCCTATTGAGGTGACAGTGATAGGATACCCTCAAGTTACACCAATTTGCTCTCCTTTACCTTTCCTTCTATCAAAGTACAAATTGTGCGATAACAGGGCCCAAGGAGAGAGGGTGCACCTCATGAAGGAGGGTGCTAGTGGAGTGTTGGACCCTTGCCCAAAGGGGGGCACACCACTTAGTGGAGAGTGGGGTCCAGCCCAAGAGGGGTGCCCCAATCTCAGCCATTGAGGCCCAAGGCTTGGCACACATCTCAAGGTGAATGGGGGGCTACTAGGGAGATAAAAGGAGGCTGAGGGTGAGAGGACAGACACGATTCCTCATTTGTGAGTTGAGCAAGAGAGGTGCTGAAGGAGGGTGCTAGGTTGAGGCAATTGTTGGCTGTGGAATAGGGCAAGAGCAGAGCTGAAGGAGGGTGCTTTGGCTGAGCCAAATCTTCAGGAAGAAGAGGTCGTACAACAAGCCATTTTCAACAAGAGAATCAGGCTGTATCAGAGGCAGTACAACAGATAACCAGAAGGCGATTTCAGGCCGAATTTTATTAGCAGCAGAGGTAGAAAATCAGGGCCTTTGCTGACCGAATTCCAAAGAAAAAGGGGGCTGAGAAGGAGGCCGTACATGCTGTAAAGTACTGGGCTGTACATGCCGCACTTTGCTGGGTCGTCCAACCTCAACTCTGTTGAGCCAAATTGTTGTAAATTCAGCTAAGTTTCTGCTGTAAGAAAATTGTATTTTTGTGCTGTAACTTGCCAGTCCTCTGAAGCCAATAAAGCACCTCCTTTGCTTGTTTTCCCCACACTGGGGTTTCGAGGGTATATCTAGTGTCTTGTATAATTTTTGTGCTTGTTTTCTGTATGTTTCCGCTGTGATTTATGATGTTATAACTCAGTTGTAGGTAAATTGCATAATTTTGAAATTTATAACATGTATAAATTTATGTTTTAAGTGAATTATTGGCATTTAATATCAGTGTCTGAGTTATCAGATTTCAACAGTAAAGTGATAAATGCACCGAGGCCAAGAGATGCATACAGACTCTAGACCAAAGTTACAAAAATCGTATCCGTGAAAAAAATTGCCGGGGGTCCAGAAAACATTGTTTCGGATTTATCGTGAAAACATTGTTTCGGATTTATCGCGAAAACATCGGCAATATATCGACAAACTTAAAAATCGATTTTTCCCAATTTTCCCCGATGTTTCCCTATTTTTTCTCAAAAAATCGCCAAAAAATCGGTCGATTTTTCCTGCGATTTTTTTTTAGAAATTATCGTTTTCTGGATCAAATCGCGATTTTGGCGATTTTTGTAACAGAGCTCTAAACACATGACCATGTGGGAAATGACATAGGTGCGCAAGACTGTGGGCGGACTAGCCCTAGAATGTGTGATCACCCCTACAATACAAATCAATGACTCCATAAAACAATGTGTCCTAATAGATCCACCCCAAGACCTCCAATCCTATCTAGGATGAAAGGCATCTTTACTAGCATATTCTCACACGTGTGAGCGTTGTTATGGCACATTTATTGAGCACCCAATTTTCTAGAACATTCGCTCACACATGTGGGTTAGTTGGGTTAGTTAGAGGTTGTTACAACACATTGGACAACTAATTGGAGAGTGCCCTCATTTATTGATATATGTGTGAGTTAGTTATAGGTTATTGGAACATTTCTTAGGGGCACACTTCTCTCTTGAAACCATTTTACTCACACGTGTGATTTGTTGAGGTAGTTGGAGCTTTTCGAGGGGACACACCTCTTTCCTTGGGCCAAGATCCACACGTGGTAGTTATCACTATCTTGAGCAGTGTTATTAAAACTGGCCTGATCCGACAAAACCGGTCGGCCGGATTGACCATCTGAGCAAAAACGGTCAGACTGGTGACATGGAACCGTTTTTGGCCGGTTTCGTACCAAACTAGCCGGTTCCATACCGGAACAGATTGATACCGTACAACACCCGTACATTGCACTTAAAGGGGTGGATTTCAAATTTTTTTAGGGAAAAAAACAAATTTCTACCAATTTATGTACATTATGTAGAGTTTTAGAAACTAGAAGCTGTGTTTTCAATTTAGAAACATCCAAAAGCTCCACAAAAGAAAAAGAAATAATCAAAACATGGTCTTAAAATGAGCAACAGGTTTCAAAACCAATTTTCCAGTGGTTGATTGATTACGACTGATTAAGCTTTTATTCTGACATGCACTCTATTTACCTTGATATGTGCATGTGATCAACATAGATGGAGGTATGAATAGCATACAATAATATGCCTCCACTCCATTAAAGATGGGGACCTCATTACACACATGTAGGTCCACCTAAAAGGCAGTAGTGGAACACAACTGTTCACCCAATTAACTAAGAATTCCTAATGATTTCAACATAATGCACTCATGGCTTAATTCATGGCCCACACAACGAAACAAATACATTGTCACACAATAATAATAATTCTTGTATCAACTAGATGTATAAGCAACTAAGAGAAAAATCAACTACAAGACAAAATATCACAAAGCAACCAACTTAATGCTGACACTCTTTACAGTGAATGGAGCACCAAATTTGTAGAAGAGAGGCAACGTGACAAATATGAGAATCTTTGCATATTTGTGTATAAATGGTTTGGATTCATATTGATGCACATGAATATATATGTTTTTTTCAAAATTTGAATATTTTATGTAGTTTTTGGTCGACTGGTTTTTTTTCGGTCCAGTCCAGTTTCCGGTTCTGATAACATTGATCTCGAGGAGTTTGTTACATGATGATTGGGTTGACCTACCAAAGGAGGGAATTAGTTGTTGATTTGACTCCTTCCACTTGCTATTTTGAGGAAGGTTCCCATTTAGTTGAGATGCCTATCTTATCTTGATGTACATGTGGTATCTAGTCTACCATTTTTTATTATTGTTGACCTCATCCTCTCTAGTTAGTCAAAGGATTTAATATTTAGTTAGAGATCTAGTATTATTTTATTTTGAGGTTGTTGAGCTCTTCATCTATAAAAAGAGCCCCTTCCTTCTTGTATTGTTGTTGGATATCATTGGAATAGACAGTTACTAGTATTTTTCCAAGGATTCTTTGTGATTGTGCATGTACAACTATTTCATGTGTGGTGAAGATTTCTTGGAGCAATTTGGAGACCTTGTTTTGCAAGTGTAGATGGACAAAATTGACTTGGAGCCATAGATATTGGGTATGTGTTATATTCTTTGCATGTTTGTGTGTGGGGTGTGTTGGATTTTAGCTATTTTCACTATTTTTAGCGGTTTGCTAAATTAATCTCGGGTTAAGGGATTAGGGTTTTGGTAGCAACAAGATACCTAAATTATTGTATATTGTATTGTGAATGGTGATATTAATACAATGAAGAATTGAAAGGTGCGGCACCAAGGAAGGCTGGTATTCTCCCGGTTAAGGGTTTCCAACGTAAATCTCTGTGTACGACTCTCCAACGAGAGTTGTTTGATGTTGAGATCCATGCTTATGAAATTGTTGGTAAAGTAAGTGACCTACAGAAGAGAGATATCCACACACATTGAAGTGATGGTTCATGGGTTTATGAACCATGGTGAGTGACACATGGAAATGGAGTATAGGCAGAAGCACATTGAGGATGAAGTACTCGGTGAATGAGTGCTTTGGCTCAATGTATTTGGAGCAAGGAGGGATGTTGGTAAAGAAGTTGGTAGATGCTTCTTGCATCATTTTCTTAGGCATACAATGGATTGATGTGGAGCATAGGCAGAAATGCATTGTGGATGAAGTGCTCGGTGAATGAGTGCTTTGGCTCACTATATTTGGAGTAGGGAGGGATGTTGGTAAAGAAGCCGGTAGATGCTTCTTGCATCATTTGCTTGGACATACAGTTGATCGACATGGAGCATAGGCGCATTAAGGAAGAAGTACTTGGTGAATGAGTTCTTTGGCTCACTATATTTAGAGCAAGGAAGGATGCTGGTAAAGAAGCTGGTAGATGCTTCTTGCATCTTGTGCTTGAGCAAATAGTGGTTAGATAAGTGCTTGGTCTATGTAATTGTATTTGGAGCAGGAGGGATGCTTGCAATGAAATAGTTTGATGTTTCATAGCATCACGTGCTCATGCATACAATTGTAATTATTTTTATGGAGTTGGCTTTTATCATTGTAAATGGGCATATGGTTGTAAGACCTATTTAGGCATGCATACCCTGGTTTGATGGTTAACCGGTATAAAGTCTAGATGTAGACCTGTTAACCCCTAGATTTTCACCCTTGAAAATCTTGAGGGTTAAGAGCCAACATGCAACACTTTGGTTGGCATACTGAGATTTTCCCAGGGTTTTAGCACCTATGTTGAGCAGGAGGTTGGTTCACACACGAGGTAGGTACATGATCAATACATGGTTACTTAGTTCAGAGTCACAGTCTACTTGATTTCCATGCATTTTTGAGAGAGAGATGTATACATACAGGTGTTGCTACTTTTTAGGAGGCACGGTTTGAGTGGGTCTCCTGACAGTTTGAGGCAGTTCAGAGCATACAGTATGAGTCCTTGTAGGATTCTAGGTCCGATGACACTTTTTTCGGGTGACATGCAGGAACTTGCTATTTTTGGCAGGTTGTGATCCATGCCCCAGATTCAGATTCCGAGAGCACAGTATTGATCCTTGAGTCATCCAGAGGCCTTTAGACCTTTTTTCCGGATGATGTCGCCTAGATTACTATTTTTAGCAAGTTGAGCATCAAGGCCCGCATGACAATTCTGATTGCATATTTGGATCCCTTGCGGAAATATGAGATTAATGAGTATGAAGTCAAGGGTATTCAGACGACTTTCTATTTTTGGCAGTGGCAGTGTCATCCCTGTCATCCAAGGTGATGTGGATAGTTTTCCTAAAAATAGGACCAAGAATCGGGTCCTATATTTAGAGGATTCTATTTTTAGGGGACCCTATTTTTAGAGTTCCTATTTTTAGCGGGTCCTATTTTTAGCTGCCTCTATATTTAGCAGGTCCAGTCATCATCCACGCAATGCCAAGTGGCATCCTCAGAGGTCAACATGTGGCAGTTCTTCAGTTAGATGTGGCATCCACCTAAGCTATGGCGCACGTTCCCAATATTAGGGGGGTCGCATGAGTTCACTAGAGTTATCTCCATCATGCTTAAGTTAATTGAACCTCCACTCTCGAGTTGACTTGGGTTCTTTTTCCACTCTCACTTCCACTCATCCTTTCTCCATTAACTCGCCGCCTTCTTTCTCATGCAGGTGTACGCATGGATAGTTGACTGGCATCATGTCTCAGTCAACTCAGACTAGCTATTAGTTGACTTTCCTCATGCATACCATGCGCCTCACTTCACCCCTCTTCTCACTCACTTAGCTTGCCATTCACTCATTCATGTGCTTTCAAACTCACACTCACACTCAGTCATCTCACTACTCCTCCCCACATCCACTTGGACTCTATTCTAAGATTCTTACCCTCTCATGTGTCCCTCTTAACTCCTTGAGATCTACGCCCCCTCTAGCTGTATATTGGAGGCTTGCCATGGGTTATTTGGTCGGTTCTTAGCAGGAGCAGCATAGTGTCTCTCTCATTCTTCTCTCTCTCTCTCTCTCTCTTGTCTAGTGGCGTGTCATTGAGCAAAGTAGTCATTGTATCAGTTGTGAGCTTCCCAACTGTGGCGCAACCAACCCTCTTGTAAAGCTGGATCAATAAAGAAGCTTGTGTTTATTGTTCGAACCTCTCTTCTTGACGGTATTGTGGTGAATTTGCAAAATCTGATATGTCATTTCTGAACTATTTACCGTGATGGTATCAATCCTTTGAGTAGTTTTTTTTGCTTTTTTCCATTCTATTATCATTGTGCTAACTCTGCAGGTTCCCTCCTGTTAAATTATGATCTTGATTCAATATTGTAAGTTTCTTTTACTTATGACTGTACTTTTAACTTAGATTCTTAATGCATAATCAAAACTGAACAGGAAAAACCATAGAGAATAACCAACATGCATTTTCACACCATACGTACCCTGGGGAAACCCTATACAGGGAGAAAAACCCCAACAAACAAACTTCCTTTATTGCAAAGATAATGTATGACCACTTACAACATATCCACCATGAAAACTCTGCTCTTAAAGAGCTTGCCAATGACTCTAACCTGACTGTAGACTACTGAGAGACTATGCTGTTATAGGCTCCTGTTATAGATCAGCATTGAAGGTGTAACTCGCTGCCTTCTTGGACTGATATGCTGCCCTTTAATGCACTGATACTGCTGCCTGTTATTGGACTGGTTCACAACCCTAAAATGGACTGATATTGTGCCCTGTTATGGACTGTTATAGCAACCTCCTGTGTATTGATATTTGCTGCCTATATGGACTGTTATAGTAGCCTCCTGTGGATTGATATTAGCTGCTGTTATAAGCCTCTTTCTGGACTGATATACACCAGCACCGTGGGTGTATTTTGCTGCCCTCTAACAGAAATATTTGCTGCCTACTAACTGATATATATGCAGCCTGCTAACTGATATATATGTGCAGCCTGTTAACAGAGATATATACCAGCACTGATAAAACACTTGCTGCCTTTCACCCTCACACTACATAACCCATGTGAACAATGAAGGGTCGACCTCTGCTTATAAAGGAGTAGAGAGGAGAAGGAGAGGACTCGAATTAGAAACTTGTTTGCATGCTTGACATAACTCAAATTTACACTTTAGTTCGAATTTAGAACTAGACTTTAGACCTCAGTTACAACTCACCCTTGACTTGACAATGCATGTGAACTAACTCAGCATGCACATGTCATGCATGCATGCAACATGCAACTCAACATGCAACTAGACATGCATGCAACATGCATGCACGCGACATGCAACAAGACTTGCCAACTTGACTTTGACTAGACATACAACTTGAATTTGACAACTCATCCTTGACATTCAACTCAACTCTTTACAACTCAACTTAAGGCAATTCAAATTTCTTCATGGTGGATGGTGTTACACATGCCAATGCACTAGATCAATACATTTACATCATTTGCAATATTAGGAAGATTGTTTGTTTCTAGCTCATAGGAATTTTATGTTCAACTTAACTTTTGTTAGATGCCTTGACTTTTGTTCATGGCTCACAAGGCTTGACTAGGCTCACAGAGTTTGTACATTCCCCCTGACTTTTGCACTAGTTTGTCTATGCTCATAGAGGTTGTACCTTCCCCCTGACTTTTGCACTAGACTGTCTATACTCACAGAGGTTGTACGTTCCCCCTAACTTTTGCATTAGACTTAGATCTTGACTTTTGTCTTAGACATACAAAACTTCTGCCTTTGCTTTGGCTAGACTCACAAGATCATATAGCATCTCGTTCGTCCTGACTTTGGGTTTGACTCACAGAGGTTGTACGTTCCCCCTAGCTTTTGTCAATAACTCACAAGATTGGTTGATTCTCCAAATCTCCCTGGCTAGCCTCAGAGTGGCCCATATGGCCTCTCATTGGAGAATGACTGTTGACGCTGCCAAATTTAACACTCCCTCTCAGCGAGGGAGTCATTCTCAGCCACACCAAGCTTGCCTCTCAATTGCAAAAACTGTCTCAACGACAATGGCTTGGTCAGGATATCAGCTACCTGCTCGCTCGTGGCTATGTACTATAGCTTTTCAGCTTTTCTCTGGACGAAGTCTAGAATGTAGTGGTACTTCATGTCAATATGTTTTGACCTGTTGTGAAATACCGGGTTCTCTGTCAGTTTTATGCAACTTCGATTATCACAATGAACCACTATCGTCTCGAGCTTGTCACTGAACAACCCATAAACCAATTTTCTGAGCCATACTGCTTCCTTGCCAACATCACTTGCTACAATGTACTCAGCCTCTGCTGTACTCTGTGCAATGGATCCTTGTTTCCTGCTTGACCAAGAGATTATAACAGATCCTAAACTGAAGCAGTATCCAGAAGTACTCTTCCGGTCCACTGGGCTTCTTGCCCAGTCAACATCTGTAGACCCATGCAAAAATAGACCACCACTGGATGTATATCTCAGACCATAGGTAATGGTCCCCTCTGAGATATCTCAAGATGTGCTTTGCTGCTATCCAGTGTCTGTCTCGATTCAACCGTGATCTGACTTGTTGCAATTACTGCATAGCATATATCTGGTCTGATATGGATCATATACATCAATGATCCAATCAACTGCCTATACATGGTGGGATCCACCAAATCCGAGCCTGTATTAGAATCATGTAGCTTCCTGTTGCCGTCCTAATACACACTTGCAAACGTGAGCCAAGTCCAGCTCACTTAGTGTGTCCTTGGAGGCACAATGCCTAGGTTCACAGTCCACACTATCACCTTGATTGGAACCTCTTCCTTCTAGGCTTACTCCTAGGGAAGCCAAGGGGGGTAGACCCTAGTTATTAGATTGGATTAAACGTTATGTTCTAGGAGTTGTTTTTAATTGGTTAAAGGTTAAGGGGAAAACTAACCTAAGATGCTAAGGCAACTTATGCAAAGTGCAAGTCTATCTATATGCCAATCAACCCTTTCTCTAAGTCAACTAAGACTAGTGCCTAAGGTTGGGCAATGGGGTCAACTAAGTTTGAGGGTGGTTAATTGCAAAGTGTTTACAAGTGAAATAAGTTAAACTACCCACAACTTAAAGATTACAATTACTTACAAAAGAATCAAAGATATACACTAGTTACACAAGATACAAAGAGATACAAAGATACAAGAAAATGCAAGTGAGATTTACACATGAGCCAAGCATGCCCCAATAGCACTTACTCTATTGGACCGCTTTCACTGGCAACCACTAAAGCACTCAAGACTCAAGAAAGTGAAGCTTCCCCAAGTGGGATACTCAACCCCTTCTTGAATCACACCACAAAAGTAATGAAGCAAAAGATATACAATGTTTAACTCAAGGCTGTTGGGAGCGGGAGCGCGGAGCGGGGAGCGGGAGCGGGAAGCGCATATTTTCAAAAATCTCTGGGAGCGGGAGCGTTTTTTATATAATACATAAAAATATATATATTTTGATGCATATATATATATATATATATATATA
>ML778488.1:171460-197925 GCA_009831015.1 Picea engelmannii
AAAAAAACCAAAAAAAACTCACTTTTTCGGGTTCATTTTCGGGGAGCGCCCGAGTGCGTTTGGGAGGGCTCCGGGAGCGCGGTTCCGGGGCTTCGGGAGCGTTGGCTATAGGTTAGGGAGCGTGGGCGGGAGCGTTTCGGGAGCGTGGTTTGGAGGACGGGAGTGCGGTTCGGGAGGGTTGGAGCGCGGGAGGGAGCGCGGTTCGGGGACGCTCCCGCTCGGAGCGTGCTTCGGGGTTCCGGACCGGGGGGGGGGCGCTTCGACAACCCTGATCCTAATAATAAAATAACAATAATAATAAGAATACTCTTCGCAGTTACATTATTTCAACAGTTTCCATCCTGTGGTCGTCCTTATACACACTTGCAAATGTGGACTAAGTCCAATCCACTTAGTGTGTCCTTGGAGGCACAATGCCTAAGTTCAAGCCCACTGTCACCTCGACTTGAACTTCTTCCATCTAGGTTTACTCCTAGGGAAGCGAAGGGGGGTAGACCCAAGTTACTATGTGAGTGATTAAGGTGTTCTAGGAGTTGATTTTAATTAATTAAAGGTTGGGGGAGTCTAGCCTATATGTGAGGCAAGCAATGCAAAGTGCAAGATTTCAATGCAAAGGCAACCCTTTTCCTAAGATAACTAAGACTAGCGCCTAAGGTTGGACAAGGGGTCAACTAAAGTTAAAGAGATTAGAAATCAAACTTTTCAAAGATTACAACAAGATACAAAAGAATTACTTGATACAATATTTACAATTGAACTAGATACAAATGAATGAAATAGACAACTATCTACAAAGTTAATAATATCTAAAGATACAACTAGATACAAAGATACAATTATGGACAAAGCAAGATAACAAGCACTAACTCGAAACTAACTTGAAATAACTTGATTGTGCAGGGAAAAGGAAGATTGCTCAAAGGAAAAGATTACCACAACACATCAAGCCAACAAACCCAAACAATGGAGTGCCTCCACAAGATGCCAACTCTAAGGGGCTGTTTCAATGGCATCCACAAAATTTGCAACAACAAACCCAAATAGTGAAGTTGCCTCCAAGGGATGCGCAACTTCAAGGGGTTAAGCCAATGATTCAATACACAACTCAACTATATGAAAATGCTCAAAGAAAAGCCTCCAAGGGCAAGTGCACAACTATTAAGTTCACTTAGTTAACATCCACACATTGCTTGAATAAAATTGCATGTAAAATAAATGAAATTGAAATGTGCTTGCAAGATTATTAAGCATAAACCATGAAATAAATAAATGAAATTAGCCCAAGGTTGTAGTGGATTAATTTTAGGATTGATTAAGTTAATTAGATGAAATGTGAATCCTAAAACTAAGTGACTTCCCTAGAACTCTCCCCGCTTATACCAAAAGGATTGCTGGGTGCTCAATAAGTGAGGCAAACAAGGCCACACCCTAGATCCATAGGTCAATCCGGGGAACAAAATTACTCCAACAAGGGGGACACCTAGTGCCGTGAGATCATCCCTGATCTATCACCCCTTGCCTTTTCCTTAAGTCCCTTTTTTGATAGCAAAGTTGGGACAGTTAAAGGTGCTTCTAATTAAACTAGATTGATTTTAGGCCTTAAGGATCTAAAGATAAATTGAGCATAGAGTTGATTGAGTTAAGTTAAGTTAGGTGATTGCAATGTAGAGTGCTTGAAAAAGTAAAGTGCTTGTAAATGAAATGAAAGTACTTGACAAAAGTAAATAGCTTGAACGAATGAAGTACTTGAAATGAACTTTGCAAGAAATAAAAGAACTTGGAAAAGTAAATTGCAAGATACTAAAGTACTTGAAAGTATATAACTTGAAAGTATATAACTTGAAAGAGTAAAGTACTTGAAAATAAATGACTTGCATGTTAGAAAGTAATGGATGTGCTCGTTTAACCATAGACAATATAGCAATATTGTCACCCAACCATAGGTCGAAGCCACCCCTGAGCACCTTAACCTTGACAGAGAATGATTCCGGAAGCAAGCCAATAGCCAACCAAAGTTAATGCATAAAGATAACCAAGACTAATCGGAAAGTCCAACCATAACCAACAGAAAGTCCGAGCCTAAACCACGAAACTAGATTGCGGCAACTGCCGGCTGCAGCTGCTCCCCAGACTTGCGTACTAGCCCGGTTCCTGCAGTGCGCACTTCTTCCCAGCTTCAATTCTGAGCAGTGTGTATGAAATGAGGTCTGACTACTTGTATTTATATTGTTTCCTGAGCTGTCTGGGCCGACTTCTCATTCTGGAGACTAAATACTTAATATTAATTGTTTCCTTGAGCCGACTTGTTTTCTAGGGTTATGTTCAATGCTTTAGGGTTACTTCTTGCTTCCCGAAATATTCTATTCTCGTTAGGGTTACACGTGGAGGTAAATACCTCCCGCAACTACCATAATATCAACACTCCCTCCTAGCTAGGGAGGTATTGAAGGCAATTGTCTTGAGCACAAACATACTATTTAACCGGTAGCATCATCATAGTCGTATAGACTATCCCATGATTAGATCACGAGCACCATCATTACTATCAGTGTTATCTGACAACATCAACTGCATCATCTCTCGAAACCATACTCCATCTGAGTAATCAAACATGATGCTGAATAAGTCACTCACTCCAAGGAGTGATACAAAAAGCATTCTTCTAATCCGGGCATATGTCCTAGAAGAATAAATGTCTTGGACCATTTTTTGTCTGGAGAATCTCTGTCCATCAATACACTGATCATCCATTTAGCTGATAATCGTTTTCAACATTACTGATAGTCTACAAGGCAATCAGAACAATGTCATTCAATAGAACACAACTATGTCTATCCATAGTAGTACACAATTACAATTCAGTGGTACATTACCACACCAAGTAGTAGAAAGCTACTTAATTAGTGAAACATAGTCACAACCAGTGGAACACATCCACCACAATAACATACACCTACTGTCCAAAGACATATAGTCTCCATAGCAATTATATCATCTGACATAAACAATGTCATGATATAAACCTGCACAGAAAAACAATGTCATGATATAAACTGAATCATCTGGGCCATTCTTCCACTCACATCTGTGAGATCTGGAAGAGCATCTGCCCTTAGAAGGTAAAACATCAGTCATGAGCTACTGGACTATTCTTCTTAAGCATAGAAGAATACTTGTCTTGATTTCTGAGCCTGGACCATTCACCTATTTGGGCCATTCCTCCGACACTAAACAAAGTGCAACCTGGAGAGAATGAGTTTTCCCTAGGGAATGCTTGTCCCTGATTGCTGAACCTGGACCATTCACCTAACTGGGCCATTCCTCCGGCGCTAAACAAAGTGCAACCTGGAGAGAATGAATCTTCCCTAGGGAATGACTGTTCGGACCATTTCGTAAGGAAATGACTGTCCTGCACCAACCTCCAAAACGGACCATTCTTCGAAACTGCTCACAACTGCGAGCTTCGAAAGAATGACCGTCCGGCGAGGCGGACCAGTCTTCTTGACCACTACTGAGAGTGATTGTCAAGAAGAAAGACTGTCCTAGACCATTCCCCCACACTGGCCACAAGGGGAATCGTTGTCTATGGTACATTAGCAATCCATTGAATCATTTTCATTACGAAAATGACCGTTCGATCTGGACCATTTTCCGAACTGGAAAAATGCCTTTCCGTTAGAAATCTCAAACTACTTTTCGAACTGGAAAGGAATTGCTCATCTTGGACCATTTTTCGAATTGAAAAATGATTGTCCATAAATCAATAACACATCAGTTGTCCCTCCCAACCTGGGAGTCATCTCTTCCCTTTTCAATAAGGAAGTCGTCTCCACGAGCTCCAACTTGTTTCTTGAGTACGCAAACTCTTTCATCTTGGACAGAGGCTTTACCAAAATATCTGCTTATCTGCTCATCTGTGGAGATATATTGGAGAACCACTTCTCCTTTCTGGACCCCATCATAGAGAATGTAATGCTTGATCTTAATGTACTTTGGTCTTTTTGGAACACTGGTTTTTCTCTGAAGGCTTCATATAACTCTGATCATTATAGTATATTATAGTTGGATTCAACTCTTTTGTTTCCTACTAGCTCATAACATCGTGGAAGGGGTCAAACTGGAACATATCCAAGTGGCACTTCTTCTGTCATGATGAGAGTTTGTCATGGATTAGCAATCCATCATCCTAGACTTCTGAGTAACCATTCTGATACAATATCTCTGTTATAGAAAGTTTTTCACCACGCTTCTGCTGTGCATTGGAGGCTTTGCACCAAGTTGTTTGAATCCATACAAGATCTTCTTCCA
Source organism: Picea engelmannii (assembly GCA_009831015.1). Taxonomy (NCBI): domain Eukaryota; kingdom Viridiplantae; phylum Streptophyta; class Pinopsida; order Pinales; family Pinaceae; genus Picea; species Picea engelmannii. Next base: position 175,769 of record ML778488.1, read on the forward strand.
TTTGTTTACAAGAGTCTCTTTCTGGTATACCTCAAAACCTTGAGGTTGCTTTACATACGCTTCTTTATTCAATTTTCTCTGTTGAGGAGAACAATCCTTACATTCATCTGATGTGAACTCCAACCCATGGATATTGCAGGAGATATAATGGCTCAGGTATGTGTGGTTACTAGAACAAGCTATCATCATAGTCTTCTCCCTTCGTCTGGGAGAATCTGGATCTCGCAATGCTTCCATTCATAAGTCTTCCATACACTGTTCTTTATCACAACTTCTATTTCTTCTGCTTGATTGCTTCTAGAGGGTTCAGACCAAACTGGTAGTCTTGTGATTCTTGATATAATGACTGGTTGTTCTGGCTTTTCTTTCTTTCTTGGAATCTTCATGTTCTTCCTCATGTTTTTCTTTGGCTCTTGGGTCCATGGAGTTTTCTATAGATTCCATGCCCTGAAGATACCAACTTCTTCTTTTCATCATAGGATCATGGATGTGGATGGACATCTAGGGATACTTTAAGGCTTCTTTTCGAAGAAGACTTCTTCTAAAGTCACACTGAACATGTGCTGCTTTTCATGGTTGCTACCATGGATAGATACTTCATCATCTTCAATGGATCATATTATTTATGATTAGCTCCCTCCTAATCTCTGCTTCATGCATGAATGCATGCTCTTCTTTTGGAATTATATAATCGACTCACTACATCTAACAGAGTCCACGCTTCCGTCTGCATCCTTATTGCCTTCTGCAAAGTGTCACAAGTTTTTTTTTTTTCAATTTCGTCTTGATTGCTGACTTCTTTCTGTCTTTACTTCTTCTAGGTTTCTTCAAGTTTGATTCTGATTTCGGCTTATCTTGCAGTTGTTACTTATGTAATAACTTCCACATGAATTGTTACCAGGGGTTGTTGATGTACTTCATCCTTTCATGTGTATTTCCTGACTTGTAGTCATCGTGATAGCAATCCTTATCTTGTTGTTCTTCCATAGGTATAGTTTCTGTTAACACTCTGTAATTTGCCCAAGGCTAAGGAGGCAATCACTGAGGTAACATCAAACCACTTTGGAGTCCTGGATCTAACCCTCCAAGACTCAGAGAGGGCTCTCTCTGTCTGATCTAGCTTTGTTTGTGATAGATTTTAGGCTAGTTATTACTGTACAGAGGTTGGTTTATAAATTGGTTGGTTGGAACAGGAAGGTGAGGCCATTGGGCAATGGAGTCATAGTTCAGAAAGGATCAAAACTAGGTCATGACAGTCTGATATTGCAGGGAAAGGTAGGAAAATATTCAAGATTTAATGCATGGGAAAGGTAGAACAGATTCAGAAATCCAATTAAAAACATAGCAACTGAGAATTCTGAGTTTAATCTTCAGTGGAAAAACACAAAAATCATTCCAAGTCAGTGATAGAGGGTGCATTTAAACCAATTCTGTCCTCAGTCTCCTTAAAATATTTCATAATGTAGAAAACAATTTTGATAACAGAGAGAACAAATTAACAGAGAAAATAAACTTCACCAATGGGATTTGTCACAATAATCCTACAATGGCCACACTGTGTTACTGGAAATCTCATCCATTAAGGCTCTGTGAGCTATTTTACAAATTAATTCATAGTCCCAACTGATCAACCCTTGTACATTTGGATTATTACAATATATAGGAATATTATCTCCCAGGATCAAGAGGTCGAATTCAACAACCTTGACCAAAAATAGAAACAAATCCCTGAAAATTTTGAACTGTTTGCCATGAAAGGTGGGCCGAATTGCTGAAAATAGGGGTCAAATCAGACATTCGTATCTCCCAAAATATGAAAGCTGTGTGAAAACTGAAAGAGGTTATTGTAGATGAGCCTGTCCTTAGCAAAAACCTCTTTCGGTTTTTCCAAATTCATCTCCAGCTCTCCGAAACAACTCCCGCAAAAACATGACAAAATCGGGAAAACTGGAAACTTGAAAAATGGTGCTAAGAGATGGCTTCGATTCTCCCAACTACTGACACTTGTGCAAAAACGGAGAGTGGTTTTTTTTCTTCAGCCCGTTACGGAGAAAAACCTCTTGGTTTTTCAAAATTCCTTCTGGTTTGGCCGAAAACGCTCTCGGAAGTGGACTAGTAAAACTGGTGAAAAGCGGTTTTAATTTTGGGGAAAACGGTTTTGGGGGGGAAAAGTGCTTTTCGGACCCCCCCCTGGAGTGGTAAGTGGTATTGGGAGGGGGGGGTTCGAGTTCACCATACGGTGACAAGTGTCCCTTGGTAAACCACTTACTCGGACCCCCCCCCTTGTTAAAGTTAGGATGGTTGGGGGGTCCGAGTAAATTACAGACGTTGATTAAATTTATGGGGATGTGTGAAGTAAGGTGCGCTTTTTGCTTTATTTTTATTTGTTTTTATATTTGTTTATTTATTATGTTTTTGTTTTACGTGTTTTTATTGTATTTTGTTTGAAGGTTTTATTACGTGTTTTAATTTCGTTTTATTTGTTTATTTGTTTTATTAATGTATTACGCTATTTTGTTTTATGTATTTTATATTGTTTTTTAATATTTAATTATATAGTTTAGTTTTTATTTGTTTTTATTTTTGTTTTGTTTTATTTATTGTTTAAATTATTATATGTATTATTTATTTTTTAATTGTTTTATATAATCTATGTTTTATATTTTTAAATTGTTTTTTAGTTTAAAGTTTTATCCTAACCTAATTGCTAACTTAATAAAACTAACCTTATTACTAATTATTAACACTTAATAATTTAACCTAATTAATTATTTATTATTAATTATCCTATGTTATCTAATGACTTATTAAACTAGTTGTTTTTATGAATTTAACCCTAGTTACCTAACATCATTTCATGTAGGGATGAAGATGGTGGGGGGAGAAGAAATGGAGGGCAAGGGCATGAAGGGTGCAACAGGGTGATGAAGGATCGAACGAAATGGATGAAGGGAGAAGTGAAATCGACCGAGCCCAACAAACCAGATGTCTTCATCATGAGAGAAATGCTAAACAAATAGTTGAAGAAACAAATCACCTATGATTATAGGACCCCAACTGTTTCTCTTTGAACATATTATCTTCTAAGAAATATATATGCAAGATATGTACAAAAACTATGTAAACATGGTATGTACAAGAACTATGAAGAATATTGTTACCTTGTATTAGAAGAAGAAGTCTGTTTTATCCTACTTGGTCTTCTTTGAGGGTTCCGTTTCTTCGGAAATTGATGCTTCATGTGTTTCCTTCCTTTTCTTTAGGTCGGGACAATGATTCTTGTAGTGACCATATTTTCGACAATTGAAGCATTGTATTTTTACATATCTTTCTCTTGATTTGGTTTCTTCCTTGAGCCAAACTTCCTTTTATTCCTAAAATTCTTGAACCTTGCTGTGAAGGCTTAATCATCGTATTTCTTTTGGGGTTTCTCTTTTGCACTAATCCTTGATTCTTCTTGTGCACAACAAGTCCAAAGTTCTTCAAATGTAGGATACTCCTTCCTTGTGTTCATGCTTGCGACAAATGCATCCCATGTCGTGGGAAGACCATTGAGTACTATATTTACCAGTTCCTTCTCTGAAATGATCTCTTCAATAACTTGTAGTTGATCTCTTAACTGAGAGATTCTCACAAAGTATGATGTTATGCTGTTATCATCATTCATTTTCATGTCACGGAGCTCATTCTTCAGACTCATTACTTGTCCAATGTTTCTGACTGAGAAGAGGTTTATTAGGGCATCATACATCTTCTTAGATGAGTCAAGATGGGAGATGTAGGGTATCAAGTGGTCTTTTATAGAATCCATTATGATACTCATGGCATTGATGTCATTATCTTTGAACTTCTCCATAACTGCAACATTCCGAGGTTCCTTCTCTTTTCCTTCTTCAAACTGTGGTTCCATGATCTTTCCTTTCACGATGTCCAATACTTTATTCTTGGCAAGGATGAGGTCAATCCTTATCTTCCACGCTCTGAAGTTAGAAGCCCCTTCTAACTTGTTTTCTGACTTCATAGAGTAAGTCATAACTGTTTTGACTTGCTCAACCTTCTACTTTGACCAAAAACTCAAACTTGACGTCTTGGCTTGTTGAGAGTACCAGGAGGTGCGCTAGGCTAGGGCACACTTGGCTATCCAGAAATTAGGTCAATCCCTTCACTTAAGGTGCCTCAACAAGAGGGTTAGGGTTTCGTTGCTGCAACAAAAACTGGCTACAACTGCAACTGTAACTGAGCAAATCCTCCCAATCTATCTTCCAGCGGTTAGATTGTCCGAAGATAGTGTGGGCCCATAACCTGTTAGAAAGTAATGGATGTGCTCATTTAACCATAGACAATATAGCAATATTGTCACCCACCCATAGGCCGAAGCCACCCCCGAGCACCTTAACCTTGACAGAGAATGATTCCGGAAGCAAGCCAATAGCCAACCAAGGCTAATGCATAAAGATAACCAAGACTGATCAGAAAGTCCAACCATAACCAACAGAAAGTCCGAGCCTAAACCAGATTGCGGCAGCTGCCGGCTGCAGCTTCTCCCCAGAATTGCACACTAGCCCAATTCCTCCAGTGCGCACTTCTTTCCAGCTTCAATTCTGAGTAGTGTGTATGAAATGAGGTCTGGCTACTTGTATTTATACTGTTTCCTGAGTTGTCTGGGCCGACTTCTCATTTTGGAGACTAAATACTTAATATTAATTATTTCCTTGAGCCGGCTTGTCTTATAGGGTTATGTTCAATGCTTTAGGGTTACTTCTTGCTTCCCGGAATATTCTATTCTCATTAGGGTTACACGTGGAGGTAAATACCTCCCGCAGGTACCATAATATCAACATTGCAATGACTTGAAAATAAAATGAAAGAGACAAGTAAGCAAGTAGATGATTATGCCTCCATGGGCTTAAGCAAACATTATGTAATTACTTCTAAGATCTAGAGATTTAAACCATTAAGCATGAACAAGAAGCAATAACCAATAATATTTACCTAACCTTACGATATAGGATGGTTGGCTTGGCCAAACACTTTCCTAGTTGTAGGCAAACAAGTAAATGAAATAGAAAGATAACTTGAAAAAACAAACTAAACTATGCAACCACAACAAGTGCACAAGATGGAGGACAAAGCCTTCCAGTTTTGTGCACAAGTGGGTGATTAAATAAAAACTTGAAATAAAAATCCTAGCCACACAACTTTGTCCTAATGACAAGTGGGGCAAACAATCAAATAACAAATGCTGAAAATTAAATCTAAATTCCTAGCTTTACGTTTTAGGATGGTTGGCTTGGCCAAACTCTTTCCTAGGTGTAGGCAAATTAAGAAAGAAAAACGCAAAAAGTTTACAATATTTTGAGAAATGCAAGCCCTTGGGACTCCCTTGGGCTTGCTTACAATGAGAAATAGAAGAGAAAAAAGTGGGTACTTGTTACCCAAACTTGGGAGATTGATCTCTTTTGCTTGTAGATGCCCCAAATGGGATTTTGATCACCTCTTTTGTCACCAACCTGCAAAAAACCAGCAAGAGAAAGAAGTGGGTACTTGTTACCCAAACTTGGAAGGTTGATCTCTTTTGCTTGTAGATGCCCCAAATGGGCTTTTGATCACCTTTTTTGTCACCAACCTGCAAAAAACCAGCAAGCAAAAGCTTGTTGGAAATGCCGCACAAAGTGACACAAACTCAAAAAATTTTCTGTTAGTTACACATAAATTTTCTACAGAAAATTACAGCAAACAAATATGATAAAAAACAACCTATTCTATGTGTTAGAATGCCCAAAAATGAAAGGAAAATGACAAAAATATATGGCAGAAAATTATGAAGGTGAAAATGGATGAAGTAGACTAATTTTCGGATTTGAAACTAGCTCTTCCAACCCTTGAAATGACCTGCAAATAATTGTGAGCAAGCTACAAGATAGAGCAAAGGGGTGTGTAGAGATGTTAGAATAAACAAAATATTTTGCTAATCTAAAATTGACTCATCTAGATCTACAATAAGACTATTGCAAATCTATCCAAGCAAAATACTTTGCTTGGGATCTCTACTCTAAGCTAGTAAACAAATGCATGCACAAAAGAAAACAATACAAGTCACCTCCAATATTTGATGCACTAAGAGTACTCTCAATACACCATATGTCTCCAAAGCTTTCTTCTATTAATGATAGTAGAAGGTTGCTGCAAATACTTGCAACGAGCTACTTTCCAAAAATGTTGAGCAAGAATGAGGAAGAGAGAAAGATGTGAGAGATGGGAGAAATTTGAGCATAGTAACAGTAGGCAAAAAATAGATGAGAAATGAGGAGGGGAGGGGCTTTATTTATACTTGGGAAGCAAGATCTACCCCTCTTGGATGCTTTCTATTGACCACCTATTTCAATTAGGGGGTCAACTCCATGTGCCATGATGATATATACCTGATGGTGCTGCTAGTTTGAAGACTTCTTGGTTCTATAAGGCACTTTTGGCCTTCAACACGTGTTTTTGTAATTGGAATTTCCGCTCCCCTGCGTGGGATTATAATGTAATGGGTCTACATGGATCATAGTTTAGGTCGGTTGCCTAGGACTTCATCATTAGAGGAGTTCCTTTTATCGAGTGTTTTTTTTCCTTCAGGTTATTAATTTGGCTTAACCAACCTTATTAGTTTCCCTTGAGTTTTTCACTCCCACAATAGTCCTCCAAAGTGGTGAAAGACGTTCTAATGGTCGAGCCCTATGGTAGCCAGTGTCTAGGAATATTGTAAATGACCATGCTAGACATCTTCTAGAGTCTTGCAGAATTCCGTCGAGTCTAGATAGTTTTTTTTAATTTTTTTAAATTACCTATTTAATGGTAATTTTAATTAATTTTTGATAAAAATTGTAAAAACTGGTTCCTTGGGATTTTGATAGGTGTATTTGTGCTCAAACAAAATGGAATGAGACCCCCTACACCCTTGGACGAAGTTTCAACTCAATTGGACAAGTTTTGCTAGGTGTTTGTCCATGAGGAGTCTCAGTCAGTCTAAGACAACAATTTAATTGCTGGAATTGACAAAGTCAAACTTGTCAAATTTTTGTAATGTGAGCAAATTAATTAGAGAAAGAGTGGGAGAACTTAGCCAAACCCATTCCTAAGCTATCCTAACCCTTTCCCAACCTTCACTTCACCCCCTCACCTAGCCATTAAACCAAAACGTCTCTTTCCCCTAGAGAGTTGCGCCCCCCTTCTAGAAGATCTTTAGAAAATAAAAAAAATAATAAAGTGAGACTTCTTCTCTATTGGTGCGCCTCCCTAGACCCTCCAACTCACATTTTGACTTTTCAAACCCTTGCCAACTCATTCCAACTCATTTACCAAAACCCTAGGTGACTAAAACCCTAGGAAGTGCGCCCCCCTTCTTGAGATGCTCAATGTTGCTATGTGATTGACACTTGGAGAGCATCCAATAGGGGTAACTCTTGGCTCCTATGTATAGATAAGAGTCTCCCCTCCCTCATTTGAACATAATCTATTCTCTTGCAAGGTTACTCTACCAAAATTCCTCTTCTCTTCTCCTTTCTCGCCCACTCTCCTCTCTCATTCTTCTTGCTCTCTCTTTCTTTTCTCAAGCTTGGGTAAGTATTTGTCCTAGCTTGATTTCTAATAAAAAAATCTTTGGATGAAATATTGGCATTGAGTCTTCTTGGTGTCTTGGATCTACATTGAAGGTAACTTGTATTGGGTTTTGTTGAGTTTTGCTTATAGATCTAGTGTAGGGTGTCCAAACAAAGTATTTTGCTTGGATAGATCTATTGTAGTATTGCCATAGATCTTATGTGTAGTAGTTTCCTATTTTTAGCAAAGTATTTTGTTAACATCATTGGATCTACTCACCCACTTTGCTTATCTTGTAGCTTAGTCTCTCATATTTACATGTTACTAAGGGTTTAGAAAGAGTAATTTCAGATCTGGAAATTACCTTTTCACCCACTTATTTTCCTCATAAAAATTTCTGTTCTTATTTATCTATTTCCTCTAACACTTTGTGTACATTTTCTGCTTTTGAATAACTCTCTATCAACACATTATTTGCTGTCCTAAAGGTTAAAAATTTCTGGTTTTCACTAACATAAATTTTTTGAAGAATTTTGGTGTTTTTGTAGTATTTCCAGCAAGCACTAGCTTGTTGATTTTCTGCAGGTTGTCACCAAAAAAGAAAAGGAACATCCCATTTGGGGCCATATAAAGTCAAGAAAACTCCTCCCAAGTTGGGGTAACAAATACCCACTTCTCTTTCTCTCTAATTCTCGTTGTAATCAAGCCCAAGGGAATCCCAAGGGCTTGCATCTCTCAAACAAACTTAATTTTCTGCGTTTTATTTTTATTGTTTGCCTACACCTAGGAAAGAGTTTGGCAAAGCCAACCATCCTATATCGTAAGGCTAGGAACTTAGTTGTGGTTTATTGCTTCTAGTGCTTGTGTATGGTATATCTTTAGATTGTAGAAGCTATTTTCTTTTCATTGCTTAAGCCGTGGAGGCATAGTAACTTACTTTTGTTTTTCTAAGCATTTGTTTTTCCAAGTAATTACTTTGCTTTTAAGTTTTAATCACTTAATCTTTTTCAAGCTTAAGCAATTTATTTCACTTTACTTGCAAGCACTTAACTCAACTTAACTCAACATAATCTTTAAGGCTCAATTTACCTTAATAATTCTTAAGGCTTCAACTTATCTAGTTAATTAGATCACCTTTAACTGTTTCAACTTTGCCATAAAAAAAGAACCTAAGGAAGAAGCGGGGGGTACTAGATCAGGGATAGTCTCACGACACTAGGTGTCCCCCTTGTGGAGTACTTTTGTTCCCGGATTGACCAGTGGAGCTAGGGTGTGGCCTTGTTTGCCTCACTTCTTGAGCACCCAACAATCTTTTTGGTATAAGCGGGGAGAGTTTTAGGGAAGTAACATGGCTTTAGGATTCACACTTTAACTTAATCAACTAAAGCAATCCTAAAACTTGATCCACCTTAAACTTGGTATAATCTCTTAATCTTTTGATGGTTTAATGCTCTTTAACTTTGCAAGCATTTAACTTAAGTCACTTTACATGCAATCTTATTTGAGCAATTGTGGATAATTAACTAGAAGTTGCGCATCTCTTTCCCGTGGAGGCTCTTTATTTGGATCTTGCTTTTCATCTTTATCCACCCCTTGAAGTTGCCCATCCTTTGGAGGCACTTCTTGTTTGGGCTTGTAATTGTGTGTTGATGTCATTGAAACCACCCCTTGAAGTTGTGCATCTTGTAGAGGCACTTCATTGTTTGGGTGTGTTGGCTTGTTGTGTTGTGGTGATCTCGTCTTGAATGCTCTTTTCTTTCCCTGCACAAATAAGTCAAGTTAGTTAGTTCTTGCCCATTTCATCTTGTTAATAGTTGTTGTATCTTTAGTATTCTTTATATTCATTTGTGTAGATAGTTGTTTCATGTACTTGTATCTAATTCAATTGTAAGTAGTGTAAAGTAATTCTTTTGTATCTAATTGTAATCTTTTGGAAAGTTTAATCTCCCTTTAACTTAGTTGACCCCTTGCCCAATCATAGGCACTAGTCTTAGTTGACTTAAGAAAAGGTCTGCTTCTCATTGAAGTCTTGCATTTGCATTGCTGACTCTCATATAGGCTAGATCCCCCTAGACCTTTAACCAATTAAAATTAACTCCTAGACATAATCTTTTAACTCACATAGTAACTAGGGTCTACCCCCGTTGGCTTCCCTAGGAGTAAGCCTAGACGAAAAAAGTTCAAGTCGAAGTGACAGTGGGCTTGAACTTAGACATTGTGTCTCTGAGGACACATCGAGTGGATTGAGACTTAGTCCACGTTTGCAAGTGTGTATAAGGACGACAACACTTTCCAAGTGTCAATCCTTAAGCATCATTGAGCATCTCAAGGAGGGGGGCACACTTTCTAGGGTTTTAACATGTTAGGGTTTTGGTAGCTAGTGGGAAATGAGTTGGCAACCACTTTGACAAGTCAATGCATGAGGTGGAGCCACAAGAAGGGCACACTTAGGGAAAAAGGAGGCCCCACCACTTAATTTTTGATTTTCCATAGTTTTCTCTAGAAGGGGGGCACAACTTCCCTAGGGGAGATGACTTTTTGATGTGATGGCTAAGTGGAATGGATGGATTAAGGCTTAGAAAGGGTTTAGATAGCTTAGTTATGGGTTTAGGCATCATCTCCCATCTTTTCTCTAACCATTTTGCTGATATTACAAAAAATTGACATTTTGATTATGTCAATCAAGCAAGTAAATTGTTGTTTTAGACTGACTTAGACTCCTCATGGACAAACACCTAGAAAAACTTGTCCAATTGAGCCGAAACTTGGTCCAAGGGTGTAGGGGGTCTCATTCCATTTCTTTTGAGCACAAATACCCCTATCAAAATCCCAAGGACCTAGTTTTTACATTTTTTATCAAAACTTAATTAAAATTACCATTAACTAGGTAATTTTAAAAAATTAAAAAAAATACCTTACACTCGACGGAATTTCGCAAGACTCTAGGAGATGTCTAGCATGGTCATTTACAATATTCCTAGACACTAGCTACCATAGGACTTGACCATTAGAACGCCTTTCACCACTTTGGAGGATTATTGTGGGAGTGAAAAACTCAAGGGAAATTAATAAGGCTGGTTAGGCCAAATTAATAACCTGAGGAAAAAAAACACTCGATGAAAGGGACTCCTCTAATGATGAATTCCTAGGCAACTGACATAAACTATGATCCATGCTGACCCATTACATTATTATCCCACACAGGGGAGCGAAAATTCCAATTACAAAAATAAGTGCTGAAGATCAAAACTGCCTTGTAGAACCAACAAGTCTTCAACTTGGTAGCACCATCAGGTGCATATCTTCATGGTACATGGAGTTGACCCCCTAGTTGAAATAAGTGCTCAACATCTGGCTCCACATGGGGGCGTGTGTTTGATCTTCACTTTCTGAAGGAGAGCATATGAGAATCCAACATCTACAAAACAAAGTGCTCACCAATACCCAACATAAATACATGTATAAGATGAATAATAAAATGCTATAAACAATAATTACATCATGAAATAACTATTGTACAACAATTACCAAATGAAACTATGATACAATGAATCATCTAAGTAACATAATTACATAATGAATAAAATAATACAAAACTGAAATAAAGGAGAAGGGTTAGAGATACGTTACAAAGGGCGTCCCTTTGGACACCAAGTTGCCCATCATTTGAAGAAGAGTTTGAGCTGTTTTCCATTCCTTGGAATGTTAATGGGCTCACCATCCAAATGCCTGAGATGGAAAGAATTAGGACCTGCTATTTCCCGGATCACATATGGACCCAACCACAAACTGTCAAACTTGCCATGTTTTCCTGGTTTCTCTCTGCCTTTATCCCATAGCAAAACTGTATCCCCAACTATGAAGTCCCTTTGCCTTGCTGACTTATCAAAAACTTTCTTAACTTTACTTTGATTTCTACAATTCTGATCATAAGCCCTTCTTCTGTTTTCATCCAATTCTATAATTTGATGGACCCTGTTCTGAACTGCATCCTGTTCTATAGAAAAATCTTGAACTGAACCATAAGTAGGAAGTCTAAGGTGCACTGACAACCTAGCCTCTAAACCATACACTAACTCAAAAGGACTTTTCCCTGTTGTTGCTTTCTTAGTAATTCTGTCAGCCCATAATGCATGTTTAATCTTACTATCCCAAGATCTTTTGTTTTCTCCAACAATTTTCTTAACTATGGTCATTAAATTTTTATTACTTAACTGAGCTTGACCATTTCCTTGGGGATAGTAATCTGATGCATATGACAAAATAATACCATACTTGAAACAAAAGGAAGACATTTCTGCTGAACAAAAAGCCTTAGCATTATCTGTCACTATCTTTGAAGGCACCCCAAATCTAGTAATAATCCTATCTTCAAGGAAATCCATAACAACCTTTTCAGTTGCCGACTTTGTGGGAATGGCTTCAACCCACTTGGTGAAGTAATCTATAGCTGTAATAACCCATGAATACCCATTACTTGAATTATCCTTGAACTTTCCAATGAAGTCCAAACCCACTGCTGAAAAGGTGCTTCAACCACAACTGGTTGCAAGGGGAGAGCAACTAATTTCTGCTTTCCTGTGAAAAGCTGACAAGGCTCACACTTTCTAACAAACTGATGCACATCTGAAAAGATTGTGGTCCAATAATATTATGCTCTAAGGATTTTGTGTGTAGTAGTTTTAGCAGCAAAGTGTCCACCACAAAATCCACCATGGAATTCATCCACTAGTTTCTTTGATTCAACATCATCCACACATCTAAGGATAACTCCATTAGGGTTTTTCCATCCTAATCCATCTCTAGTGAGGACATACTTAGAAGATTTTAACCTCAAAGCCCTTTTCTTATGACCCACTAGATGACTTGGACATGTGAGGTTCTTAAGATAGAAGATAATATCTGCATACCACTCAACTTGTTCAAGATTTAATAAATTAGGGGAGATCTCTTGATTATTGTTATGACAAATCATACCCAAGGCCCTTTCATTCCCTTCAGTTAACATTTTGGCTAAACCTTGACCCTTAACCAACTTGGTGGGTTTGATTTCCAAATCATACTCTTGGATTTTTGCAATCCATCTACCCCTTGAGCCTAATCCTTCTGACTGAGATAAGACATCCTTAACTGCTGAATTAGGCACATAACCAATTACCTTGGAATAGCCAATGAAGACTCTAAAGTGTTTAAGTGACTTCACCAAGACATATGCTTGTTTCTCAAACATGGGATACTTCAATTTTGTGTTCTGCAAGGCCCTACTCATATATGCAATGGGTTGATCATGGCCTTGATCATTTTTCTGAAACAAGACACCAACAATAGTATCTTCAGAAGCAAAAGAGAAAATCTGAAAGTCCTTAGAATAATCTGGACTAATACGGATGAGAGCTTCAAATATGGCAACTTTAATATCTTGGAATGCTTTCTTACTCTCATCATTCCATTCAAACTTAACATCCTTCTTAAGCAACTTATATATAGGTTTCACAATTTCAGCATAATTAGGAATGAACCTATGAACAAAATTGGTCCGGTCCAAGAAGGATTGGAGAGATTTCTTAGAAATAGGCAAGGGCACCTTTCCAATTGCCTCAACTCTCTCTGGGTTTAACTTGACCCCATCTTTTGAAATAATATGGCCCAAGAGTTTACCTTCTGTCACCCCCAAAAACTGACTTAGCAGGATTCAAGGAAATTCCAAACTCTCTACACCTTTCAAAAACCTGTTTAAGATGACCAATATGACTCTTCCCATCCTTAAAAAAAATTGTCAAGTCATCCTGATATATTTCAATTAATTTTCCAATTAACCCTCTAAATGCATAATCCATAGCTCTTTGAAAAGTAGCTTCAACATTTGATAAACCAAATGACATTCTTAAATATTCAAAGGTACCCCATGGAGTAGTGAAAGTAGTCTTATGCCTATCTTCCTCTTTAAGTTTGATCTGATTATATCCTGAAAATCCATCAAACATGGAAATCATTCCTGATCCTGTTACTCTTTGTAGTAAAGTTTCCATCTTGGGAAGAGGATAATTGTCCTTTGTGCATGCAATATTTAAGTTTATGAAATCAATACATAGCCTTCTTTTTCCATTCTTCTTCCTAGAAACAACTAAGTTTGAACACCATGAAGAATGTCTTGTTTGGGCTATGCTTCCTGCTTCTAACATTTTCTGTAACTCCTGTTGGACCAAAGGAGCTAACTTGGGGTTAATCTACCTCAATTTCTGTTTAAAGGGCTTAGTATCTTCCTTCAAAGTAATCACATGCTGAATCACATCCTCCCTATAGACCTTGAGTTCATCATAAGTGAAAGCCAAAACATCCCTATATTCCTTTAATAATTTGATAATTTCATTTCTTTCTTCTATAGGGGTGCTTTTACCAATTTTCTTTTTAACAGAAACAGGGTAAAATTTATATTAAAAGAGTTGCGAGTAAACGCAGGAGGAGTACAATCTGTTCTATAGGAGTTATAAAAACAAAATTCACTCCCCTGTATACTCCCAGAAGGGAGTAATGGGCAGGGGTAGTGTTTTCTAGTATGCTAAAGCCTGTTTGAACTACTACAGTGAAAACCATGCAAAAAGACCCTAATAAAAACACGGTGAAACACAACATACACTTAGAGTTTGTTTCGGTCCGGTTCAGGGGCGTCTTCCTCTGTTGGAGGCCGCAGATTGAGGTCCAGGCGCGGTCGAGGTCCTGGCGAGGAGGCTTCGTCGAAGATGGCTGTAGTCTGGGAGGCCAAAGGTGACGTAGGCCCAGCCACAAATTGAAGAGCCTCTATCTACTGTCTTAACGCTTCACACTCATCCTTGTTCCTTTGTTGTTCTCCTCGATGCTGAATGGTAATTTCAGTTATGGATAGCACTTGGGCTGAAAGAGCTCTAAGTTGAATCTGTAAGTTTTGAACCGTGCTCACTAACTCATCATGCTCTTTTGCTAAAACCGTGCGCTGATTTTGCCAAAATTTCTTGCCCTGTCTATTTGAATTATGCTAGGAATGGTGTCTGTGCTCAAGGGGGGAGTGAGATTCGCTCCCCTCTTCAAGGTATAGAGTGTGCCTACGAAATGAGCCACTCCTCCCCTAATATGCTCCATCACCCTTGCTGGATTCAACGAACGGATCCGATTTCCCGAATTTAGCCATGAGCTGCAGCCATATCCGCTGTTGGCGTTGGTACTGTTCACATTACCTGAAATCAATGCGTAGTATGCCCAAGGCGTCATGCTGAATATGTTCTTCCCACTCTAGGTCTTGAATTCACGTGCAAGAGCAGCCGTAGGGACGTCGAAATGACCTCCCAAGTCGGGGGAACTGGTTAAAAGGAGTAGCGTGACACGCGTTGAGGTGAGGGGGGAGGCGTCTAGGTGTCGAGAGGTGAGGTGAGGCAGCTTGTGGCTGTTGCCAAGTGCGTCAGGTGTCGGGGGCAGAGGGGAGGCGTTATGATGGGACGAGTTCGTGACCCAGACCAGGATCCAAATTCACGTGTCGCGCTGAGTAGGCAGGTGTGCTGGCTGCCAAGTGTTAAGAGCCCGACTGAAATGCAGCGTGGTCATGGAATGGATTTATATTGTGCGAGGCCATTGACTACTAGCGAGCCTTGCTCCAGGGCGATGGCCATATTTGCTTGGGCGTCGACCAATTGATTGTTTCTTCGGAGGACATGGAAGAGGAAAATAATGGAGAAGTGTTTGAGTGTTGCCGAAATTCGTTGGAGTATGGCCTTTAAGTGAAAATTTGGGGGGTGAGATCCTTTGCGTGCATGGTTTATAATTATCCTGGAGTCACCGATCACCGAGAGGGAATGGATGTTCAGGCTTTTGGCGAGAAGAAGGCCTTGATACAGGGCATAAGCTTCGGCTTGGTTATTAGTTGCGATGCCAAGATTCCAATGGTAGGAGAGTGTTTGAATTCCTCGTGGGCATGTGATGACCCCTCCCGCTCCTGCCACCCTGGTGCTTTTACCTATTTTCACCATCATAGGCTCTTTTTCATTTCCTATGTTGACCTCCAAGTGGTCACATGGTTTTTCATTTGACTCTTCTTTATGCTTGTGGCCATCTTGTCTATCAAATATATTTTCTTGAGCAATAAGACACCTAGGAACTGGATTAACCTTATTGTCATTTTCTGTATAGTTACAACAATCCTCTTTATCATTGGCATGAAAATCAGAAAATTCTTGTATTTGAGTAAAAAATCTAATAACCTGTTTATCATCATCAAAAATTTGCTAGTGATCCATATTATCTGGAACTGAGGGTCTAAAAATTACTTCCACAAAAATATTCTCTCTAATCAACTCATGGGAAAGTTGAAGTGTGGAACCAGCTACAGCGAGCTCATCAGCCTTAGAATTCTGTTTCCTAGGAATAGAAATAAGATTCAAAGCATCAAGGTCTTTAATGGAGTCCCATATTGCATTCCTATATTTCTTTAATTTTTTGACTTGCAAGCAAACTTATTCTTAAGTTGTTGATTGACTAAATCTGAGTCTCCCTTGATATACAAACATTTGACACCCATATCTTTGCAAACCTCCAAACCAAGCAACAAAGCCTCATATTCAGCCACATTATTAGTTGCATCAAACTCCAATCTATAAGCAAACTTAAATTCTTGACCATTTGGAGATTGAATGACTATTCTTGCACCTTTTCCAGATCTAGAAAAAGCACCATCAAAATTCATATACCAAACTTCATCAACTCTATCATCTTTAATTTCCTCTTCTAAAGGCACTAGAGTTAGATAAAATAACATAATTTCCAAGATCATCTTCTCTATACTTTAACTCATTCCTAGGATTTCTTGGGTCTTCAACATGATACCTCCTTTCCAATTCTCTATTCAACTTAAAAGTATATCCATCTGCAGTAGGGATGGTAGCATATGTTAAATCCATTTGTAAATTACCCCCCAAATCTGTAGTTGTCTTCCTAGAAAGCAACATTCCCCAAGCATCAGGCATATCTATCACAACAATATCCATTTCAACCATGATGTCTGGGAAAACAGCTAAGTGTACTTGCAAACTCTTGATTAATCCATGCACTTTAATCATTTTACTGTCCATGGCACAAATGTTATGGTAAGGTCTAGATATCCTTAAGTTTAATTGCTCCATTACCTTCTTAGTCATAACATTTGAACTAGCCCTTGAGTCAAGCATGCAATTATGAAGCACTTTATTGTTCACAAGTAGAGAAAGGAAAAAAGGCCGATTCTTTTCATTCCCCCTATCCCAATTCTGCAAAATTACTGGTGCATCTTGGTAAGCTACTGTTGGATGTCTATCAACAATATTTTGAGGAGGATCTTCTATGGTTTTAAGTAATTTTTCCCTTTGAGAAGGGATCTTCATGATTTCTGAAATATGAACCAACATCTTTGCATTACTTAACCATCCACCTAAGTCAATATTCAAATCTAAGCTTGCATGCACATTTGACTTAGGAGGAGTTGGAGCTACCTTGGGAATGTTTGCTTGATTTCTATCCTGATTTCTATTTCCATTCCTTTGGTAGGTAATGCCTCTATACTTAGCCATTTCTGAAACTTGTTGGGGTGTAGGCTTAGGCCCAAATTTTTCAGTTGCCTTATCAACAACATTGTTCATGCAACTTGCACTACTACCTTGTTTAGCAAATTCCATCCAATCATACATTCCAACATTATACTTCCTACCACACATACTAACTTGTTCATTTCCTTGATTACCATAGTCATCTTCATCACAACCCTCAAGAAAAACTGGACAAGTCATTTCCTCATGAAATTCACCACATGGCCTACAATAAGGTATGGCTTGATGATCTACCAAGTTGGTGGACTCAAAAGGATTAGGTGGCCTTTGATCATGTGGAGGGGTTCTCTTTGGCCACTTATCATTTGGCTTATGATGAGGTCTATTAACGTGTCCCCTCTCCATAGTGATCAATCTATTTTGCAAAACATTAATTTGATTGGCATGGTTAATTTCCATTTGCTCAACCAATTGGGTCAATTCCTTAATTCCATTATTAGAAGACTCTTGACCCTCTACTTTCTTCTTCTTCTCCTCAACACTCTTGGAAGAAGAAGCTCTAGAAAAACCAGGAATGTTGGACTTCCTAGCATCCTGCATATTCTTATCAATCCTCACTACAAAAGTTTGTGCTTCATTAAGATTTTGAGGATTCTTATTCCTTAATTGATATCTCATTTCTCCCTCATAAACTTCCATATAATAAATCAAGATTGCAACATCTGAAGGCTTAATTGTAGTAGGGAGACTTTTTACCAAGTCATTAAACTTCTTATTAAATTCTTCCATTGGTTCATTTTCTTTTTTCTGACTTGAGCTAAGGGCAGCTAGTAAAAATCTGTTCTCTTTTTGGTCACCCCACCTTTCCTTGAAAGCTGTAACTATTTCGGCTAGGGTGCTAAATTTGTTGGGATCCTGCTTTGAAAACCATTCTGCAACATCCCCTTCTAAAGAGTAGACAAATAGTGTCATCTTAACATCCTCTTCATCATGACCTCGACACCATTTGAATACACATAGATCAAAATTCAGAATGTGAGAATGTGCACTAACAACATTGTTCCCCTGAAAACAAGGCAGCTTCTCAATTGTTTTTTCAGGAATTGTGTGAAGAGCCCTTTGGATGGCTGCAAAATTCAAAGGTCTCAAAAAGGCACTCATGATTACGTTAGGATTATTAGTTGGAGCATTAACAGTTGGTTGATTATTAGTTTGAAACAAGAATTGGATATCAGTGAGTGCTTCTTCCCCAAGACTTTCGAGTAGCCTTCTAGGAGCAAGGCGATTTAATCTCCTCCTATAAACCTTTTCAAGTTCAGGAAAAGAGTAAGTCACTCCTTGTGAAGTGCTCCTAGTAGTATACTTCAAAGATTTGTTCAATGGAGTCGCCACTTGGAGAGAAAACAAACAAAAATAAACCAATCCAAGTTTAAAATTTTTTAGGGACTAAAGTTTATTACTTAGTTTTCAAAGAATAAATTAGTTAAGTCGTTTAGACCAAGGATAAAAGACTTATCCCCGACAATGACGCCAACGATGTTGTTGTTGTTATACACACTTGCAAACGTGGACTAAGTCCAATCCACTTAGTGTGTCCTTGGAGGCACAATGCCTAAGTTCAAGCCCATTGTCACCTCGACTTGAACTTCTTTCGTCTAGTTTTACTCCTAGGGAAGCCAAGGGGGGTAGACCCAAGTTACTATGTGAGTGATTAAGGTGTTCTAGGAGTTGATTTTAATTAATTAAAGGTTGGGGGAGTTTAGCCTATATGTGAGGAAAGCAATGTGAAGTGCAAGATTTCAATGCAAAGGCAACCCTTTTCCTAAGATAACTAAGACTAGCGCCTAAGGTTGGGCAAGGGGTCAACTAAAGTTAAAGAGATTAGAAATCAAACTTTTCAAAGATTACAACAAGATACAAAAGAATTACTTGATACAAGATTTACAATTGAACTAGATACAAATGAATGAAATAGACAACTATCTACAAAGTTAATAATATCTAAAGATACAACTAGATACAAAGATACAAGTTCAAATAATGCTAAATAGTAAATGAAATAAACTACACATGCATCAACCAACCATAGTGAAAATTTAACAGTAAAAGTAATTGACCCTTGTATGACATGTGACAAATTTGATGAGTTTCTTCCCTCTTTGGTACAAGTCATTAATCCATCCACATTCTGTATGCTTGATAATATCATGCATCAAAAGGTTCAAGGTGTGCACTAAACACCCAGACCAAAAGATGTGTGGATAATTCTGCTCAATGATTTTACCTACTCCCTTACAATTTGCTGCATTATCAGTGATTACTTGAATCACATTAGAAGGACCAACATCATTAATCATTTTCAAGAGGAGATCTGAAATGTTTTGAGAAGATGCAATGATTGAAGAGGAGTCATCTGCTGTAAGAAACACTATACCGGTAGCAGAAACACCAAGAACATTGATCAAATGTTGGTTTCTAACATTTGTCCAACCATTTGATACAATGGATACCGCAAAGTCCCCCCAATCATCTGTAAACCGTCTTAGAGATCTTTGAATTTTTGCTCTTTCCCTGTCAAGTAACATAGTTCTAGCTTTCTCATAGGAGGGGCTCTTATATCGTTTGGGGGCTTCGTTAATTCCCTTGACAAGATCATGCCAATAGGGGGAGTGAAGCACATTGAATGGGATACCACAATCATAGAGAAATCGAATCACTTTTGCATCCACCTCATCCCTCCTCCAATATCAAAGAAATCTTCTATTGTTCTTCTAGATCCAGAGGTTCCAGAACCATGAGGAGATGGAGATGTGTTGCCACCAAATTTAGATGAGGCATCAGATTGAAGCTTTTGTTTTTACCATGCTGTCTTTCTGCAACTTTCTCTATCTTTATGTATTTTTGTCTCTCTTCCTTGGATATCTTAGGGCAAATTGTGATCCCAATGGCCCCCTTCTTGTCATCACTATCCATTACACCACAAAGATGCCTACTCACACTGGTATATGAACCGATAAAAGGTTTTCCGTCATGACAATCATGAGGACAAAAAAATTTAGTGGTTCCACCACTCCCCTCCTCAACTTTTGTCACAAATATCCACAAGGGTGTTGATGAAGCTTTGACACCTTCATTGCCCTCTTTACTTTCTTGATCCTTTTCAAACCCTTCACTATCTTCATATTGTGGCTCATCATGAGAATGACCACTATCCTCTTCTTCCCTCCGATGCCTAGTCCCTGCCAAGACCATGAGAACCAAAAAAGGAATGATAAACCAAAATAATACCATTTTCCTCAAGTTTTTGATGAACAACCTGCAATGAAATGAGGGAGAAGAAGGAACGGGAAAGAGTAGGAGAGGATAAAAAACCATAAACAAAGTTAACCCAAGGAAATGAGGGAGTTGGGGTTTGGTGTTAGAATTAGGGTAAAATTGCAAAACAGTAGTATCTTTTAATTTCAGTGATCAAAGACAGCAAGATCTATATATCAACAGAGATAGAACACATTGAATGTAGATCTATGAAAGACAACAATAAACTTATAAAGAAAACTCTGATCTAATATAAACTCAGATCTAAGGAAATAGTGCTCTGATTTAAAGTAACAGTAAACAGATCTGAAAAATACAATAGATCTATAAGGCTATACTCAGATTTCACATCTAACAATTTAGTCTGATCATTACTCAATTGAATACCTTGTAAATTCAAAACATGTCTTCAGATCTAATCAATGCTAATTAGGTTAAACAATTCTGTAGTAAAATAAAAAACAAATCAGAGAGAGATGAATAAGTTGCTTACCTGGTACAGCAACCTTACCTTGAAGAAGAACAATAACCATAGAAGAAGTAGGACCCTTTTATATGCTCAGACAAAGGTTCAGTTCATAGATCTTTTATGGATCTCATGCCAAAGAATGAAGAAGCTTTCTTGCCACCAAGCAAAAAGGGCCACAGGAAGGAAAACCCAATCCCAACAGAGGTTATAAATGCCCAAACCCTCACACAGTAAAACCCTTACCCCAAGAGACTTTAGAACTGAAAACTGGACTGTGTATAAACCCTTATCTCAGCAGAGAACAGAACTGAACTTGTTAGGTATGCTTCAGCAAATGGCACCCCACAAGATTACCCTAGCAAGAGGGCCGTAGACTAGAAGTCTCTCCACACACAGCAGACAAAGAAAGGGGCTGAAAACCCTTACGTACTGTTCACACACGGATAGGTTGCACTCAAGGAGACTCGCTGCTACCCATAGCACCAACCCTGCAACAAAGGAAGGGAGCTGCACCTAGCAGCCACTGCAAACAACAGTCAATGGAAGAGGCCGGATCTGGAAAGGGAGGCTGCACCTACATCCACAACAAACACTAGAGGAGGCCGCTGCTACACCCATAACAAACACTAGAGGAGGCCGATGCTACAGAGAAAGAGATCAGCGCTAGCTCACAAGAAAGATAGATGAGAGAAAGGTGAGGGGGGGGGTTTAATTTATAGTAATTAGGCTAGGTCAAGGGTTAGATTAAAACAAATTAAAATCACATGTTTAAATTTAAATTTAAACATGTAATAATAAACATTTAAAATTAACTTTAATTTTAACCCTTGAATAAGACAACAAAACCCCAAACCAATCATGCAAGGGTAAAGGAGGGTTTGCAAGGTGGCATTACTCATTCCTTCATATCACACGGTGAACCTATTACTTTATCATCACTGCATATGGGACTTATCCCTCGTGGTTATGTCCTTCTTCAAGGAAGGTCATGTACCATCAAATACTTGATAGAGAATCAAGTAGCCCCAGAACTTTTCCTGGGGTCTTATCCACCAAGGTCATAGACCAAGGATCAACCCATGCCGTATGCATGGGTACCCTGGACTTTTCCTGGGGTCTTATCCACCAAGGTCAGAGACCAAGGATCAACCCATGCCGTATGCATGGGTACCCTGGACTTTTCCAGGGGCCCTAGGCTTATCTAGGGGCTTTAACTGCTTGGTCCTAGACCAAGAACCCCAGTC
>ML778488.1:205995-216515 GCA_009831015.1 Picea engelmannii
CAAGTCCAAAGTTCTTCAAATGTCGGGTACTCCTTCCTTGTGTTCATGATTGCGGCAAATGCATCCCATGTCTTGGGAAGACCATTGAGTACTATGTTCACCAATTCCTTTTCTGAAGTGATCTCTTCAATAGCTTGTAGTTGGTCTCTTAGCTAGGAGATCCTTACAAAGTAGGATGTTATGCTATCGTCATCATTCATCTTCATGTCACGGAGCTCATTCTTCAGACTCATAACTTGTCCAATGTTTCTGACTGAGAAGAGATTTGTTAGGGCATCATACATCTTCTTCGATGAGTCAAGATGGGAGATGTAGGGTATCAAGTGGTCTTTTATGGAATCCACTATGATACTCATGGCATTGATGTCAATATCTTTGAACTTCTCCATAGCTGCAACGTTCTGCGGTTCCTTCTCTTCTCCTTCTTCAAACTCTAGCTTCACGATCTTTCCTTTCACAATGTCCAACACTTTATTCTTAGCAAGGATGAGGTCAATCCTTGTTTTCCATGCTCTGAAGTTAGAGGCTCCATCTAGCTTGTTCTGAGACCTCATAGAGTTCGTCATGGCTTGCTTGACTTTGTCAAACCCTAGATTTGACCAGAAATCCAAACTTCATGTCTTGGCCTTCTGAGAGTACCAGGAGTTGCGCTGTGCTAGGGCGCACTGATCTATCCGAAGATTAGGTCAATCTCGTCACTTAAGGTGCCTCGACAAGAGGTTTAGGGTTTCTGCAACTGCTTCTGCTAGTAACTCTAGTTGCAGTGCTTTTGGAAGCTGCTCCTGCTAGTAACCCTAGCGGCAGTTCCTCAACGAGCTCAATATCTAGCGGCTATGTTTCTTTCCAACGTTTTAGGCTGATTGAAGGGGTGTGGGCCCATAACCTGTTAGAATATAGAGGATTGTGCTTGTTTTACCATTGACGATACCCTCGTCACCCAACCACAGGCCGAAGCCTCCCTTCGAGCACCTTAACCTTGACCTGAGAATTCCTCCGGAACCAAACCCTAGGCTAGATATCCAAACAATCAATCCCCAAGGATAGCGCATCACAAAACACTAATCAGATGTTCCAAACCCTAGCCAAGAGATATTCAAGCCAATACTGAAACTAGCTGCTGCTGCAGTTGCACCTGCAACCCTCCTCCAAACCTGCGCACCAGACTGCAACTGCAGTGCGCACCAACTGGGAAACTGCAATTCTGAGATGCTGTCAAATGAGAACTAGCGCCCTGTATTTATAGTAATCCTGCCAGTTTGCTGGGGCCGACTTCTCCTTCTGGGTATGTGTCTGTTCAGTATATTATTATTAATTCTGGCCGACTTCTTCTCTTGGAGGCTAATAGCCTAATATAAATTATCTTCTTGAGCCGACAAGGCTTCTAGGGTTATTAGCCAATTCATTAGTGTTTCTCTTGCTTCCCGGAGTCTTCTATTCTCGTCAGGTTCACACGTGGGGGTAAATACCTCCCGCAGCTACCATAATATTAACATGTGGTTCATTCTTCTATGACAAAAAGGGAGAGAATGCTAAGATTGATACAACTGCTAGAAAACATGAATAAGAAAAAGAAAGCATGTTATAAAAGAAATAATAAATGATGGGATAATAAATGACCAAGTCAAAACCCAAAGGTTAGCTTGAGCTCTACCCCCTCACTATGGGGCGATCGCCCCTAGTCCTAATGCATTGAATGCATATCAATTAAAAGGACTTAATCCTAGTAAGAGAAAAAAGAAAGAATAAAGTGCTTGAAACTTGAAAAGGGGACTTGCAATGCATAAAAATAATATCAAAAGGCAAGAAAAGGGGTTTCGAATACACACACTGTCGAGGAAAGGGTATCTGAAGCAACAAACGCTCCCTCTACAAAATTGCTCATGGAGATGGACAAAGTACGATACCTTGCATGTTAATGACTCCATCACCCTGAAGTAACCCCAACTGTTTCATTCACCATACTTGCACTTTGAAAGGTTTCTTGGGAAATATCACTCTACTTGGGTACTGACACACCTAATAGGGTCTTTTGATAGTCCTCCCATACTTAAACTTGTCAAATTGCATATAATCTTAAGCTAATGTGAAGTTTGAAGAAGATACCTAGTGTGAATTGCTTACGTGGCTTTTGTATTAAGTGATGGCTTACTTTGTATGATTCTAATGACTATGGTATCTTGTAGTTGTTGGTTTTACTTGATTCTATGGGCCTTGTTTGGTCATGGTGCCCCTTGACATGGTCCTTTGGAGGATGTTTTCATGATGACACCCAGGACTCTGTGCACCATTCAGAGGATGTTGCATACTTGATGCAAGGTGTTGGGCCATATGATGATTGGACATACCTTTGGACACCTTCTCATACCTCCTAGACCTTGGATGATGAACATATGAGTTCATATATTGTAGATATGGTCGGATCGGTCTCAGATGGGTAGGAAGCCCATAGGCTAGACAAAGCACCGCTGAGCATATTAGGGTTTGATCGGATGATTTGGCACTTGGAGATGATGACACACCTCTTTGGAGAGGTTATGGAGCCCTTTTCACTTGTGACATCACCTCCTATCCCTTGGACGTTGCACCTATGATGATGACGTCATGCTTGGATGCTAATTGAGTTGACCTAACATGGGATGATCCTTCTTGATGATGAGTTTGAAGGTTTTCAGGTCCTATTAAGCATGCCTACTGGGTCTGTCTTTGACCACAGTTAGGCTCTAAGTTTCAACTGTTATGTAAGGTATTTGCTGCTGTTTTAGGACAGCCAACAGTCTAAGAACTTCTTGCTTATTTGTTACGGTTGCAATTCCAATTTTAGGTGCTCTAGCAAGTAGTTTTAGTAACCAGAAGTTAGCACATGCATACTAAAATAAGTACAACACACCTAAAGATCTTTATAGCTGAAAATGAATAGATCTAAGAGACTAACACATGCATTTTTGTACACAGGTATTTTTGGTCAACATGACCCTGGATAAACCCCCCCCGGGGAAAACCAGTTTGGGATATTTGTCTATATAATGATGATTAAAGTAAGAGATACAACAAGTAATGAAATACAATGGAACCTATATACATAGCCTTGCCACTAACCCCACGTCCTAGCTTAGGAGAGTGATTTAGAGATAGAAAAGCTCAAAGCTAGATCTTACCCAAGCTCACACGTGGGAGGTAGGCTGTACCAATCCTCCTCCCAAGCTGTGAGCTACTAAAATCAGCAAGAAGTGACTAGATCTATGCATAAAAAGCTAGAAGAAGTGAAGAGAAAAGTTGATAATGTTACCCACTTGAAGAGAAGGGTCTTGGAGTGTTGTGTGGACGTTTTTGGGGTAGCATAACCCTCTCAACCAAATCTGAACCTGCAAAAACCAACAAGGTATACTTGCTGGAAAAGCTACACACAACAAACAAAGATGAAAAATTTCTAGTTTTGGTAGAAATTTTTCACATAGAAAATTTTATGAAGAAAGTAGATTTTAGATGACCATTCTAAGATGTTAAGCTAGCTGAAATATATATGAAAGGACAACAAGAAAGAATGAGAAAAGAAGATGAGAAAATGAGGAGTTTGAATGTGCTTTAAGGGAGGACTCTTCCTTGAGGCATTCCCATTAAAACCCTTGAAGCCAAACCTGCAAAAACTTAGCAAGATCTATGCATACCGAGATAATATGGCTGAATGTGCTAATAAGATGAAATACTTTCACCCTATCTAGCAACTCACATATATAGATCTACAAGAATACTTGTTGTTAGATCTATTCAAATAAAATACTTTACCCAAGATCTAGGCTATGCATAAATCAAATCAAACACATACAAATTTACCTCACATGTAGCAAGAACAAAAATACTTGTTGCTCTTCCAATGATCCTCCAAAGTTTCTCCTTTATATTACTCAAGAAAGGGATATTGGAGAAATACTTGTTCCAAAACCCTAAGAGCCAAAGAATGGAAGAGAGATGGAACAATAAAGAGAGAGAGAGAGAGAGAGAGAGGAAAATCAAGTAGCATAACATTAGCTCAAGATATGGTAAGCAAAAGAGGGTGAGAAGGGTTCCTTTTATACTTGGAGAGGCAAACTCACCCCTCTTGGATTAATGCCAAGTGTCCACCACCAAGCATAAGAGGAGATCCCAAGGGTAGGGTGCACCCTCTAGGGTTTGTGAGGTAGATCTAGGGTGTGGATGAGTGAGGGAATGTTGGGATCACACAAAAAGGTAGTGGGAGGCTAGGGGATGTGTGCCAAGTGAGTGGAGAAGGCCCAAATAATTTTTAAAATTTATTTAGAATTTTCCCAAGTGGGGGGGGGGGCATAACTTCCTTAGGAGGGCGCACCACTTGGGGAATAGGAAAGGAAAGGGAAGCAATCAATGAGGGAAATGGAGTGGGATCACTCTAGGAGGTGACGTGGGGGATGAGGGAAAGCACACCTACCAAGAGGAGGGTCCACCACCCCTTCTAGAATCAAATTCCATCATTTTATCACCAAGGGGGGTGTAACTTCCCTAGGAGGGCGTGAGGGTTTGAGCGGTGTGAGGGGGTAAGGGGTTAGAGAAGGTTAGAACAAGTTGGGTGGGTAGGTTTAGGCTTAGGAAACCTCTCTCAATCTTATTCCATCTTTACATCACATCTATTTTCTCATTATTACAATTTTTACATTTTTGCTATGTTTGGACTTAGCAATTAAAATTGTTGTTTTTGACTGACTGACACTCCGGGTGGACAAACCCATAGCAGAAGTTGTCCGACTGAGTTGAAACTTGGTCTAGGGGTGTAGGGGGTGCTATTCCATTTCTTTTGAGCACAAATACCCCTATCAAAAACCCAAAGACCTAGTTTTTACAATTTTTGCTCAAAAATAATTAATTAATTAAATAATTAAACCTCCAAACTTAGGGAAATTTAATTAATTAAAAAAAACTAATCTAGACTCAAGGGAATTCTGCGAAACTTTCTAAGATGTCTTGCATGGTCATTTACATCATTTCCTAACAGTAGTTACCAAAAGATAAGGCCATTAGAACGCCCTTCACCACTTTGGAGGAATTATTGCAAGTGTGAGGGAAAAAACTCAAGGGAAATCAATAAGGCTGAAAAGCCTAATTGATAACCTGAGGATAAAAAACCCTCGGCGAAAGGAACTTTCCCAATGAACCGATCCCATGGTAATTGACCTAACTATGACTCATGCAGACCTATTACATTATTGACCCACGCAGGGGTGCCGAAATTCCAGTTACAAAAAGAAGTGCTGGGGCCAAAAATGCCCTGTAGAACCAAAGTCTTCGACAAATGAGCATCTGATGATGCATTTCTTCATGGCACATGGAGTTGACCCCCTAGTTGGAGAGGCGGTCAACAACACTATTTGGCCCATCACATGTCTAGAGCTCCAAAGAAAATTTCTAATATGGTTCCAGCCAGCTTAACTGGGAGATAGTGCAAATGGCCTCTCCAGATATAACAAGGTAACTGCATGCCAGCTTCTTTCTGACTGCTTCTGATACTTTGGCCCTGAGGGAGGATCCTCTATGTGAGCAGATTGCCCAGGTTCCTTTCCCCACCAAAGAAGAAAAAGAGATAATACCACTAGTGCATCTGTACAAAAAAAGAGAGAATTCTCTATGGGAATGGTTCACCTGTGAGCATTTCTAGGAGTTTTATGGGGAGTCTAAACTCTTAGTGGATTGGGATTCGGGAACAGTGTCATTCATTCTACCTTGTGTACCAGGAGTCGAAGTTTTTATAATACAAAAAGATAGTGGAGCTGATGACATGAAATGCTATGTGATCTGCTTCTACATAAACTTGTGTCTAATTATTTTCCTTCCCTCACCTCCAAACGTGGACATAAAATTGGATGCCTTTGTTTTCATCTTCATTTGAAACACTTTATTGCCTCAGATGCATCTTTTGTATTTATTAGATATGGATGAATATAGTTGCCAGGTTGAGGACACAATAGGTACTCTGCTTCAGTTTAATTAGGAATGTTCACCAGTAGTTGCATTGAACATTTTAATTTGCATTCCGATTTTACTGTAAGTTGTGTTTTTGTTCTCTATTTTTGTAGCTATATTTGTTTTTAGAAACAAGTAGGAGTCGCACTCCATGATCACCAACCCAGTTTCACTCAGGGATTCACACCGAGGCACTGGACGAATGCTCCAAAAACTTAAGTTGATGTCAAATGTAACTAGCTATTTTATACAAAAGCTCAGTGTTGCATGGCATTGTTAATATATCACATATTTGTTACACATACTTGTTACAGGAAGACTGTTTAGAACATCATGTTATTTCTTTTATAGTATGTTTGTGTGTGTGTTCATGAAAGGGTTATCTATAGTATAACTTTCTATAACATTTGTGTCTGTATTAGGTAGGACCAATTGGTAGGAATACTGTACTGCTTTTTGAAGAATGCAATTTTTCATTGTATGAGTTTGCATATAACAGCTACCTGACTCTTTTCTGGTGTGAAGGTGTCTCCAAAAGCTTGTGGCCATACTCGTGGAAGAAAGGTTGTTTCACGGGAGGAAGCAGTGATGCGAATAAAAGCAGCTGTAGATGCTAGGAAAGAAAGCTCTGCAGACATTATTATTATAGCACGTACAGATGCACGCCAGGCTGTTTCCTTGGAGGAATCACTCTGGAGGGTACATGCATTTGCTGATGCAGGGGTGGATGCTCTTTTCATAGATGCACTAGCTTCTAAAGAAGAGATGCAAGCTTTCTGCAATATTTTTCCTGAGGTTCCGAAAATGGTATCTCCATCTATTCTATGTTCTGTGCTGGTTCACCTTTGTTACAAAGAAGAGGACAGCGTTTTTTTCTGTTTGCTCCAAAGACTTTTATTATTGTAGACCTTGTTGCTGATATATCCTTAAAAAATCAATTGAAGCTTATATTTTGGACCACTACTTAGTATTCCTTATTGGCTAAGTTTCGTGGATACGCATATGGATCCACCAGATTTTTCAAAAAGTTAGCATCCACATATGGGGAAACGGCTTATATATATATATTGTCAAAAAAATACTTGAACCAAAAACATAGAAATTTATATTTCAAGAATCAAACCATTCAGAGCTTTGAAAAACTATCAAAAAGAGAGTTCACATTAATATTAATCAAGACTAATTTTAGATGACTGCACCAGTGTTACACTCAGTTATTGGCTATGTAAGATTCCTTGCCACAATTTATGCCCTTATTCCGACTAGTGTAAGGTTTAAAGCTTGGTTTAATGGTTCAGTTATTTAGATAACCGTATGTGCACAACATAAGGTAATGGAATACAAGCAATTGATTCTTGAAAGATTCACAATCGAACATTGAAAGCACCCCAAGAATGATTACTAAGCCATTTTCATTAAAATATCAGAGTTACAAGGATATTCATTTAAAGACCAAACATAGAGAATGAATAAGGAACCTGATGTGCTCTTTCTGTAGCTGTCCACTTTGCCAATCAGAGATGAAGCTGGGAATACTCCAACACAGAACAGCAGTTGTATAAATAAGAGATGGTCTATTATATACTCAATCTGATATATAACTCTGTGTATGATATTTCTGCAAGAACACCCAAGGAATATCGCCCAGAAATGACTATAGAGTGCATCAGCTTGTAGTACAAAAATATCAGTCCTGTAAGTGGCGATTCAACCATCAAAAAGCCTGAACAGCAGCCTCAGAACAAGAGGTAGGCCTGTAGGTAGCAGATCATAGTTTTCAGCCCTCCCAATAGCTCCAACTCACCCCAATGTTCAATACTCAGACCAGCCACAAGAGGATGTTGCCAACTCCCAAGGAAATTCGCCCAGACTGTAAAGGGACTCCAGGAGGATGCCAACTCTTAAGGAAATTCGCCCAGACTGTGTAGAACTCCAACCATTAACAATCACTTGGCCCTGCGACCCAAGGCTCCAGCCAGTACACACCAAAATGACCAGCAATGAGAAACTCGGCCCCCAGCTGATAAAGTCGACCTCTGCAGCTATATATTCCTCTATTTCTTAACAAGTTGTATCTCCTAACCTCCCAAAGGGCAATGGCTCCTCTATCTTCAGAAATGCGCCTCCCCACTTGCTCCAGATGGGTAATATGAGAGCCCACGCAGCAATACTCTGTCCACAATCTAAGAAATGCGCCCAGCTCCTCAGGAATGCATCCAGATTATAGAAAACTTGATTTGTCAAGGGGAAATCGACCTCCATACTTCAAAACTCGACTACCAAGGATGGAAACACAATACCATTGATGCACAATGAGAAATCTGCAATGATCTCTCCCACGGACTGACTAAGGTGTATCATTGCAACACCGGAACCAGAGATAAAAGCGAGAGTTTCCAAAAACCCTAGAAAACTCTCCAAGAGCTCTCCAAATCTATTTTCTTAATGAGCAAATGCAAGAATGAGGGGTGCCTCCTCATTTCCCCTGTTTTATTTCTCCATTGAGTTATTTCCCGCTCACTTTACTTTTAATTTTCTTTTTTTTTAAAGTCACTTTATGCTTGCACACTTTACAAATTTTAAGTGACTTTATTTGCCTAAGACCCGTGTCTCCCTTTTTCACTTTTTCACTTTATAAAGTCATTTCCTAGGAAAAAGTTGAGTTCCCTAGGTAACTTTTCTGACTTAGCCTACGGGAACCAATTTAGTGTTAATGTTTAAGCCATTATTATAGATGTTTGTATTTCATTAGATAACAATAGCATAATCCAAGATCACTGAGAAATACACAATCACAAGAGACACAACATTTATCCTGGGAAACCCTCTAGGGGAAGAAAACCCAGCAAAACTTCCTTAATATAGATAGCCAATACAATGCCAAGAGATCTCTTAAACTAATACATAAAGTCCTCTCCCATATATGCGCCACTCTCTCTCTCTTTTTCCAACAGCAGATCTGAACTTGTCTCTCAAATGAGCAAGTGAGTTTTGTGTCTAAGTGAGGCGCTAGCCTCCTTATATATACAAGTCTGGCACGTGTGAAGTGTCTCTTCACTGGCAAGGCCGACTTCTCAAACTGGGTGGGTAAACCCACCTTTATTATATTTCTGGGCCTCTTTAATATTTGTTGGGGCTGACTTCTTATTTTGCCTATTACAATTGTCTTTTGACCAATCCGCAAAAGGGGATTTGGTCCTATTACAATAACCGACATGATCAATCCACAATGGGGATTGATCCTATGAATAATATATTAATAATAATAAGAATACACTTTGCAGTTACATTATTTCAACACTCCCCCTTAACAAGAAGGGTATTCTTCAGCAACATCATGCGAGAGAGAGAGGACAACATCATCAATATCATCTTGGAAAACTGACTGGCGTATCTATAAGTCATCAGAAGTTTTCTTCATCAACAACATCGTCATTCTCAAAGGAATGCCATCATCATCTGCATCAATATGTATTAGTATAAAACTGATACATCATCATCATCACAGCACAAGGTTGGCTCATCATAATACAAGACCGGATTTATGTCACAGCTGTCAAGCTGGAAGCTCAGTACTTGTCTCATCTCAATGTCTTGCTTTACGTCACAGCACTCGGGCTGGAAGCAAGATACTCATCCTGCTTTACGTCACAACCATCAGGTCGGAAGCAGGATACTAGACTGGCATTACGTCACAGCTATCCAGTCGGAAGCTCAGTGCTAGTCTCATCATATCATCTTGCTTTACGTCACAACCATCAGGTCGGAAGCAAGGTACACATCTCATCTTGCTTTATGTCTGACAACTAGGTCAGAAGCAAGGTACACATCTCTTCTTGCTTTACGTCTGACAACTAGGTCAGAAGCAAGGTACACATCTCATCTTGCTTTACGTCTGACAACTAGCTCAAAAGCAAGGTACACATCTCATCTTGCTTTACGTCTGACAACTAGGTCAGAAGCAAGGAACACATCTCATTTTGCTTTACGTCTGACAACTAGGTCAGAAGCAAAGAACACATCTCATCTTGCTTGACGTATGACAACTAGGTCAAAAGCAAGGAACACTGCAACTACTCCCCCTTTTGAGGAAGGTCCGTTCGGACTATGCCAAGCTTATCTCGGAAGTACTCAAACTTCACACGAGATAGAGGCTTGGTCAACACGTCAGCAACCTGTTCATCCGTGCTAATGTACTGGAGCTTTAAGGCTCTCCTCTCTGTACCATGTCACGGATGTAATGATAACGGATCTCTATGTGCTTCGACCTGTCATGGAATACAGGATTCTCTGTCATCTTTATGCAGCTCTAGTTGTCACATAGAATCAAGGTTGCTCTCATCTCTAAGTCAAATAGGCCGGTCAACAACTTTCGAAGCCATATAGCTTCGCAGCTGGCAGAACATGCAACAATGTATTCTGCTTCCGCTGTGCTGAGAGCAATACTAGATTTCTTCCTACTCTGCCACGAGATCATAGCTGATCCCAAACTGAAACAACATCCTGAAGTGCTTTTCCTGTCAGAAACACTTCCTGCCCAATCTGCATCAGTA
>ML778488.1:219656-237298 GCA_009831015.1 Picea engelmannii
TGTCAAACTTCAATTTCTCCTTTCTGGCACATATCGTTTGGATGAAAGCATCCCAAGGTCTTGTGAGACCATTTAGGGCCGTCATTATGAGTTCGTCTTCGTCTATGGTATCTCCAATAGCTTCTAGTTGTTCTTTGAATTCTGAGATTCTGAAGAAGTATTCCTGAATCATTTCTCCTTTCTGCATCCTTGTATTCTTCAGTTGAGTTCTAAGATTCATCTTCCGGTTTATGTTCTTTCCTTCATATAGTCTGGTCACGGCATCAAACATTTCTTTCAGAGTCTTCTTGGATGACACATAAGGAATCAAGTGGTCTTTGATTGAATCTGCAATGATTCTTTTGGCCCTTATTGTGTCCTTTTGATGCTTTGCCTTTTCTGCAGCATCGTCGGGTTTCGTTACTTCTTCTTTAACGAATCTTGCTAGGTCATTCGCTTCACGAATGAGGCCAATCCTATACTTCCAGGCATGAAAGTTTTCCACTCCTTCTAACTTGTCAACAAGCTTAACGCTTGCAGACATCTTTACTTGGACCTAGGAAAATGACCGAAAAATGAAAGTGCTCAAAATAAAAAACTGAACTTACCTGGAGGTGCGCTTGGCTGAGGTGAGTAGCCTGGTGTGTTTGGATCTGAGAAAATCCAACTTTTTCTCCTTCAAATTTGATTTGTAGATTTCTAGAGTGGTGCTTCTGGTACTCTGGTACTTCTGGTACACTGGTTTTCTGGTACTTTGTGAAACTAGGGTTTCACTTTCTGGGAGATCCAACCACTGAAAAGGTGCGCTGAGAGTGCCAAACTGATCCTTAGGGGAGGGCGCACTTTTCTAGATGGTTTTGGAGCTGAAAAGCTTCACCATCAAAAAGCCCTAATTTTCATGTACGRTAACAGTGATGTTTTTCACTTGTGAAAGATGCTTCCTTCAGCTTGGCTCTGATACCATGTTAATGTTTAAGCCATTATTATAGATGTTTGCATTTCATTAGATAACAATAGCTTAATCCAAGATCACTGAGAAATACACAATCACAAGAGACACAACATTTATCCTGGGAAACCCTCTAGGGGAAGAAAACCTAGCAAAACTTCCTTAATATAGATAGCCAATACAATGCCAAGAGATCTCTTAAACTAATACAGAAAGTCCTTTCTCGGATATGCGCCACTCTCTCTCTCCTTCTCCAGCAGCAGATCTAAACTTGTCTCTCAAATGAGCAAGTGAGTTTTGTGTCTAAGTGAGGCGCTAGCCTCCTTATATATACAAGTCTGGCACGTGTGAAGTGTCTCTTCACTGGCAGGGCCGACTTCTCAAACTGGGTGGGTAAACCCACCTTTATTATATTTCTGGGCCTCTTTAATATTTGCTGGGGCCGACTTCTTATTCTGCCTATTACAATTGTCTTTTGACCAATCTGCAAAAGGGGATTTGGTCCTATTACGATAACCGACATGATCAATCCACAATGGGGATTGATCCTATGAATAATATATCAATAATAATAAGAATACACTTTGTAGTTACATTATTTCAACATTTAGGCTAGCGGAACCACTCCTTTTGCTTCTTAGGCCAACTGGGACATTACAATCCTCCCTGCCTGAGATTGCTTGTCCTCAAGCAATTGTAATCTAGGATGTTGCAATATCTGCTCTCCTTCCCAACTAGCGTACTCAACAGGTAGATTTTTCCATTTGATCAGGTACTCTTTGATGCTCCTGTTCCTTAATTTCCTCTCTTTGGTATCCAACACCTCCTCCAGAATTAGAATCAACTGCCCCTCCTCATCCAATGGTGGCAGCTCTGTAGAGATGACAACATGCTGTCCCATTGCCTTCTTGAGGCATGAAACATGAAAGACATTATGTATCTTACACCCCACTGAAAGCTTTAGCTCATAAGCTACCTCCCCGACTCGCCTCGAAATTCTGTAGGGACCATAGAATTGTGGCTTCAATTTCTATGTCCCTTTCATTTTCAAGGATGATTGCCTGCATGGCTGCAAGCGGAGGTATACCAAGTCTCCCACCTCGAAACTGCGCTCCACTCTATGTTTTTCAGCATACATCTTCTGCTGATTCTGTGCCATTTGCAGGTTATCTTTGAGAGTTCGCAAGATGTCCTGACTCTCCTGAATTTAATCTTTGGCTTTGGGTGCCCCACTGTCCCCAAATGCCCGATCCACAAAGGTGGTGGCGTCATAACCATACAAAGCTTTGAAAGGTGTCATCTTGATCGACATGTGATAAGTGGTTCTATAGCAATGCTCACCCAAGTGCAGGCATTTGATCCACGCCTTTTGTTGCTCTGATACATAATTTCTCAAATACCCCTCGAGCCATTTGTTCACAATTTCGGTTTTTCCATCAGTTTGAGGGTGATAACTGGTACTAGGTGTTAATTCTGTCCCTACGAGTCTGAATAGCTCCTGCTAGAAGCCCCTCATGAATCTGCTGTCTCGATCACTGACAATTGTCTTGGGCAGTCCATGCAGCCGAAATACCTCTTTGAAGAACAATTCCGCTACTTGCGCTGCAGAGTATTTGGACGATATGGTGAAGAAATGGGTGAATTTAGTAAGCCTGTCAACCACCACGTAGATACAATCTTTCCCCTGAACCAGAGACAACCCTGTGATAAAATCCATTGAAATGCTTTCCCATTTTTGTTCAGGAATGGGAAGCGGTTGGAGCAATCCTGTTGGGTGGGTATATTCCACCTTGTTTGCTGATAGATGTGGCATTCCCATACAAACTTCAATACATCAGTCTTGAGACCCTTCCAAGCGAACCTCTCTCGAATTTGTCTGTAAGTCTTCAGGTATCTTGGATGACCTGCCAAAGGAGAAGTATGCCCTGGATGCAAAATTGTCTTTCAACTGAGATTTTGGTACTAAATAGATCTGGTCCTTATAATATATGATGTCGTCAATAACACTATACCTGTCATCGGAGACCTGACCATCAAGTATCTCACAAGCAAACCTGTTTTTGGAGTATCTACCAATAGAAGTGCCTTCCATTCCACCGAAATTTCCATGAGAGAGAGAGTGGGTATCCTAGATAGGGTGTCAACAACCACATTATTTTTTCCTTTCACATACTCAATTTCAAAATCGTAGGCTTGGATTTTACTGATCCATTTTTGTTGCCGCTCACTCAAATCCGTTTGCTCCATGAGAAACCTCAAGCTATTATGATCGGTTTTTACCTTGAACCTATTCCCCACTAGGTATTGCCAGAATTTGGTCAAAGCATGCATTATGGCCAACATCTGTTTGTCATATATGGAGTAATGCCGCTCATACTCTCGAAGTTTGCGGCTCTCAAACGCTATGGGGTGACCGTTTTGCATCAATACAGATCCTATCTTAATTCCCGAAGCATCACACTCCAAGACAAAGGGTTGAGTGAAATTAGGGAGTGCTAAAACTAGGCATGAGCTCATCACCTGCTTCATTTTTTCGAATGTCTCCTGGGCCCCCTCTATCCAAAAAAAAGCCCCCTTTTTGGTGAGATCGGTCAGTGGCGCTATCAACTGTGAGAATCCCTTAACAAATTTCCTGTAGTAAGTGCAGAGACCAAGGAAGCTCTTCAGTTCTGTCACATTCCTAGGAGTTGGCCACTCAATGATCGCCCTGATCTTTTCTTGGTGCACCTGTACCCCATTCTCCCCAATCACTTGCCCCAAGTAGAGCATCTCTGTCATACTAAATTCCCACTTGGATTCCTTCGCATACAACTGCTGACTCTCAATAATACCAAGTACTTCATCCAGATGTCGCAGATGGTCTTCCCATGTTTTGCTGTATATGAGGATGTCGTCAAAGAAGACCAATAAGAACTTCCTCAGTTGCTTATTGAACACATGATTCATGCACGACTGGAAAGTGGCAGGGGCATTAGTTAGCCCGAATGGCATGACCAAAAACTCATAATGCCCATAGTGGCATCTAAAGGCTATTTTAGGTACGTCCTGCTCTCGTACCTTGATCTGATGATACCTTGATCGAAGATCAATCTTCGAGAAAAAATTGGCTCCCCTGAGCTCATCCATTAATTCATCGATCCTGGGTATGGGGTACCCATTATTGATTGTCTTCTTGTTTAGGGCCATGTAGTCAATACACATCCGCAGAGTACCGTCCTTCTTGACTAGGACAACGAAAGAGGCAAATGGGCTGGAACTAGGGCGGATGTGGCCCATTTTCAACAATTCTTTAATGGTTTTTTCAATCTCATCCTTGTAAACTTTAGGGTGCCGATAGGGGTTTGTGATAACTGCTTGGACCCCCTCTTCTAGCTCTACGATATGCTTAAAACCTCTATTAGGTGGAATGCCATGAGGAATGTCACTAAATACTTTATGATGTTTGCGGAGTAATACCTGTAAGTCCTCTGGAAGCTGCTGCAGACGGTTAGGTGGCTCTCTGTCAGAAATGAAACACTCCACAACCCTCTCTATATCACCATGCCTCATAACTGCCTCCATGCTGTGCGATGAAACAGTCTTCGGTGGGTACTGGTGCATGGCTCGTAGGACCACTTTCTTTCCATTTGGGCCTGTGAAATCCATCTCCATGGTCCTCTGATCAATAGTGTATCTCCCAATAGAGTAAAGCCATTGAACGCCCAACACTACATTGGTGTCTGGTATGTTCACCACAAAGAAATCATCTATCATTGAGTAGTTTCCCATGGTTATTGTGAGCTTGGGAATCCACTTGGTGCAACTCATTTGGTGGCCTCCTGGTATGACTACTGTGAACCCATTGAATTCCTCTGTCGGAATTCCTCTCCTCTCGACCATGTTATCGTCGATGAAGTTATGGGATGCTCCCCCATCGATCAATATTGTCACCTTGTGCCCCTATAGGACACCTTTGACCCTGAAGGTATGATACCTCGGAAATCCTAACATCGAGGCCATGACTGGGTCCTTAGCCCTAGCCTGTGAAGACTCCTGTCCTGATGCTAGATATCCCTGGTCCTGTGCCTCCTCTACCTCCTCATCCTCATCACTGTCACTGTCAGAGTATACCTCAATGTAATGGGCCTTTCCCATTCTATCCTTCCCGATGCATCTGTGTCCTGGTGCCCATGGAACTTGACAACTGAAACACAATTTCTTTTTCCTCAATTCTCTCTTGGTCTCTTCATCCAGTTTGGGCTTGCTGGCCCAATCTCTCTGAGTTGGTCTGATTTCCTTAGTCTTTGGGTTAAAAGTGGGTTTGGGCAGAAACCGACTTCTGGGTATTGCATCCTACATGTCCCAAGCTCTGATGACTGCATCCTGTAAAGAGGTAGGCTTGTAGGCCTTGACCCATCCTCGTAGAGGCTCCATTAGCCCCTCAACAAACAACATCACCAAACGACCCTTTGAAATGTCCGACACCATCACAACAATCCTCTGAAACTCAGATATATAGGCCTCTTGGTTACCTGTCTGTTTGAGCTGAGCCAACTCTCTGAAGTGAAGCTCAGGGTCCTTCCTGTCAAATCTCTCGATGGGTCTCTGTGTGAAGTCCAGGTAGGAGGTAACCCCGACATGTCCCAAGGTGACTAACCCATGGTACCACCACTCATGGGCCTCGCCATCCAGGTGCAAGGTGGCCAACTTAATGGCATCTGTCTCTGTCATCTAGTGCAGCTGGAAGTAAGTGTCGAGCTTCTGTACCCATGATCTAGCGGAGCATTTAGAGCCCCCGTCGAAGTTGGGAATAGTGACTTTCCCAATGGTACGCTGCAACTCAAAATTTTGTGTCATGGCCCTCATGGGCCCTCTCGGTCGGTTTCTGCTCTTCATATTGTAGAACTCCGCGAAGGACATGGCTGAGTGGAAATCATCCCCTATCCTCCTGTACTCCTCTAAATATGCCCTATAGGGCTCATCCTGATCAACCTGCATCAATGGACCAGCGGCCTCATTCCCCAAAAATTGAGGCATAGTGGGTCTGGAGGATTTGGTGTACAAGTGGGGGTGGCTCTGCATGGTAGTGCGAGAGTGGCTACCCTCTCCATTGTTTGAACCCCCATCACCATTTTGTTTCTGCTTCGTTGGTCCCTCCAACGAATTCTTAACAAACTACCCCGTAAGGTCCATCATGGCCTTTTGACCCTTGGCCAAGTCATTCAAGATATTGAACAAACTGTTGATTTTGGTATCATCTTCTTCCCCCATAGTTCCTTTGCCCTTAGGTGTGATAGATGGTGCTGCCTCTCCTGTCTCTTCTTCTCTAACTACTTCTTCTTCTTCCCACCCCGGGGGATCTGGGGTTCTTCCCCTACGTCTTGGGTAGGTAATGTTCTGCTCATCTTCTGGTCTCATAAATCTGATTATAAATGCCCCTTAGAGTCCACAGCTGCAGAAGAACATGCTCTGATACCACTGTAAAATTCCTTGCCACAATTTATGCCCTTATTTCGACTAGTGTAAGGTTTAAAGCTTGGTTTAATGGTTCAGTTATTTAGACAACCGTATGTGCACAGCATAAGGTAATGGAATACAAACAATTGATTCTTGAAAGATTCACAATCGAACATTGAAAGCACCCCAAGAATGATTACTAAGCCATTTTCATTAAAATATCAGAGTTACAAGGATATTCATTTAAAGACCAAACATAGAGAATGAATAAGGAACCTGACGTGCTCTTTCTGTAGCTACCCACTTTGCCAATCAGAGATGAAGCTGGGAATACTCCAACACAGAACAGCAGTTATATACTCAATCTGATATATAACTCTGTGTATGATATTTCTACAAGAACACCCAAGGAATACCGCCCAGAAATGACTATAGAGTGCATCAGCTCGTAGTACAAAAATATCAGTCCTGTAAGTGGCGATTCAACCATCAAAAAGCCTGAACAACAGCCTCAGAACAAGAGGTAGGCCTGTAGGTAGCAGATCATAGTTTTCAGCTCTCCCAATAGCCCCAACTCACCCCAATGTTCAATACTCAGACTAGCCACAAGAGGACTTTGCCAACTCCCAAGGAAATTCGCCCAGACTTTAAAGGGACTCCAGAAGGATGCCAACTCTTAAGGAAATTCACCCATACTGTGTAGAACTCCAACCATTAACAATCACTTGGCCCTGCGACCCAAGGCTCCAGCCAGTACACACCAAAACGACCAGCAATGAGAAACTCGGTCCCCAACTAATAAAGTCGACCTCTGCAGCTATATATTCCTCTATTTCTTAACAAGTTGTATCTCCTAACCTCCCAAAGGGCAATGGCTCCTCTATCTTCAGAAATGCACCTCCCCACTTGCTCCAGATGGGTAATATGAGAGCCCACACATCAATAATCTGTCCACAATCTAAGAAATGCGCCCAGATCCTCCAGAATGCATCCAGATTATAGAAAACTCGATTTTTCAAGGAGAAATCGACCTCCACACTTCACAACTCGACTACCAAGGATGGAAACACAATCTTGTTGATGCACAATGAGAAATCTGCAATGATCTCTCCCACAGACTGACTAGGGTGTATTGTTGCAACACCGAAACCAGAGATAAAAGCAAGGGTTTCCAAAAACCCTAGAAAACTCTCCAAGAGCTCTCCAAATCTATTTTCTTAATGAGCAAATGCAAGAATGAGGAGTGCCTCCTCTTTTCCCCTCTTTTATTTCTCCATTGAGTTATTTCCCACTCAGTTTACTTTTAATTTTCATTTTTTTTAAAGTCACTTTATGCTTGTACACTTTATAATTTTTAAGTGACTTTATTTGCCTAAGACCCATGTCTCCCTTTTTCACTTTTTCACTTTGTAAAGTCATTTCCTAGGCAAAAATTGAGTTCCCTAGGTAACTTTTCTGAATTAGCTTACGGGAACCAATTTAGGCTAGCGGAACCACTCGTTTTGCTTCCTAGGCCAACGAAGACATTACAGGCTATGTTATTGCATAAGTTTTAGGCTGGGCAAAGCTCGACCCAACCACCAAATGGCGACAACTAAGAGAGCACCTACTCACTGTCACCTTAGGCAGGTGTTCCCGTCACTTTAGAGATTATAGAATCACCTCAAGGGGGGAATCCCAGTGACCCTAGGGGGAAATGAGATGGAAAGTGAGATGTATGAATGGAAGCCCCTATAGGTCAAGTTACTAGATGGAAGAAGGCTTGAGAATGAGTCTCAGGAGAGGTTTAAGGTTGCCAAGTCCTTGGGTACCTGCTGAGAGTGTTTGTACCTGCCCGGGACACAAAAAAAACCAACTGTTTGTAGTATATGTTAGGTGGACAAGCAAATTAAGCTTGCAGTCCCTAATTGCAGCAGTAAACATAAATACATATATCAGCAAGAACAATAGCTAGTTACTGCAGAATTAACCATCAAAATTGTCAAATAATTATTGGACAATGAAGCACTAAACCAATAGATAATTTTCCAATATTCAAGCACAAACTTTGACGGTAAAAGAGGGCTGCTAGATAGTGTTTTCAGAGAATTATTGTAGCAGCCTTATGGCTGTAGCAAACAATTGCTACAGCAGCAAGATTCAACCACCAAAAATCACAAGTAAACCACCTAAAAGATGCACAATGATTAGTAGATTAATATGGCAGCTTCTTAGCAATTTTTACGGATGAATAGTGAGTAAGAGAAAGAAGTTAAATGAGTTTTCTGCAGCCCTAATGGCTGTAGCATAAAGTTTATAACAACAATAAGATATCCTTGACCAATCAAAACGCCCTTGTGGCCTTAGCAAGCTTAGAGCACATAGAATAGATTCTAATTTAGACAATTTCAAAATCTCGTGTTTTCACGTATACCAATGCAATGATTTTATTTCTCTAATGTAAAGAAGATTTGTGCCTTTAACTATTGGGCTGTGGAGTCTCAAAATTAAAAAGCTAGGTGAGCTACTTCCTTGGGGGTGTAAGCCTTTTTACTTCCCAATGCAAGCTAAGCTAGCTAGGAAAAACCATAGGAGAGTGTAAACCCTTTTACTCCTCCTAGTAGTTCCTTATGCAACAAAGTATTTCAAGACAATTACAATGGACTTAGTGGGGTTGTATGCACTTATACTCCCCAAAAGCTTAAGCAAATTAACCTTGAAACCAAGAAAAGAAGCAATAGCAACAAATATTCCTTACCTAGTCCAAGCATTAACAAGATAAACCTCTTTTTAACCAAGCAAATCCACTATAAAACAAGAAATAGTCCTCCACTAGTGATAACGCATCATCCATCCATCCGATAGCCAAAGTAAAACCATTACAAGAGAGTAGCAATCAAGAGACAATGATAAATGCCCAAATAAGGTGCAAATTTCAGCCAAGTATCCTCTCACAAGAGGAGAGTTATGTTATGAAAAGGGATTCACATGATCTCTATTTATACAAAAGTCTTAAAACATAGTTTGTCCACTTAACAGGGGTAAAACATAAGATAAGGGGTCAGCAACCCTTATCTTACCCCTTGAACCAAATAATAATATTTAATTTTTACTTTAACACATTAGATACCCTAAAAGTAAGATGACCTCACCCCGGGACATTTTGACACTTTTCCAAGTCGTCGGAGAAGAAGGAGGAAGTCATTGGGGCTCCTTGAGCCTCCTCTTCATGTGATAGGGTCAATCCATGTCTCCTCCGGTCAAAATATGCCAAGT
This sequence comes from Picea engelmannii, assembly GCA_009831015.1. Taxonomy (NCBI): domain Eukaryota; kingdom Viridiplantae; phylum Streptophyta; class Pinopsida; order Pinales; family Pinaceae; genus Picea; species Picea engelmannii. The sequence goes on from ML778488.1 coordinate 229,276, forward strand.
GTCAATGTGCAATAACTTCATCATCACTAAACCCCCTCAAGCATGACGTCAAGCCTCAAAAGGGACGTTTTCCTCTCCTAGGCAAGTCGTTTGGGTAATAGGGGTTGGATAAGATCCTCCATGATGCCATGTAAGCCTCCAAAGGCATGTCTCTGTGATCCGGTGTGCGGGCCTACAACATCCAACTTGTGGGCTTTTTGCCCCATGGAAGCCCAAGCTAGGCTTGTTCTCCCAAAATTGACCACCAAGCAAGGTCTTGCAAAACAAAAGGGTACGCCCTCCAAAGATCTCAAGTCAAAGATACCATGACAAGTATAAACCACATCTTAGGCACCTAAGCATGTGCATCAAAACTACCTCATCAAATTAAACAAATGCTCAAAAACCCTATCCAATTGACCAAGTTTAAGTATGGGAGGGGTTTCATAAAAGTCCTATTGGGTAGACCAAAGCCCTCAAGTAGGGGATGCTCCCAAGGATGGCCTTTCAAGGTTATGTAGTGGATGATGAGGTGGAAGGGGTTTACACTTCATAGATCGATGAGTTTCATGACATACAAGGGCTTGTATTATCTCATTTATGGGTGCCTTTGTAGAGAGTGTGTGGCACCTTCGTTTGCGATGCACTTTTTCCAAGCTGCCATTCTTTCTTCTTATCTCTTTCATGTTTTAAGGAACATTTTGAAGGCCACTGTCTTGGCTTGGTGTCTAGATAATGACAATGTCATTCACAAATACCTCGCAGAATTGAAAAGGTTGGCTCGTGATGAGACCCCCTTTCTCTCAATTGCGTAACTGAGAGCCACTACCCTGGTTTGGTGTCCAGATGATGGTAATGTCATATCACTAAATACCCATGATCATGATAGGCCGGCTTGTGATGAGACCTCCCATCCTCCAACTAACTGCTTAAGCATTCACTATCATTTATTTTTGTAGGTCCCCCATTTCTTATAGAGAAGTGTTTTCATTGCTTTCTCGGGGATCCTGGGCGAAGCATTTGGAAGGTCTATATTTAGGCTTTTATCTTTTTAGCCAACAACAATCCCTCTAGGCCTTCAACCCCTTCTTCCCATGAAATGAGGTACATGCCCTTCTTGGGTCACTAAAGTCAAAGGGCCTAGAAGAGGACAATATGATATGAATGTAATGAGTGGAAAGTGGTAAGTATGGTCGGGAATGGTACGACAACCCCTTAAGGGACCCCCGGTCACAAACCTTCCCCAAAGATTGGCCACTTACTAGGAAATCTATGACACTCACCAAGTTGAAACTGAAATATCCCTGACCAAGCTGATCTGGATATCTACTGCTAAACTAATGTTTTGACTCTCGGATCTGATACTCTGGGGGTTTCTGGATGCGTTTGAGTTAATTGTTTAACATGCTTGGTGATTTTCGCATGTGTGTGTCATACAAATAATGTTTAAGCAGTATATACGATGCATGTGAAATAAGGGACAAACACCATCTCAATAGTATGTATTATGAGAAAATGCAGGAAATACAATGATATGTTGAAAGTAGATAAATAATCCTCAGCTAGATCTCATGGATTGTCACTGGAATACAAAGCAACTAATAAAAAATATCCGTGAACAAAGGATGTGGATAGATTTGAAAAATCATGGATAGATCGACAAAATGCAGTTTCAGAGACTCACAGCAACTGTTGCAAAAACTGGAAAACTCGCCCTGGTGGCTATACTCGACAGATTCACCCGGAAACTATCCCAAACTGAGTGCCCTGATCCCTAGGCTCCTTTTGGCAAATGTCAGACTGAAGATCTAACCTTTGAAGCTCCAAATGTCGTTCCCTGGGGGGTTGCGCACCTCCTAGGCTCTGTGAACGTGACATCATAATTGTCCCTTCCCAAGATTGCTTGTCCTCAAGCAACATCAATCCCGGGTGCTGCAATATATGCTCTCCCTGAGTCCCTCCCATTTGGCATGCTCCATTGGAATTTCCCTCCATCTAACCAAGCACTCCTTGATGACCCTACTCCTCAATCTGTGCTCTCTCTGCTCGAGTACCTCCTCTGGTACTAGCTCCAACTGACCCTTCTCATCCAAGGGTGGCAACTCCTTTGAAATGATAACTTGCTGCCCCACTGCCTTTTTAAGGCAAGAAACGTGAAATACATTGTGAATCTTGCTACCCTCCGGTAGCTCTAGTTCATATGCCACCTCACCTACTCTCTTGATGACTCTATACGGTCCATAGAATTTGGGCTTTAGTTTCTCTGCCCCGCTCCTTTTCAAGGAGGACTGTCTAGACGTATGGCTGTAAACGCAGAAAAATCAAGTCCCCTACCTCGAAACTGCACTCTATCCTCTGCCTATCTACATAGATCTTCTGCTGGTTCTGAGCTGCCTGTAAGTTTTCCTTTACTTTCATAGAATCCTTTGACTCTCCTCAACCTGGTCTTTGCCCCCCTGGACCCTGCTATCCACAAGCACAGTCTCCACAAAAGAAGGTGCATCGTATCCATACAATGCTCTAAATGGCGACATCCTGATAGACATATGGTAAGTTGTGTTATAACAATACTCACCCATGTGCGCCGCTGCCCCCCCACATAGTTTCTCAGATACCCCTCCACCCATTTGTTGACAATCTTTGTCGGTCCATCTGTCTTTGGGTGGTAGCTGGTACTCGTGGCTAGGTCTATGCCCACCAACCGGAAGAGCTCCTGCCAAAACGCGCTGATGAAGCACCCATCTCTGTCACTGCCTATCTGCCTGGGTAAGCCGTGCAGCCGTAAAACCTCTCTCAAAAATAACTTTTCCACCTGTATGGCCTTGTAGTTCGTGGGTATGGTGAAGAAGTGTGCAAATTTGGTCAGCTTGTCGACCACTATAAATATATAGTCCCTGCCCTGCACTCGTGGAAGACCTGTAATGAAGTCCATAGAAATGCTCTCCCATTTTTGCTCTAGAATGGGTAGAGGTTGAAGTAACCACATGGGGTGTGTCTGCTCGGACTTGTTCTACTAACAAGTCGTGCACTCCTGGATGTGTTTCAGTACATCATCCTTGAGACCCTTCCATGAGAATCTCTCCCTGATCTGCCTGTAAGTCTTGAAGTATCCTTGATGCCCAGCTGCCGGCGAATTGTGACACACCTTCAAAATCTTCCCTTTCAAGGTAGATTCTGGAACCAAGTAGATCCGACCCTTGTAGAGTATGAAATCGTCTAGTACCCGGTATCTATCGTCAACCACCTGTCCATCCAATACCTCACAAGCAAATTTGTTTTTGGAGTACTCCACCAACAAATGTGCTTTCCAGTCTGTGCAAATATCCATCATCCAACACCTTGCTATCCTTCTGGACAAGGCATCTACTATGACGTTCCTTTTTCCCTTAACATACTTGATGTCAAAGTCAAAGGCTTGGATCTTCGAGACCCACTTATGTTGTTTCTCGTCGAGGTCTTTCTGATCCAGTAAATACTTGAGACTGTTGTGATCAGTCTTCACTACAAATCTGCTACCCACCAGATACTACCTGAATTTGGTTAAGGCATGCATGATTGCCAACATTTCCTTGTCGTAAGTCGAGTAGAGTCTCTTCGACTCGTTGAGCTTCCTGCTCTCGAACACAATGGGATGGCCTTCCTGCATCAAAACGACTCCAATCCCCACCCCTGATGCATTGCACTCTAAGACAAACGGTCGAGAGAAATCTAGGATGGCTAGAACGGGGGATGTGCTCATAACCTCCTTCATTTTCTCAAATGTTTGATATGACTCATTCGTCCAATGAAAAGCATCCTTCTTGGTTAGATCTGTGAGCGGTGCTCCCAACTGTGAAAAGCCTCTGGCAAACCGCAGGTAGTAACTACATAACCCAAAGAATCCCTTCAGCTCCATGAGGTTCTTGGTTGTTGGCCAATCCAGAGTGGCCCTAATCTTCTCTCGATGAACCTGTACTCCCTGCTCACTGATGATATGCCCTAAGTACATGAGTTCTCTCATCCCAAACTCACATTTGGACTCATTGGCATATAATGACTATGCCTGCATATGCCCAAGACCTCCTCCAATTGTGCCAAATGCTCATCCCATGTCCTTTTGTAAATCAATATGTCATCGAAGAATACCAAAAGGTACTTCCTCCACTGCCCCCCGAAGATGCGGCTCATGCAAGACTGGAAAGTGGCAGGTGCGTTGGTCAATTCAAACGGCATGACCAAGAACTCGAAATGTCCGAAATGGCATATGAACGGTATCTTCTCTATGTTCTTCTCTCTGACGCTGATCTGATGATATCCTGACCGCAGATCAATCTTGGTGAAGGAAACTGCCCCATGTAACTCGTCCATCAACTCATCTATGCGCAAAATGGGGTACATGTTCTTGATCGTTTTCTTGTTGAGAGCTCTGTAATCAATGCACATCCTCAACGTGCCATCTTTCTTCAGTATAAGAACGACTGAAGAAGTAAAAGGACTGGTGTTGGGCCTGATGTGCTCTATCACAAGCAATTCTTTGATTGCTTTCTCAATCTCGTCCTTGAATCCCTTAGGGTGCCTGTAGGGTGCGGTGATCACCGATGTAGCCCCTGCCTCCAACTCAATCGTATGCTCGAATCCCCTATTTGGTGGTCTCCCTGGTGGTATTGGCCCAAACACTGGCTCATATTGACTCAAAAGCTTCCTCATTTGTCGATGGTAATGCTCTCTGCCCTCTGAATCCTTCCGGGTGGTGATCAAACTCTCTGCTGCATAGGCTACATCACTGTGACGAAAGATCCGCTCCATCCTCTTCGTTGATATTGCTCGGGGTGCTCCTGTAGACATACCTCTCAGTGCCACTCTCCATCCACTGGCGTCTTTGAAGCTCATGGTCAACGTTTGATAGTTGAACCCAATCTCCCCCAATGAATATAACCATTGTACCCTCAACACTGCATCTGTATTTGATAGGTCAACTACATAAAAGGTATCCGTAAGGGTGTAGTTTCCTAGCTTGACCTCTAGGTCTGGGACCATGTCCAAACATGTCATCGTGTATCCATCTGCCACTGCCACGTAGAATCCCTCAAACTCCTTAGTGCGTAACCCCCTCCTGGCTACTAAGGACGCATCTATGAAATTGTGTGTGGTCCCACCATCAACTAGCGCTGTCATGCGCTGTCCCTGTACAAGGCCCTTGAGCCAGAGAGTGTTGTACCTGGGTACTTCGGAAAGGATTGTTATGGTTCCCCCTTTCACCTCTCTACGAGGTTTTGTCTCCTCCTTGGGCTGTGCCCTTGTCTGTATCTGAGGTTTCTTCGACTGCCGCTTTGGCTCATGTGTGGTCTCATCCTCTGAATCATTGTCTACCTGTGCCCCGATCTCCTCATCCTCCTCCTCACTGCTTGATTCCACCTCAATGTAGTGGATCTGTCCCTTTCCCATGCATCTAGGCCTCAGGACCCAAGGGTCTCTGCAAGAGAAGCAAAGCTTCTTCCTCATCAACTCCCTTCTGGTGTCATCGTCCAACTTGGGCTTACCCTTCCATTCCCTTTGAGGATTTTTTGATCCCTGTCTTGTTGATGATTACAGTTGTGTGAGACATCCTCTAGGACATAGACTGAGTGAGTCGGCCTTGTTATCGCACAGTTTGTAGACACAAGAAAGGCTAAAGAATAGTAGGTCAAACTGGCGAAACAAAAACCTTCCCCACCCAATGTCACCATAATGGGGAGGTTCTTTCTATTTAGGGAGGCTAGGCCCAGGGGAGACGTCCCCGGTAACCTGGGGTTTTGAAAGGGCAAAGGCTAACAGTACAAAGACAAATATCTCCTTCATAGATTACCACCGATCAGATAGTCCCGGCTAAACAGCCAATAGTAGAGTATAACCAAAGAAAAGAAAAGCACCTGCTTGAGACAATACAACAAGGAAATTGATACGTGCAATCTTGGTTAGTACTTCACATATATTAAAGACTATCTGGTATTCAATATGAACAATTTCAAAGTAAATGTTGACGAAGTAAATGTTTACAAAATAGCAATAGTAGTAATGTCACTTCACCAATAAATACTAGAATGATACAACATTCAACATAACAAATCACTTCTTAACTCAATTAATGCCTTCAACTACCATTCAATTGCTCACAAGATGAAACGTTGCTGCAATATAGATGAAATATTCAAAGAAGACGTCAACAACTTAGGGTTTAGTAGGTTAGGGTTAGTGTAGTTAGGGTTTCAATTCAAAAAGAATTTGAGAGTGTTTAGATCCAATTCTACTTCAACGCTGGAGGTCTGAGATCAGTGCCTTAGGGTTAAATGGAGTCAATCATGAAGGACGCAAGAGTTGAAGGGGGTGAGACTTAGAGGAGTAGAGGGATAAGTTTTGAAGTGCTGCTAAAGCAGGGCTTCAAAATCGTAACCCTAGGGGAGAGAGGCTCACTCTGGTGTTGCTAAAGCAAGGCCTTGTGCTCTTTCCTCCTTCCCGGCAAACAACTAGCTCAAATGAAAAACAAAGTCAAGACAAGAGGGTTTAAAGAGGGAGAGTGTTGCTAAGGCAAGGCTCTTTCATAAAACTCTAAAAGAAAACGGCCCTAGGTGTACATAACCTAGGCCTGGGACGTCCTCTTTCTCTTGAAGTCAAAAGGTACGGCTAGCTTAAGGGAGGAAGAAAAAGGAGTGTAGCTATGGCTAGGCTCTCTTCTTCTTCTTCAATGGCTAAAAGTTTTTCTATCAGGGGACATGAGACAAAGACCTACTTGTGTGCTTGTCACCTAGGGTTTTTATTCAACAAATTATAAATACATGTAAGAAATAAGACTACAACCATTCAATCAAGAAGTTTTGCAGAAAAATACTTACAATTCATCAAGAAAATAATCATGCAAACCCTAGTTGTAACACCTTCCTTCAAGAAAAACACCATAGAATGCCAAAAATCTCTTCCTTCAACATGTGCGCCTTCCTCAAATTAGCCAATAACCCAAATAGGGCGCAAATTTCAGACCTCACCATGAGTCAGTGATAATTGATGATCAAAATGAGAGTCAAAACCCTCAATATATAGTGTATCAATGACCTAATTTTACCTTTTAGGTCATACAAAAGGCCGACAAGGCCATAATGTCAAAATCATACTGTTTTTACATTAAATGCTAAGTCAAAAGCCCTAATCAAGTAAAAATGAGAGTAAAAGCCCCTTTAAGGGAGGCGCTAGCCCTTTCTAGGGCAAATGAGACACCAAGGAGCAAAACGTTAGCCCCCTAGGGGCTTCTCCAACATGCCACACATGCCACTGCTGCCCAGTCTGCCTCCAAAAGAATCCATGAAGCTGGATGACGTCATGGTGAAGATGGAGACGTCCCAAGCCTTCCAAGGCTAATGTTCCACTGAAAAGGGGTCATTCCCCCCAGGTCTTGATCCGGATTTATGTAGGAACACAATGAAATACAGAAATACACATAAACACAGAGATGCAGCGGAAATAAGACTTCATTTCATTAATAACAAATGACTGAAATATGCTTACAGAGAGAATGAAAATAAACTAGCTAGGGCGCTGGTAGCTTATCTCTGAGAAGAGATGTGGCCGCTACTCGCATCCGTGAGAAGATGATTACAATGAGGCTCTGAAGGCCCTTTTACAATAAATGGGAATGCCAAAAGTCCCAGACATCCAAAAACCTAACCCTGGGAGATGAAGCGCCAAAAATCATGTGGGCCCCGTTTGGGTAAGTTGGTGCATCAACTTCTCGGGGTCGTAACTTTTGCATACGATCTTCGTTTTAGGCGTATGATAGCTCGTTGGAAAGATCTATCCGAGGCCTACAACGCTCGAAATGCCACTTAGCGGCAACAACATACCCAAAAAAACATCGTTTAGGGCCTCAAAATGGCCCCGGAAGTTCAGGACCCAAAAAACTGCTAAAAATAGTAAACTGTGCGAAAACTGAAAAACTAAAAGAAGCAATGGTGGGGGTCCAAGTGGAATAGGTGGGTGGCCACCAATATCCACCTGGATCATTCCTCCCCCCTTAGGAAGCAATGGTCCCCATTGC